>JASFAT010002884.1:0-95539 GCA_031353405.1 Baronia brevicornis | reverse complement strand
TTTAATACAGATTGATTAAGGCGTAGATGTGAAATGAAATAAATGCGTATATTGTGTTTTTTTTTAACTTAACTACATAAGTCCATGCATGTTTTGGTAGAACGGTCACCATTTTATCATGACGTATCGTGACAAGCTAAATTTATATTCCAAAATACTTGATATTACTTGACACTGGCTTGATAGGTAGCTAATTGCCATCAAAGAAGAAAGGAGAAAGACTTTTTATGTAACCGGAGTAAATAAATTTGTACACGAGGGTACAAATGAAAGATTGGGCATCGGTGTATATTTTACACGGTACCTTACTGAAGTCAAAAATTACATATATTTCTCCGCGACATAACAAATACAAAACCCTTAAGCGTGTTGACTTAATTAGTGCCGCTATTTCGGTCAACACGTTAACATATTTGACACTAATTTTTTTTATGGCATAGGAAGGCAAACGAGCAGGCGTGTCACCTGATGGGAAGCAACTAACGTCGCCCATAGACATCCGCAACGCCATAGGCAATGCGGAAGCGTTGCCGACCTTAAAAGAAAGTGAAATTATGGGAGTGGGAATCTGAGGGGGAATGGGAAGGGGAGGGTGTTGGGCCTCCGGAACTCAGACCGCTCACCGTACGAAGCGCGGTAGACAAGCTACCACGCAAACGCCGGTTTTCTGCGGGAGTGTGGTCATTCCCCGGGCGAGCCGGCCCATTCATGCTACAGACAAATAATAAGCCATTCTTGACAAAATATTCGTCTGCAGCGTGGCTCTACAACTTTAAAATCTTACTAATATCTATTTGACATACCTTGCTTTAAGATTTACCCTTATGTATGTCTATTTTCCGTGTTATTAATTAAAACTAAGATCATAACTAATTGCAAAGTCTATTCTTTTACCATAAAACGCAATATTTCCTACAGAATATCTGCGTTAACTGATAGCATTTTTCGTACGGCTAGTGCAAGGATCCAGAAGATAAATTCCTTTCCCCTTCTTTTATTTCCATCTGCCCCTCCCATTATGTACATCTGTACACTACGGTTTGCGATGCATCTACCCTCAGTACTGCAGATGTTTAAAGGAAGTGGTGATTGCTTATCATAAAGTGATCTTTATATTACGTTTACAAAGACCCGGTTTCTATTGTTGTATTACATAATAATAGGTCGGGGCAAAAGTATTTTCGTATTTTGAATGTATTATTAGTAATCAAACCTCTTTGACTGTACTGAATGTAACTGGCTGGTTTTTAATACCATTAAATGTGACATTCTGAAGATGCAATAAATAAAAAAAAATTAGTTCCCGCCATTTTTCAATTGTTTTTCAAGCAAGCAAAATGAACGTATGTGACGATGAAATTCGGTACATATTAAAGTTTTATTACAAAAAAGATAAAAATGCGACGAACGCCGCGAATAAAATTTGTGCGGTTTACGGGCCTAATGCGGGATCAATAAGAGTAGCACAAATGTGGTTCAAGCGTTTCAAGTCTGGAAATTTTAGTGTGAAAGATGAAGTTCGCTCTGGACACACTGTCACAGATAAAATCAGTGCCATCTTTGAGAAAGTGGAGCAAGATCGACATATTAGTAGCTACGACTTTGCTGAAGAACTGGATGTTGATCATAAAACAGTTTTACGTCATTTACGAAAGTCTGGGTACAAGAAAAAACTTGACATTTGGGTTGGCTTGACACATGATCTGACTGAGAGAAACCATGACATCGCCAGGCCGCACTCATCTATAGCCACGCAGCAAAAATTGAGAGAGCTTGGCTGGGATGTGTTTATGCATCCTCCGTATAGCCCTGACCTTGCTTCATTAGATTTCCACCTGTTTCGGTCATTCCAGAACTCTTTAGGAAGCATAAAGCTAACCTCAAAAGAACACTGAACATTACCTGTCAGATTTTTTTAATAAAAAATCTCAAAATTTCTACAGGAATGGGATCATAGCACTACCCACAAGATGGCAACAAGTCATCGATCAAAGCGGCACATACATATTATAAATAAATAAAAAAATTATACCTAAAAAAATATATTTTCCTTTGTATGAACAATACGAAAATACTTTTGGCCCGACCTAATACAATTGTTAGTAACAGAAAAATATGAAGATGAAATTAAAATACCCAAATGTAAATATGCGCCACAAACCAAAAGAATGTTATAATTTAATCATTTTGCCGGATACAAGAACGAAGAATCCATTCCTTGCATACACACACATCAAACGATATAATTTGTAACAGATCTGATATCCGGCATGGATTCACCGATTGCAAAAGTGGAAGTCATTGAGTGTTAATATTAATATTGCATTGCTAATCAATGGGCACACATACACACTGGCGGGAAAATCTAGAGATTGTACAATTCGTATCACATGATGTCGACATCGATTTAATTTATTGACTAAATATTTAACTGTTGCAAACGCCATGTTAGTGAAGCAAAAATTATTAATGGTTGTTATGTTTTATTTAATATTTAATAAATTGTATATATAATCATTTATGTAATAGGATTACATAGACATGTCACAAAATTTAACTTATTATATAATACATACAATGTGAAACACCAATCTGACACACAACTTTAATAATAATAATTTATGGCCATTTAATATATTTAAAAGTATTTTAAGTGGTCATTTTATAGCTAACTTAGACGAGAATTATTTAACTTTAACGATATTTTCAAATAAGCGTTAAAATATTCATTTGACCCAAATAGCACAATTGCTAAGTTCGCTTCCTAAGTTAAGGGTTGCAGATTAAATTCCGCATCAGGATAAATTCTTATTTAACCTACAAGAATTTATTTTGTGTCTGGATTAATATGGGTGCTTGTCCGCGTTGGGCGTGTGCTTGTGTGTTACTACGAAACAGGAAATAGTGTGAGTTATGTATGGAGGCGTTATTATTATTATTAAAACACATAATACTTATTTAATTTCGCTGGCACAATCTGCGCAGGACAGGCGTGTTATTGAAGATAAGTTTTGTTGCCGCGTTATTCATAATTTTAATTTTACTTACCACACTGACGCAATTTCGCCATAAATATTAAAAATTAGATGACCCAATGAACTTCGTTTCACCTACAATTTATTTAATTCAAGTTAACGAAAATGATATCTCCTGGTCTTACGGATCCTCCAGGATCTTAGCTTTTAGGCTTAGTACTAAGGAATACAGTACTTTTCAAAATCCCATAAAAGAAACGACAGTTTTGTATAACAATACTATCTATTGAAAGTATAAGTATAGTAATATAAATTTTAAGTTTTTTTTTATGTTTTTTCCATATTTTTTATTTGTATAAACCTCCTCTGTATTATAGCGAACAAAATAAAAAAAAATATTTAAATCGGTCGAGCCGTTTTTTTACACTTTTAACAATATAACTGATTATAATATAAGATTATGAAAATGAAACAAAAACACAACGTCACTGACGTAAGTTGGCGGGAAAAGTCCCACAATGACTTGATACGTAGGACTTTTCCCGCCAAGTTATTGTACATTAGTCTTCTAAGAGTGCCTCTCCGACTTGCGAAGGTTGGCAGCCAATTCAGCACAACTTGTACATCAGTGATGTGCTTTTATTTAATTTTTTTAATCTCATGTTATTATCAGTTATATTGTTTAATTCTGGTTGCTTATTATTTAATACAGATTGATTAAGGCGTAGATGTGAAATGAAATAAATGCGTATATTGTGTTTTTTTTTAACTTAACTACATAAGTCCATGCATGTTTTGGTAGAACGGTCACCATTTTATCATGACGTATCGTGACAAGCTAAATTTATATTCCAAAATACTTGATATTACTTGACACTGGCTTGATAGGTAGCTAATTGCCATCAAAGAAGAAAGGAGAAAGACTTTTTATGTAACCGGAGTAAATAAATTTGTACACGAGGGTACAAATGAAAGATTGGGCATCGGTGTATATTTTACACGGTACCTTACTGAAGTCAAAAATTACATATATTTCTCCGCGACATAACAAATACAAAACCCTTAAGCGTGTTGACTTAATTAGTGCCGCTATTTCGGTCAACACGTTAACATATTTGACACTAATTTTTTTTATGGCATAGGAAGGCAAACGAGCAGGCGTGTCACCTGATGGGAAGCAACTAACGTCGCCCATAGACATCCGCAACGCCATAGGCAATGCGGAAGCGTTGCCGACCTTAAAAGAAAGTGAAATTATGGGAGTGGGAATCTGAGGGGGAATGGGAAGGGGAGGGTGTTGGGCCTCCGGAACTCAGACCGCTCACCGTACGAAGCGCGGTAGACAAGCTACCACGCAAACGCCGGTTTTCTGCGGGAGTGTGGTCATTCCCCGGGCGAGCCGGCCCATTCATGCTACAGACAAATAATAAGCCATTCTTGACAAAATATTCGTCTGCAGCGTGGCTCTACAACTTTAAAATCTTACTAATATCTATTTGACATACCTTGCTTTAAGATTTACCCTTATGTATGTCTATTTTCCGTGTTATTAATTAAAACTAAGATCATAACTAATTGCAAAGTCTATTCTTTTACCATAAAACGCAATATTTCCTACAGAATATCTGCGTTAACTGATAGCATTTTTCGTACGGCTAGTGCAAGGATCCAGAAGATAAATTCCTTTCCCCTTCTTTTATTTCCATCTGCCCCTCCCATTATGTACATCTGTACACTACGGTTTGCGATGCATCTACCCTCAGTACTGCAGATGTTTAAAGGAAGTGGTGATTGCTTATCATAAAGTGATCTTTATATTACGTTTACAAAGACCCGGTTTCTATTGTTGTATTACATAATAATAGGTGGGGGCAAAAGTATTTTCGTATTTTGAATGTATTATTAGTAATCAAACCTCTTTGACTGTACTGAATGTAACTGGCTGGTTTTTAATACCATTAAATGTGACATTCTGAAGATGCAATAAATAAAAAAAAAATTAGTTCCCGCCATTTTTCAATTGTTTTTCAAGCAAGCAAAATGAACGTATGTGACGATGAAATTCGGTACATATTAAAGTTTTATTACAAAAAAGATAAAAATGCGACGAACGCCGCGAATAAAATTTGTGCGGTTTACGGGCCTAATGCGGGATCAATAAGAGTAGCACAAATGTGGTTCAAGCGTTTCAAGTCTGGAAATTTTAGTGTGAAAGATGAAGTTCGCTCTGGACACACTGTCACAGATAAAATCAGTGCCATCTTTGAGAAAGTGGAGCAAGATCGACATATTAGTAGCTACGACTTTGCTGAAGAACTGGATGTTGATCATAAAACAGTTTTACGTCATTTACGAAAGTCTGGGTACAAGAAAAAACTTGACATTTGGGTTGGCTTGACACATGATCTGACTGAGAGAAACCATGACATCGCCAGGCCGCACTCATCTATAGCCACGCAGCAAAAATTGAGAGAGCTTGGCTGGGATGTGTTTATGCATCCTCCGTATAGCCCTGACCTTGCTTCATTAGATTTCCACCTGTTTCGGTCATTCCAGAACTCTTTAGGAAGCATAAAGCTAACCTCAAAAGAACACTGAACATTACCTGTCAGATTTTTTTAATAAAAAATCTCAAAATTTCTACAGGAATGGGATCATAGCACTACCCACAAGATGGCAACAAGTCATCGATCAAAGCGGCACATACATATTATAAATAAATAAAAAAATTATACCTAAAAAAATATATTTTCCTTTGTATGAACAATACGAAAATACTTTTGGCCCGACCTAATACAATTGTTAGTAACAGAAAAATATGAAGATGAAATTAAAATACCCAAATGTAAATATGCGCCACAAACCAAAAGAATGTTATAATTTAATCATTTTGCCGGATACAAGAACGAAGAATCCATTCCTTGCATACACACACATCAAACGATATAATTTGTAACAGATCTGATATCCGGCATGGATTCACCGATTGCAAAAGTGGAAGTCATTGAGTGTTAATATTAATATTGCATTGCTAATCAATGGGCACACATACACACTGGCGGGAAAATCTAGAGATTGTACAATTCGTATCACATGATGTCGACATCGATTTAATTTATTGACTAAATATTTAACTGTTGCAAACGCCATGTTAGTGAAGCAAAAATTATTAATGGTTGTTATGTTTTATTTAATATTTAATAAATTGTATATATAATCATTTATGTAATAGGATTACATAGACATGTCACAAAATTTAACTTATTATATAATACATACAATGTGAAACACCAATCTGACACACAACTTTAATAATAATAATTTATGGCCATTTAATATATTTAAAAGTATTTTAAGTGGTCATTTTATAGCTAACTTAGACAAGAATTATTAAACTAAATAAGCGTTAAAATATTCATTTGACGACTCAAATAGCACAATTGCTAAGTTCGCTTCCTAAGTTAAGGGTTGCAGATTAAATTCCGCATCAGGATAAATTCTTATTTAACCTACAAGAATTTATTTTGTGTCTGGATTAATATGGGTGCTTGTCCGCGTTGGGCGTGTGCTTGTGTGTTACTACGAAACAGGAAATAGTGTGAGTTATGTATGGAGGCGTTATTATTATTATTAAAACACATAATACTTATTTAATTTCGCTGGCACAATCTGCGCAGGACAGGCGTGTTATTGAAGATAAGTTTTGTTGCCGCGTTATTCATAATTTTAATTTTACTTACCACACTGACGCAATTTCGCCATAAATATTAAAAATTAGATGACCCAATGAACTTCGTTTCACCTACAATTTATTTAATTCAAGTTAACGAAAATGATATCTCCTGGTCTTACGGATCCTCCAGGATCTTAGCTTTTAGGCTTAGTACTAAGGAATACAGTACTTTTCAAAATCCCATAAAAGAAACGACAGTTTTGTATAACAATACTATCTATTGAAAGTATAAGTATAGTAATATAAATTTTAAGTTTTTTTTTATGTTTTCCGCATATTTTTTATTTGTATAAACCTCCTCTGTATTATAGCGAACAAAATAAAAAAAAATATTTAAATCGGTCGAGCCGTTTTTTTAATTTTAGCGAGACTAACAAAATAGCTTTCCATTTTTATATATTATATACAGATAAACAAAAATAAAAATGGAAATTAAGATTACAACATTTCAAAGTGGTTTTACACAAATCAAAATTAAACATGATTTTTTTTTCACAACCCATAATTATATGTCTCACTGGTGAGCACAGGCCTCCCCACCTCTAGAGGAACGGATATTAACCCACCCAGCTTGTCCAATGCAACCTCAATTGGCGGGGTAGCCAACCTTGTAATAAATATTATTGTATATCTGCGGGTCATATTTACCAATTTGCTCAGTGAGCTAATTGAATTACCAATTATTGGCTCAGTGGCGGGGCCCCCCGCCCAAGGAGTCAATCGTTGCGGGTTCGATCCCCGCATCGTAAGAAGTATATGTATGGCTTACAGATATTTATTCCAAATCTGGTAACCCCGCCAATCCGCATGGGACAAGCGTGGTGGGTTAACGTCTATTCCTTCCAGAAATGGGGAGGCCCGTGCTCAGAAATAGGACATATATGGGCTGTGAAAAAAAAATATTATATATTTATCACGATGTGGGGATCGAACCTGCGTCTATTGAAGTCGTAAGCGGCAGCCCCGCCGTTGTGCCAATTGGTCGTCCTTTATGTTTTACTGTCTATCAATTATCAACCGTGATGTTAAAAGTCGAAGTAAACATTTTATGTGTTCTAAGAGCATTTGCAATTCAAAAACTATTTTTATTCAACATACAAATGTCCGCGTTATGGAATTGAAGAGTCATATATTAATTAAAAGTGTGAATAAGTTTAAACCGTCTTCTGTATAAGTAATGCAGATCTAAAAGGAGGCGTGACGTAATCCGACTTATAATCTGATTGGGCGTTGAAAAACAACCAGTGGCAGTTATATGAACCAGTGCAGTGATAAGTTGATGTTATGATTAGAATAACCAATCAACTTTATTTAAATTACGGGACTTCTGAAAAATATAGTCGTGTTGATGGTCTTAATGATTGTTTTGTTTGTTTAAAAAATGATTAATAATTGTTTAAAACCATGAGCCCATTTCTTTTTATTTGTTTTTTTAATTTTTTTGATTAGGTTTGCTTTCATCATCATCACCATCAAGGCATTACAGCCGCGGGTGGGCGTTAGCCTAGTCCAGTAAATTTGTCCAGTCGGATCTTCGTTTAGCTTTTTCCCTCCAGCCCCTCACACCGATTGTTCTTAAGTCGTTCTCGATTCCATCTAGCCATCTGAGCTTAGGCCTTCCGTGGCTTCTACAACCATCTGGTTTGTCGTCGAGTAGCCATTTGGGTACTCTAGCCTCGTCCATCCGTACCACGTGCCCAGCCCAACGAAGGCGTCCAATCTTAATGGTTTTGATGACGTTCGGCTCATTGTACAGCTCATATAGCTCGTGGTTGTACCGCCATCGCTCATTTTCCAACACAGGACCAAAGATACGCCTTATATGTTTGCTTTAGGAAATCAAAATTTCATACAGTGCTATATCTCTATAGCACTTTGGGCGACATTGAGTTCGCTTTGAGTCTTTGACTCTTTTTGCTTTTTTTAGTGTGAGTAAGTTTCAAAAAGAAGAAATCTACTAGAGAAACAAAATACTAACTACTTGATAAATTATAATAACTGAAGGAAAGTTTCACCAATAAAGATTCGAATTGTCTCTATTTTTAACAATTTTTTTGGTACGTTGCTATGGTGTGATAAAGCACATCCAAATTACGCCATATTGCCAAATATCCGTTATGTTTTAAAAAATCACAAATGCTTTCCGAGACATTTAATTCAGGTTAAGGCTAGTGAAGATTCTTAAAAAGTTAAGCCGGAACTCCTAAATACTTATAAATATTTAGACTAAATTTTTAAACGCGTGTAGATTTCGCTGGCAGACAAAATTAATGTCTTCGTAGGAGGTTTCGCAAGGTCGAAATATTTTATGGACGGATATATCCTAAATGCAGGTTTCTAAGAAAATAACTTAAAATAACTGCGATGTTTTTTAAATTAAGAATTCTAATCCCTGTTGAACGAAGAAGCAAAAAAATATTAAGTAATATTTTTTGTTTTTACAAAAAAAAGCAGATAATAAAAGAATTACGAACGGATTAAAATGACGTTTTTTAGGGTATGAGAAACGGTATCACATGAAAGTATACGACTTAATTTCTACCAACTTCCCTGCAGTCGGGTAAAAGGAAAACTGGAGTAATATCTTTTATACGTTCTATTTCTGATGAGGTGCAGATCGCTTTCGATTTATTATTCTTTTAATTTATATGTATAATTTGATTCTACTGCTTTTGGTGGTATTTCTGATACAACATTAGAACCTTCAAAAAACAAGCCTACTCATATGGTAAAAGCCGGCATCGCATTTGTAATGTCTATGGTGATGCAGATGTCCATGGGCGGCGTTGATTGCTTTCCATCATGTGGCAAGTTTACACGTTTGCCCCCTATCCAATAAAAAAAAATGCATTAAATGACTTCATATGCCTTCGAAATAACAATATATTTGTAGGTTTTCTCAAATAAGCATTACATATAAACTTCTTTGCAAAAAAAAATGGCCACCTTACAGTCATTGGCTTTTGAATGCATAATATTAATATTTTATATTATATTATGTCATTAGCTTAGATGACAAGAATTTTCCTATTTAAAATTTTTTTAACACCTAAATCCTAGAATTGGTGTTTTAGTCAATGTAAACAGAAATCCGTGTGAAAATGGACATTTCTAAGGGTATAGTGAAATTCAGGCAACGACTATTTTTGTGTTACTTTAATAAAAAAACATTATTAATAACGACTATGACCTCCCATTTTACCAGTTACGGCATGTAATCGTCTTGGCATCTTACAATTATATCTTTTTAGGTTCATAATTTTTTTATTTCGACAATAAAAAGTTACAGTATGTTTGGGTTAATAATGTTTATGTAGCGGGCTGGTGCCTAAACAAGGGGTGAGCCTGTATCTGCAGGTCACCAGCCTTCAACCCCTTATTTCTATATTTTACTTTTCTTAGTGCTCTTTAGTTGTTTTTATGTAGGTATACATGTATTAAATAAATATAAACATACCGAACCATTAAACATTATGTATTAATTTTGTTATGAATGTGTGTGTGTGTGTGGGTGTGTGTTTGTATGTTTATAGAATCTATCTATTGTATGGTTTATCTAGAAATTTGAATAAAAAATACTTAAAATTTTGAAAACTGCGTAAAACAATACATATCTGACTTTTTTCGTTTTTGCAGGACCTTCGCACGCTCCTTAAATCCAAGAATGTACAAGGTCTAGAGATATACGATGCTCATCGATCACTCAACAAGACCAAGGTGCTGGAGACGGTGGAAGCTGCTCGTTCAGCCATCAGCTCTTCCGGTGGTGGACCATTATTCTTGGCACTACCCGCGCATCCTGAACTATTGGCCAAATACTACGACCTTCGGGAGTTGATCAAGAAAGTCGACTTGATGATTGTTCAGACTCACGCTCTGGGTATGGTAAAGAAGATGACATACCATCCAAGTCGTCTAAGTGGTCTGTGGGATATGATGAACACGGTAAGTACTTACTTTATTAAAATTACTAGCATATTTTAAACATTAGTAGCGTTTTTTTCTACTAAGCTATACTACTGTGCAATGTTTCGTGAGCGTTGAGAATTGGAGACTTAATATCTCTCTCTCTCTCTTTTTTTCCTTCCTTCTCGCCTCCTTAGTTTCTTTTCGCCCTTCTTAGTTTCCTCTGTCCTCCTAACTTTCCTCTTTCCCACCTCATTTCCTCTTCCGTTTCTAGTATTTACACCCTTGATAATCAGCCTTATAATATATAAATAGCGCCCTATTGTGTTAGTCGTAAAATTTTCGAATAACATTGCGGTTCACCAATAATAATGATTTATAAAGTAAAAGTGTTGTTTGGTTGCTCCGTGGCGGTAGCTCGCTTTGAAAGCTAGAACGCCCGATAATGGACAGAAGGGACCAAGCTAACTACCAATTCTTACCTTATCCTTAGGTAGGCAACGCATCCGTAGTTCACTTGATGTTGTAATGCCCATGAGCAGCGTACTTTTCATCATAATATATATGTAGGTATCTCTCTCATAAAATATTTAGCCATAGTTACCGTATTAGGCTGGTGGGTAAGACCGTCCAGATGTTAGTAGTGGAATAGAAAACAATGGGAATTAAAGAGACAGAAAGGGAATAGCAAAAGAAGGAAAAGAACTTCCCGCACTCTGTAAGAAACGGGGTTATTAATATAAGATCGATCTTCGGCTACACGCATCCAGTCTCTGTCAACCGCCTTGCGTAGATCGCCGCTCCATCTAGCAGGGGGCGTCGCACACTATGTTATGTAGGAGAGTATAGTGTATATATATATATACATATGTATCTTGTATAAATATGCAAAAGAATACAGATTTCGTCGTCAATTAAAATACCTAAAATATAGAATCTGAAAAACATTAAATATACGTGTCTCCATTATTTTGGCAGTTTCATCATCAGAATTGGCTCGTTAGAAGTATATGACTTAAATATCAAGTGTTAAATGCGTAACTAATGTAATATTTCGAAATTTTTTTTATGTATGTGTCCTCTAGTTTTAAAACTAAATTTATTCTATGGACGCACTAGTAAATCGACTGCCTGACCGTGAGAATTTAAGATTTGTTAAATTAACAAAAATGTCAACATTCCAAATTATTTTTTTTTGTCTTTGATGGCAATTACTTATAACTATTATGCCAGTGTCAAACAAAATACAATAATATCAAATCCTTTGAAATTTAACTAGTCAGCTTGTCACATTGTTACGTCTTGATAAAATGGTGGCTATTTTACCAAAACTTTCTATGGACTTTTTCAGTTAACTTAAAAAGTCACGATACACGAATTTATTTCATATTTCTTCACTTATACGCCTTAATCGAACTATATTGTATAATACGCCACCACTATTAAACAATATAACTATAATATTATAAAATATGTATAAGATTATAAAAATGAAATAAAAAAACTACGTCACTGATGTAAGTTGGCGGGAAAAGTCTAAATGATTTTTAAAATAGAAGTAGAAAAAACTTTATTCATGAGACCTTTTTTACAATACCTAAAACTAAAACCATAATAATATTATAATACACAAATAAGCAAAACAAAAAGAAAATAATTTTAATCTAACAAGTGTCATAAAATGGGAGCACCTGGCGGTCATCATTACCCCCAGTCCATAATTTGAGGGCTCACAAGTCTTTCCAGTTTTAATATTTTCCATTAATGCAAAATGTTATATGACATACATAATTATAAAATATTTAACAAGATAAATGTTGCTGCTTATTAGCATCCGAACCTACGTTTTAGTACTTCATTTCTGTCACACGATTTATATTTTTTAATTTTATAACTAAATATACAGTTTTTAAGTTTCTTAAATAGTTTTTAATCTATATATATATATATATATATATATATATATATATATATATATATATATATATATATATATATATATATATATATATATATATATATATATATATATATATATAATAGATTAAAAACTATTTAAGATTTTAATAGTTTCATTAGTTTGCGTACCATATACCTAGGATACTTTATGTTTCCTTCTCCGATAACATTTATGAAATTATCTTTAAAGTTTCACTCATATATTAGTAGGCACATACGTTACTAAGAATAACAGTCAGCTTGTATATGACTCTCATGGCATATACCTTTACTTTTTATTATCCTGGGATAAAATATTCTAAAGAATAAAAGATTCAATAATAGTTTCTATTAAATACGATTAATATCAAATAGTCAGTTGACAATCGGTTTGATTTAATGTGTCATGAATACAAGAGCTCAATAGATTTTAATGGATTTACAATGTATACAATATTTCGCCGTCAATGGCATTATTAAAGCGTGTCATAAATAACAACGAATTATCTAAACAATCTAAAATACTGAATCATTTATATTTATAAATATTTAAAGGGACATATTATAGAAAAATATGAAAGATTCTTGAGTCTTTAAGCGTACTACTGATTTTATATAACAAGTGGGCTTTGTCATTATATTGTATATTTTCAGCAAATAATATTTATTTACGTTTTAATTTAAAAAAGAAACTAATTGAAAAATACAATATACACACAAAACATGATGGGAGTTTTTTCAACCTAGGAACATTTAAATTTTTAAATACAATCCTTTTATAAGAAGTGCCAACTAATCGGAGTATACATGGTGATAAAACTCTATTATATATTTTTTTATCTCTTATTTTTCCATCTTTCACGATTCAGTATTTTTACAAAAAAAATATAGTAATGTAATAAAAAAAAAATTGCACATACATACATTCTGTCGAAGTTTTGGTGTAGTACGGTTTGAGTAATAGTTTTAAGCTCAATACTATAAAAACACTATTGTATAACAATAGTTAAGACTATGATTTTGTTACTATAAAAACTTTTGTTACTCTGTAAGTCTATGATTTTGTTACTATAAAAACTATTGTTATAAAATAGTGTTTTTATAGTAACAACATCATAGTCTTACAGAGTATCATCGTCAAATATTAGCATACTCCATTACAGCGTTTCGTGAAATGAGTGTAGGAATCAGGAAACCCAATTTCTTTTCTTCATTCAATTTCCTCTTTCTTCAGTCTGCAGTTCTTTGGTGTAACAGATGTCCCTGGTGGTGGTGATATTTTATCGTCAGGTGATCCGCTTGCTCGTTAGCTTATCTATTCAACAAAAAAGGTCAATGTCAGTGTATTATGTTACTTATACGTTTTCTATATAAGTTACTAATTAAATTACATATCCCTGTTAATCTATCCGAAGGTATATATTGATATTTATTAATATTTATAATTTATTAATAAAAATTAATTAATAATTAATAATAGGGATAAGTAAAAATAAAAATGTAATCTCACCGTATATATGTACCTTCATATGTGGCTCTTTTTAGATATCGTATCTTTATTCTAAAATTAAATCGTATAGGTACCAACATATTGCGTTATATTAATTAAATTAAACCTGACCTATAAAAAGTTATTATCCATTAACGGCAATAAAAGTTAAATCACATTCAATGTGATGCTGTTCAATTTAAATTAAATTTATAGTTTCTTTATTACGGTAGTTTTACGTACGATAATTAGGGATATACGATATATATATGTATATTTCAAGTCAAGCAACTTTTAATTATTTTACTTGTTTTTCGGAAAAAGAATTTCATACAACAGCGCTCTTATTTTTGAGGTATCCGTAGTTCAAGTTAACATTTTTATGAACAATTTTTATTTCTTTCCTTTGATGGTAATTAATTACAACCATTATGCTAGTTTCAAGTAAAATACATTAATACTTAATTTTAATCTTCTGTGATATAACTAGTCAGCTTGTCACTCTACGTCTTTTTAAAAAAGAGCCTACTCTCCCATAACCTTCTATTGACTTTTTCAGTCAACTTAAAAAGTCACGATACACGCATTTATTTCATATTACATTCGAATTGTTAAAACAGTAAGTAAAAAGTGGTTTGATAGGAAAATAAAGAGTTTTTATACGTTGATTACAATATTAAAGTTCAACATATGTTTTAAAGAGAATAAATTTCAAACGTTCCAATATTTTCTAGTTTACTTACGTCATTCGAACTCCCTATTAACACTGCAGTTTAAGGCGAAGGTGAACTGGATTCATAAGAAAAAATTAACAATTTTTAAATACCCACACTTCACAGCGATATCGACTTTATAGCTCGTATTAGAGGTCAGAATGAATTCGATTCAGTGTATACATACATGGTAAATATAAAAAGACTTTAAGCTTACAATTTAGGACATCTAGGCCAAACGACAGGTGCATCTTTACCATTCTAAATTCACAAATATCAACGAACATTACAGCCAAGTATCGTTGGCAAAAACATATTTCAAATATGGTATTTTTAGATACAAAATAAAAACACCATATACTTGTATGTAGGTACGTATGTAGTAGATTGTCGCAATATAATTTCACCGTAAGTCAAGTTAATTTCTATTATAAAATTATTATTTATTATATTTATTTCTTTTTTTTACTTAATGGAAAGAATAAGAAATGTGTAAATGCAATTAAAGTAGTACATATATTTTTAAAGGCTTACTTTGCATGTTCAAAAAATAACTCGCAAAAAGTAATACACATGGATAGAATGGTTTGGGCACATAGAGAAAATGGATGAAAGACGATTGATCAAAGAAATTTACGTTGCGGATGTGGATTCGGAAATCGCTAATGTTTCAAAGAAAGGCAAGGTTAAAAGTACCTTTAACCGCCAAACTTGTATGAAGAGAGTGATGATTGTGAATGAAGCAAATAAAGTGTGCCGGTTTCTGCCTACCCCTACGGGAAACAGGCGTGATCATATGTATGTAAGTAATTCACACAACCAAAAAAATGAGATAAATAAATTGACAAAGTAACTAAGCCTAACGATAAACTTTTGTTATTTCACATAGGTTTAAATCTGTTGTAATAAATATGTTTTTATAAAGGGTTAAAGCTTCGAAAAATAGGTAGCGTGTACTTAAATTTTAAGGTATTGGCTTGAAATTTTATTTATATAAAATCACATCAAAACTTATACTATCTTCGTCATCATTAACAATAACCTTGTCCACTGCAGCAGGTAGAGTTTACCAAGATCACATCTTGGTAAATTTTCCTACCACGACAGGCTAGCCTCTTAAAGACTATAAATTCGTTAGAATTTCAGTTGAGAATTAAAAGAATGAATCTTCCACGTGAAAATTATTTTATAATTAAGGTGTCAAGATATTACTGCACGTCTTTAATCCGCTAGGATGTAGAGATTATAAATATAGGGGCACTAGGGTATAAAATTGTTTCGCATGCACAGAATTTGTAACGCACTGAACCTCTGTCGAACTCCGTGATATGTATATATAACATTTTATTAATGGTTCGAGTGTGTATCGAAGTGTATCCTGTTTACAATAAATATAATATCTCTCACAGTTAGATATTGCTTTTTACTTCATGTAGGCGCATTGCATGTTCTACTTACGACACGCTAGACGTGACATATTTGATAAATGGTCAAAGGTGTCTAACATAAGGCAGCTCGACTTGTTTGCTCTATTAATGTTTTATGTTAGTCCTATAACATTCTAGTTAGTTTAATTGACTAACAAGACGATTTATTTGACGTTGTATATTTAAATTTATAGTTTACAATCGAAATTAGAGAAATAGATAATCAGCGGACACTATAGTTGAATAAGTATCTTAGACAACAATTGCTAAATATTCACTACATATACAGTCTTAAACTTCATCAGGAACTCTTTTATTCAGTTAAAGTCCAATTTACTGATATTTACATGATTATATACATACATGTAGGTATGTACATATGTTTTTCGCATAACTGTTTATTTAATGGTATTGTATAATTATAATTATGTATTTTATGTATCAATATATATTTTGTTTTATACTATTATATCTTTTGTGGTGCACACATTGTTGGTATTTTCATGTTTACTCTTAGATCACAGGTCTGGCTGGAAGATATTGTATTTTGATACAAGTAGATACTAATATTTATAAAGTTTTTTTATAATATGAACAAATATTTTTAATTTTTCTACCAAACTAGTCAACTATTTCAGTAGAATGGTAACATTTTATCTTACCTCTCAATTTTATAATATATATACCTAAAGAACATATTGAAATAAATATGTAGACTAAAGTAAACTGTCAAAGGCTGACAAAAGATAGTAACATTGTCGTTTCAAGACGGCGGACTTAATTAATTTTTTAAATTGAAAATTTTTGTATAAAGATTTAAAGATAAATGATGAATATTGAAATAGTAACGATTTGTGTATATCCTGATAAAAATATAAGAAACTTTTTTTCCAGGATTCTGTGGTCGATTTGGTAATTGGTCTTGGAGTGCCAGCATCGAAAATCGTTATCAGTTTGCCTGCCACGGCTCGCCAATTCACACTCCTTAACGAAACACTCAGTACTCCGGGCAGCCCGACTTTGGAAGATGAGCCCAAAGAGATTGACCAGGCAGAGCTATGCAGGCAGCTGCAGAAAGGGCGGTGGACTTTGGAAAGAGACCAGGATTTGTCCGCACCTTATGCTTTTAAGTAAGTTTACCTGAGTTTTCCAATTCCTGCTATTAGTTCACACTCTCCCTATATATATTTATTTATATATCTTGTTCAAATTTTCAATCGTTAATAAAATACTTTTTTATTCATCCAATAAAGTTAAAATACATTTTTTTAAACTTGTAGTGGATAACACTTGATATTAAGAGAACTTTTTCTTCCATATAAAACTAAAATTAATCAATAATATTGAAATTATTAATTAATTTTAGTTTTATATGGAAGAAAAAGTTCTCTTATATAAGATATTTAGCACTTAATGTTAATAGAGTTATTTCAAATATTCATTAATTCAATATTATTAATTTTAGTTTTATATGAAAGAAAAAGTTGTCGTATATAAGATATTTAGCGGAATATAAAAGTAGAAATTGACTTTAAAATTTGTTTGATATTATTTATTATATTTAAACCAATAGCAAAAGGAGATGGTAGATAATATCGAAA
Organism: Baronia brevicornis; assembly: GCA_031353405.1. Lineage (NCBI taxonomy): Eukaryota > Metazoa > Arthropoda > Insecta > Lepidoptera > Papilionidae > Baronia > Baronia brevicornis. Next base: position 77,757 of record JASFAT010002884.1, on the reverse strand, counting down.
CAAGTATTTAAAATGATTGGAAGGATATGCTGCTTGCGGAGGTCTATTCAAATGTTCATTTGTATTCTATTTTTTCTTTCTGATATTAAGTTTGATTCTATATTACTGAGTATCTTTCGTGGTTGTCTATGGGTATATATAAGATGGTGCAACGATGTGCGCTGGGCGGCTGGCAAAAGCTGTAAGGATAAGGACTATACGTTGCGTTTTGAACGGGACTGTCCCTTTTTCCCAAAAATATGATGCATATAATTTAATAATAATTACAGTCACAGAAACTTTGCTTTAATAAAGCTGGTGGGATTAATTTTTATTTTTCATTATTTGTTATAAAACGCACTAGCTTCTGCCCACGGCTTCGCCCTAGTGAAATTCAGTTTATTGCGCGAAAATGATTGTACGCTCTGGAACAGTTATTGCTTCGGGATAAAAAGCATCCTATGTTTGACCTCGGATCTTCATTATGTGGACAGTTAAAAATTTTACTTAGCTAAGATCCGCGACAAGCAACCGGAAGACAACCGTAAACTTTTTCGGTTGTCTTCCGTAGAGTCTACTATACCTGAAGATGCCTCGTGTTGGGGCGAAACACGTCTCGTTTACAAGATGGAAAAGTGGTAATGTGTGTTTGGTGTTGTGTATAGTGGTTGGTGGGTGGAGAATTGATGGCCGATTTTCCGTAAGTTTTTGGTTTAAGTTCCAAATAAATCCACTTCATCCAGCAAAAAAACACACATTATTATTTTTCTGTTATTGTTTTGCTTGTCGCGGATGTTAGCTAAGTAAAACTTTTGAATGTCCACATAGTGATGGATTACCGCAAAGTAACGCCTGACTCCATTAATAATCTCGGATCATCAACTATCTCCATGTCAAATTTCATCAAAATTTATTTAGTAGTGAAATTACAGTAACAGACAGATAGATTACATACTGAGACTTTCGCAATTTTAATTTAAATATAGAACTTCAGGCGTCCCGTTTTGAGTCAAAAAAATGGTCAGTTTATGTATGCGTGAAGTCAAACGACCTAGCTTCTTGGACGAAACCTATGTCCAGCAGTGCACTGGCGCAGGCTGTTGATGATGATGACATCTCATCACACTCATACACACAACATCCATGGCATCGCAATATCTTTAATTTTATTATCAAAGCCACACCAACAATCAATTCAGCCATATTTCAACTTGTCATGAATTTCTAAACGCTTGAATTATTTCCGGGTAGGGATGATTGCCCATGTATGGTTAAAATCAAATCGTTGTCTAAATGATTTTCATATTAGCTTAAATGTCAACTGCTCTAGCTCGCGGCATACGTCTTAGGCACAAATAGACATTGCTTAATCATACCAGACCCATAAAAATTCCTGCCGCCTACACATTATAATAACTTATATGCATTATTAATAATTATACAGCCTACTATTTGCATTTTACTGCACGTGGGTACATATGTAAAATGAAATAACGTCACTTTAAAGATATGTCTAATTCTAGACATAGGCCTCCCCTAAGACGGTAAATTGTTTGAAACCATTTTTAATCTATATTGCGACCAATTGGCTCAGTGGCGGAGCCTCCGTTCACAAAAACAATAGTCGCGGGTTCGATCCTTGAATCGGAATAAATATATGTATGGCCTACATATATCTATTTCGAGTCTGGTAACCCTGCCAATCCACATTGGATAAGCGTAGTGGGTTAACGTCCGTTCCTTCAGGACTGGAGAGGTCCGTGCTCAGCAGTGGCAAATTACGATCACCAGTCTACTTAGCGCGCAAATAAATTGAATCCTCCCAAATAGGGAAAGGCACAGTACTCTTAAACATTTATATTTAAAGGGACAAGACTTGGATCTCCTTCGAAGACCCCTCATCAGTGGACGTAAAGGGCAAGTACGCACGAGTGAGAGGTCTCGCTGGACTGGCTCTACACCAGGCCGACAGAGATACTGAAACACCTTGTGGACCTACGCTAAAGGCCAGCCTTACCAAGGTTCTCAACCAGCAGAGCAGAGCGCCAAGGGCTGCTGTACTAAGGTGAGCATGCGTGTTTTTCGTGTCGGCTCTTTTGTTCAATGCTATCTTTATAATTCTACGTGTATGTAAAAATATTCCATATTAAGAGGTTTATGCAAAAAAAAACTGCACGAAAAAATTATCCTGAAAATATTAAGGAACCGGTGGAGGACGAATTGCCCATGCAAACGTTATACCAAAGTTATTTGCAATTCGAGCAAATATCTTCATAATAGCTTGTTATTCAGAATAAGACAGTATTTGTCTCCCGTGCAATTCTTATTCCAAAACACTTACCTGAAACGAAATGGAGTTTGAATTTCATTTTGTACATTTTAATGAATGAAATGATCAAATTGCCTTGAAAATTGACGAGACAATGTTACGAAATTTTTTATATAAACAATCATCATCAGTATCAAACAAATAATTAAGCTGAACTTAATTTTTAATGATAGTTATACTACTATGATGACCTGCATAATTGGTTCAATGGTGGAGTTATAACTTTAGGAGTTGATGTCGCGGGTTCAACCCCGCATCCGCATCGGGATAAATAAATATATGTATGGCCTACAGATAAGTCTGGATGTGCCGTCAATCCAACTTGGTCAAGCATTGTGAGATCCTCTATGAATATGGGTTCAATAAAAAGTACGTTATCATTTTTTAATGCGAATCTTGTATGTTGCTAAGCAGGACTGCATATAAGGCGAGGTAGATGGCCCGACTATCATGAGCTTGTGTATTGACATACATTTTGATACAAAACACACTTGAATTTTTACCCTAACTTTCCAGGTCTCTAGAAAACGAGATCCTGACAGCTTCAAGCACAGGCCGTGCGCTCGACGCTCTCCAGGTGTCTCCGTACCGCATCACGCAAGTTGTTGACTCAGATGGTGTTATCCACTCATTACGAGAGGTATGAAAACTGCATTTAATGTTTTTACATAACGACATATGTATAAAGCTCAGATGGGAGGGATTGGGGACGAATGGAAAAAACTTAATTAATGTCCATTCTTTCTTTAATAAAATACAAATACGTCATAGGAGCATTCAAGAGATGGTTAGATTCCTTAGAACTGCGAAGGGATATATTATTTCTCAGCATCTTCTATTGATATTACAATGGGGAGTGTTCCAAGGAATTGTTCGGAATAATTCTGGCCACTGAATTCCGCTAACGCACAACTCGCCAATGGAAAGGAAATGTTCCAAACATCCCAACCATCTGGTGAGTGGCGATCCAGTACGGTGCGTTTGTTCAGAAACTTTTTTCCACACAGATACCCCAGTGATATTTCAGAACGGATACGACATTGGAACCTTCAAAAAATAAACCTACACTTTTCTTAAAGGTCGGCAACGCTTCTGCAATGCCCATTGATTGTCAATGGGCGGCGTTGCTTGCTTTCCATTATGTGACACGGCTGCTCGTTTCCCGTCCTATCCCATAAAAAGACGAGCTTATATATACGTTCATAAAACGCGTATGTGTTCGCCTCTGTGGTTGCCGATGTCTATGGGCGGTGGTGACCACTTACGACCAGGTGACCTGCACGTTCGTTTACCTACTCTGCCACAAAAAAAAATTTATTGTCAATGTTTCAACCATGGCCCCCTAAAAATTAAGGGGCATTTCTGCAATCGCTATGCTTAGTAGACGGATTGGGATCACTGTTTTGTTTTTTTTTAATTTCTTGAAACCATTCTTATTTTACGTATTAAAAAGAGTTTTTTTTTTATTAATACGAAGTATTCAATCAGATACACTTAAAGATTATGCGTATCAAAATTGAGAAGTGAGAAAAATGGTTTCTTGGAGTTACGAATTCTCGTAATTCAAAAACGCAAACAATATCTATATATATTTTTAGATTATTATAAAGGTTTCTTTGCATTCAAACAATTTATTTTTTGTTACAATTCGTCCTTGGATGCTAAGTAATAATTTGATCCAATGATACAGGCCGTCTCTAAACAATCAAGGGCCTTGCTTTGGAAATAACACCATTTAGTTCCATGTAGTGCCGGCGTTAGAGGAGGGGTGCGATGGGGCGACGGCCGATGGTGCCAAATTTAGGGGGGCGCGATCGGTGGGGGTGGGATGCTTCCACGGCCAAACGGACACGCGTGGTGGATGTTGGGGATAGCTAAAAAAAGAGTAGCTACAAAAATGTCTATGTCTACGTCGTTGGCTTTGGGTAACGCTAGAGGAAAGATGAAATTCGAAATATTGGTTCACGAATTACTAACATTCGTTTTCCTTAAGTGGGCGCCAGAATATTTTTGCTCGGGGTGTCGGGGCTCGGTTCTATGGGAGTTTGTGTGCACTCTACACAGTTTTCTGTTTAATTGCTTTACTTCATCGGCCTCTCTTTTTTCCATCAGGACACGAGAACAGAGTTCACCTGTTCCCGCCAAGGTTACTTCGTACACCCCCGTTCTTGCGCCAGATTCTACCGTTGCGTGAAATTCGATCAATATTCGCCCGATTATACTGTAAGTATCATATAGTTATTCAGAGGAACCTCATTACGAAATGGTGGTAGAGCTTATCGATAACATTGACTGTCGTTCGATAAATTAAATGTAATTTTTGTGTCGGAATTAAAAAGTAAAAACATCGGACCGATCTGCATCGTAAATTTCTTTTGTCAGTCGTCTTTTATCATCATCATTTCTTATACCCAAACCAACTAAGCATCCGTTTCTCAACTTTTGACACAACACCTTCTTTTACTCCACATCGCTTTCTTATATCTTCATTCCTTATTCTATCATTAAAAGTTACCCCAAATAAATTATAATAATAAAAAAATAAAAAATTGCGTTTAAATAGTTAATTTTACATCGTAGAAATCACATAGGTAACTTATCTTTTTCCAAACTTTTCAGGTATTTGAATTCGACTGCCCGACCGGTCTCGCATTCGATTCCCGCTACGAGGTGTGCGTGTGGCCCGGAAGCCTGCCAAATTCACAGGCTTGTCCGGGATCTTCGGAAATCGCACCTGTACCAAGAACCAGGTTTATTTGTCCCGATGTTGAAGGTAATAACGAGTTTTAAACGAATGTGTGCAGGCGAGGGGTCCCGCCACTGAGCTAATTGGCCGTCTTATGATGATATGAATTTTTACATCAATTTAATTATTTTTTTTAACAGCCCATATGTGTCCTACTGCTGAGCACGAGCCTCTCCATTTCTGGAGGAACGAACGTTAACCCACCACGCTTGTCCGATGCGGATTGGCGGGGTAACCAGACTAGGAATAAATATTTGTCGTCCATACATATATTTCTTCCGATGCGGGGATCGCACCCGCGATCATTGACTCTGCGGGCGGAGGGTCCCGCCACTGAGCCAATTGGTCGTCAATCTAAATATAGTTTTGGTATTGTTTATTGGAATAAGATTGCTTTGCGAAGAGATGTCGCACATCTAAGCACCTTTTATCGCTTATACCATAGTGCTTCAAGGAATTGTTCAGAATAATTCCTGCCACTAAACTTCACTATCACGCACAACTTGCCAAAAAGAATAGTTTCATCACCATAAATGAATGGTGTACCAGTACGGTGCATTTTTCCCGAAAATTCTTCCCAGCAGTGTTTCGGAAGGACATTGGGACCTTTAAAAAACAAGCCTACACTTTTCTAGCTAAAGGCTAGCAACGCTTCTGCAATGATTACAGCGCTGCAGATGTCTATGGGCGGCGTTGATTGCTTTCCATCAGCAGACACGCCTGTTCGTTTGCCTTCCTATTCCATAAAAAAAGTTTTGAGGCCGATTCAGACATCTATAATCGATGTGTAAATTAGCCAGTAGCTAACAGGTCAATTATCACACGCGTAATCTATTTATCTATATCCATTGCAGGTTTCTATGCGGACCCGGAGAATTGCCGTTGGTTCTTCGCGTGTCTGGACCATGGTAAGGCGCCGCTGACTGCTTACGAATTCCGCTGTCCCTTCGGTCTCGGGTTCGACGCCGCCCGCCTCACCTGCGACTGGCCGTGGGTTGTTCCCGCTTGTGGCAACATTGCCAGATACGAGGCGGAGGCGTTCGGATTCTCAGGAGCGGCCCTCACTGGTGAGAATCCTAACATTCTGCGTCATGTAGTAAAAATCTGAGCAAAATATGTTATTACTATTATATAAAATTGTATTACCACTCATTGACATATTATTGAAGAAATGGTGAGAGGTAGGGGGTAAGTTTGTTCGGAGAAAACGTTCGAATAGGCCTCGAGGCAGAGGAAGTTTATAAGAAGAATGCCTATGGGGATCACTCTCAAACAAATAATGGTCACAAGTGCAAAAAATTACGTAGGGGAGAGATAAAAAAATCAAAATGGCGGAAAACAAGATGGCCGCCACACTAAGAGAAAATCGCCATTTATGGGCTGATTTTGTTGAAATTTGACATAGGCCCACGACGCTTGTTAAGCTTTGATGGGAAGCTAGTTTTTATATATAATTTTATAATTATATATTCTAATATATTATTTTAAGCTTACTTTGTTGCTTTCTATTTTTCTATTGAAATTTATAGCGTAACTATTTATATTGTAGTTGTATGCAACAATATTCATGCCTTTTAAAAATTACTCTTTCAGGTGCTGTCGGTTTCCAAGGCAAATCAGCTGACGCTGTTAATATAGCCGCCCACCAGAGTCTGGTTTCCGGAGCATCATTGAACAACTTAGTCGGTATTCAAAGTGGATTTCTCACCAGCGACGACGCTTTAGATGCCAACTTCATTGCTTCCGAAGAGCTCCTCGGCGGAGCTAGTAACGCGCGAGACTACATACTAACAGACGACGCATCAAGTCTAGTTGAAAGTGTTGTTAAGTATAACGATGAAGCACAGGTTTCAAACAGTAATCTAGGTTTAGTCCAAACTACTAATTATAATCGCGAGCCGGAATATACCAGTGGTTCATTAATATTAGATGATTATAGGTTACCTAGCTCCAAAACTAAAGTTGCTAATGAAATAAATATAAACGCAGGAGTAACACCGTCTTATGCACAGAGTGTTAGAGTTACAAGTTCAGTGCGTAAAAACACTGGTCAATATGATCCCAAATACAATACTGGTAAGTACAGACCTCAGTCGTACAGTGGCCGATATGACAGTGGAAAATATAGGCCTATAAACACAGGAAAATATGTCCACGATCCAACTGGAGACCGAGCTTTACCGTACTATCATATTTCTTCACCTGCCGTTCCTTATAAGCATGTAGTTACTGGTTACGATGTGGGTAAATACAACGGTTCCTGGACATACGATGGCTCGAACGATGGCTCAAAAACGAGCGGATACAATTATCCAAAACCAACTGGCCCCGCGTTTGAAGAAGGAGGTTTTACCACTGGAAACTTTGGAGGAACGTACAAAATCGATGGTTATGTCGGAACTTATACAGATGATGGAGCGTATGGTCAAGCAGGCGAGTACATAAGTGGTGCAAAGACTGTTAGTGGAGCAGCCCATACATTGACAGCTGGTGCAGTTAATGTCGGTCTCGTTGGGAAAACAACGCTTGTAGATTTTGGATATTCTGGCCAAGATGATTTCATAAATGGGAATGTAGGAACAGGTCAGGTTTCCTACATATCACAGCCCGCAGTTACTATAAACCACGCTGGAACTGGACAGCACAATTTGGACGGATATAGTTATGTAACCAATCCTACATCTTCTGGTATACCAACAACTGCAACACCATTCGCTGTAACTACCGCTTTGCCAGCAGTTACGACCTATAAAACTACATATGTACCTTTAGTACCAAAAACGAGTATTAAACAAATATTTGGATACACTCAACCAGCTGTCACATTAGTACAACCAGCAGTAACAGTTGAACAAAAATATGTTACTCCAAATGTTAAAGTTACTGATTATATTCAAAATAATAATTATCAAACTCAAAACACAGGCTTTTCTACAGTTGACGTGGGTGTCAAAACAACTGGATATGATTATCCAAAGCCAACCATAAAATTCGAAGAAGGTTTTGCTTATACCACCCCTGCACCACAAGGATTTGTTCATCGTAAGCAAACTGTCTACCACATAGATTCTGGTAGCTCAGGAACCTCTACTCCTACACCTGTTGCTGAAGAGCCATTTAAGAAAGTAGTTGCTTACACTACAGGCGCACCAATAACTTCGTACACACCCCAAGCATTTAGTCAACAAACAATACATAAAGTTGAGTCGACGGATTATAAAATCACTAACCCTTCAGTCACGTATGAGCAATCGCAACCAACAGTATCAATTCAGCCGGCGGTATCTACTTATCAACCGCAAGCGTTCAGTCAGCAAACACTACATAAAATTGAGGCAAGTAAGGTGAATGCATTTGCTGAAAATGAAGGCGTTAATGTACAATACCCTAACCCTACTATATTCGAAGAAACGCAAAAGACTGTCTTCCAATATACTACACCGACTCCGTTAGTTTCATCAACCTACAGTTCCCAACCTTATGTGTCTTCGACATCACGGCCTATTGTTCGTGAATATTACACTTATCAAACAACACCTGTAACCGTATACGAAAATCCATTCTTTAAAAATACTCATAAAGTAACACCAGTCACGATTATAAACCCAACATACACTCCGCAGTACCACAGCCAACAAACAATTAATACGGTTGGTTTGACAAAATCAACCATCGGAAACAGTGGATTCACATATAAAAATTCTGAAGTTACTTTTGAACAGCCACAAAATTTCGTTGAGTACACAACAGTTAAATCTGTGGAGACTAACCAACCGCAATCATATAGTCAGCAAACAATCCATAAAGTCGATGCTGGACGAGTGAACACTTACACTCAAGGTTTAGATACGACAAGTTACTTTGAAACGCAACCAACAGTGGGACTAGAAGGTTCATCGAAAACCGTTGTAGAATCATCAACAGCAATACCCATCGTCTCTTCTACTTTCAGACCACAAACTGTACAAAGGGTTCAAACTCAGAACATTGTCCCTATTTCAAGTACTGCACTCCCTAGAGTTGAACTTACATATCAACCTACAGTTAGTGTTTATGAAAATCCTCTATTAAAATACACGCAAAAAGAAACTCCCGTAACTTATGTGCAACCAACCGTTTTCACTAAAACTTATAGACCATTTGTACAAAAGACTCAAGTAACTCAAACAGTTAGTCAGCCCATTCAATACGAAACGGTTCAACAAGATTACGCTAACCAAAATGTTCAAATAAGTGAAGGAGGATATACTTACAGCCAACCTGAATTGCAGGCAAATATTGATACCTCAAAGACTACTAAATATTCGGATGCTAGCGCTGTATCTCACCAGGAATATCATCTATCTTCTGGTAAAAATCAATATGAAAATGGAAAAGACGTAGTTTTCGTTTCAACTACACCTTCTACACTAGTTTACGAAGATCATTACACAAGCAAGGAATCATATAAGGCTCCTGAATATATACCACCTAAAACAGATTATCAACAGGCTTATACTGTCTCTAATCCGTCATTATCACTCGTTTACGAACAAAACTCAGCAATTTACAAAACTCAAGATCAATACGATTACAAGCCCGTAGAATACTCCCAGCAATTTGACGTCAGTCAAACTGTTCCAGGTCAAGTTTCTGTAAGCCAATCCACTGTTGAACTGCCACGAAAATCTTTCACCACATATAAGCAAACTGCTTATCAATCTCCAGAAATTCAAGTAGCTTATAAAGCTGAAGAATATTTACCACCAGTTGTATCTACAGTTACGCCTATAGTAACATCCACGTATACACCGCCGACTTACTCTACAATAGCCCAAACACAAGAATACCTACCAACTGCAGCAAAAACTACTTTTGACTACAACGGCCCTGAATATTTACCGCCACAGATAACTGCTAAGCCTACAACAGAATCAAGAGAATATTTACCACCAGTAGTACAGACCTCGTCTGATGCTGATAAAGCTTCATTTGAGACAAAGATAACGTATAATCCTCAGCAAGAATACACAATTTCACAGAACGCAGGTGCTGTAGTATCGTCTACATTTGCACCTATTCAAAGAAACAAAAATATTGTTGTGGAGACAGCTAAATCGCAATTACTAGGTTTTGGCGCAGTAGGACCTAATGCTGGGTTAGTTTCACCCGTTTCTTATACAACTGCGGCTCCTTTAATAGTTTCAAGTACTACAAGATATAATGTGACACCAAAAACTGTAACATCATCGTATACACCAGAATTAGTTGCAGTAACATCAACACCATCGAGAACAGTTAGGCCGAAGTATAGAAGACCGTCTGTTCAATCTACGACACAAACTCCCACGTATCAATACGTTAAATCTACAACTGCTTACCAAGCTCCTAAATATTTGCCACCTACAGAAGAAGTAGAACAGAAGCTGGAAGATGTAGAATTTAAAAATCTCGATATTTCTTTTGCTCCAGACATTAAATATAATCCCTATCAAGAGCAAACCCTATCAGAAGTGACACCTATTGTAGTATCCTCTACAGCCGCGCCTTTAAAAAGAAAACAAAACATTGTTGTTGAGACTGCAAAATCCAACATACTCGGGTTTGGAACAGTGGGTTCTGATGCAGGTATAGTGTCACCTGTAACATATACTTCTTTAGCACCTTCAGATGACTTAAACTCGAGAACTTACTCCGTATTATCGAAATCTGTCACATCAACTTACGCACCCTTCGAACAGGAGTTGGTTGAGGTAACACCATCACGAACTCCCTTACGCCGAACAAAACCCAAAGTAGCAGTTGTAACAAAAATAAATGACTTCAATCCTCTCCTTGTAAGGAAACTTGGTGCAGTGTGTAGTTGTCAGTCACCTGTCTTAGTGCTAAAAGGAAGAAGACCAACCCTACAGCCACAAGAAGAGGGTTATGATTACAATACTGATTATGATGAAGTAATACAAAAATCTCCTAAAATACAGCCATCATTTGGAACTACTGTTGTAACTCCCACTCCTGCAGTAACATCAACATTCAATCCTATTATTGTCCCTGAAGACTCATTTTACCAAGACTATCAAGAAGCAAGCAACGATAATATAGCAATTGTACCAAATGGTAAAGTAAGCTTCTCTGAAAATTATGTATCTAGTACACCTATTGTTTCTACCACAGAAAAGGTTATTAGAATAAGGCCACGTGTTCAAGCCATTACTGTTGCCCCAACTTATAAGTCGATTCTACTAAATCAAGAAGTAACACCAACTGCTGAAATTAAACAATTAGATGTTAACACAGATTCTCCAGCTTTTGATCGATATGGCCCTGGTGGCTGGAGAGGTAGAGATGAAACACTACAAGGATCTGTAGATTGTAAGAGAGCTGGTCTATTCCGTCACCCTAAGCAATGCAATAAGTTTTACGCTTGCAGATGGGACTGCACGAAACAGAGATTCACACTTCACGTCTTTAACTGCCCTGTTCAACTCAGTTTTGATCCTAACTTGGGGGCTTGTAACTGGCCCAGCCAAGGTCCTGCTTGCCAAGGCGATACGCTTTTGACCAATACTCTATAAATTACGCCCTAAAAGACCATAAAATGAATCTCGACGTGCCATCAAAATTGTGATAACATGTGATCACAAAATTTGCTACGACTTTTTAACTTCCATTAACTTTGAACGCTGAAAGTTGATGTTTGTCTCTCTTTCTTAATTCTTTAAGCTTATTTATTTGTTCAATTTTGTTAATGTTACCTTATAGTTATTTATTAATCATGTGCTCTTCACAAGGCTTACGCTCGCTAAACGTTTTGATGTATTGGGAAATTTAATTGAACATTAGTTACCATTGTCTAGTTCATATAGCATGTTACGTTTTGTAAAATAAGGGTGTCATATTTTGTATTTTTATAAATTAATATAGAAACAATACGCTGTAAATATATCATTTTATTCATTATGATGTTGTATATTTATTCAACACCTTTTCGAGAAATAGAAATTAAATATTTAAGGTTACTGGTTTTTCTAGTTCTGCTAGAACGTCTTTATATTTCGGAAGCAAAGGATCGACTTCTTCTTCAATAAATTCAGTCACTTGCTCCGGTGCACGACCTATGAAAGTAGATGCGTCCAGAATTTTGTCCAACTGCGAAATGATTGGAGCAAAATAACTATCTTTTTTAACACGTTCAATTAAATCGTTATCTTTTCCATGTTGTTTCACTTGAGCTCCTGCTTCATGAGAAAGTACTCTTATTTTCTCATGGCAAACTTGGCGATCACCTCCGGCCTGTACCATCGCCATAATAATATTTTCTGTCGCCATAAAGGGTAACTCTTGAGCTACATGTCGAGCGATAACTTTGGGGTAAACAACTAATCCTTGGCATATATTCAGTAGTGTAAGCAAGGTTGCATCAGCAGTTAAAAATGCTTCAGCCAAAGTAATGCGTCGATTCGCAGAATCATCAAGAGTACGCTCCAACCATTGAACAGCATGAGTGTTCGCAGCATTAGCATGAAGTGTTATTAGATGACGAGCTAAAGCGCAGCAGCGTTCAGATCTCATTGGATTCCTCTTGTAAGGCATAGCGCTAGATCCGATTTGTGAAGTTTCAAATGGTTCCTCTAGTTCCTTTCTAGAGGCCAATATACGTATATCTGAACACATTTTATGAACTGTTGCTCCTAGACTAGAAAGAGCTGCTATAACTTCCAAATCGACCTTCCTGGAATAAGTCTGTCCAGTAACAAGATATCGTTTATCGAATCCGGCAAGTTGAGCCACTCTTTTATCTAAAGCACGAACCTTTTCACCGTCTCCATTAAATAATTGAAGGAACGAAGCTTGTGTACCTGTTGTACCTTTGACACCACGGAAACGTAAATCGTCTCTTGCACGGGATAGCGCTCGTTCGTCCATAAGCAAATCGCTCAGCCACAGCGAGGCTCGCTTTCCTACTGTTGTTAACTGAGCGGGTTGGAGATGAGTGAAACCGAGAATTGGTAGTGACCTGAAAGTAAAAAGAAATATTTTGTAAAAAAAAAAACAAGTGAACTATATAAACTAATTTTTTTTAGATATAAATTTCAGTCTCGATTGGAGATTTGGATACTGAATTCTTGACTCAGAAGTCAAGTACACTAACCGTTATGCCAAGCGGTCAATTATACAAATAGACTGCATAAAACTTTCGAGAGATCCAAAAGACGTAGAGAAGACCAAATAAAGGTAGTTAAATCTCAAAACAAATATGTGTAATATTATTTATATCATACTATTAGAAATAGCGTGAAATTTTTAATACATCTCTTAAAAATAATTTTTAGGGTTAAGTTTTTTTCTAAAACAAAATGTCTAAATGATCATCTTAGGAAGAGCCAAATGTTCCGGTCAAGTCCTGTTGAAAATGAAAGTTTTTGTGTCAAATAAGACATGATATAAAAAAACTATTAAATTTTGTAAATAAAAAATTACAATAAAGTATTATCATAATCGTAGTATGGTAAAGATACAATAAAATAAATCGTAAGACTTTTTTTACAACAAACGAACATGCGGATAAGTGATCTCCGCCACCCATAGACATCCTCTACGCCGGAGGCATCTTAGATAAGTTGCAGGGTCTTCGTGAGCACATACGCTCGTGTGTTGAATGCCCCAGTTGTATATACGTTAGAACATCAGAGCTGGTAAACCGTTTCACATTTGCTCAGTTCGAGGTAAAAAACTGCGATTAAATTGGACGGTGGTGGATGGGAATTGAGCCTATTTATATGTATAGCGCGTACTCCGATGGTGGAACTGTGAGAAGATTTCACTGCTGGAAGTTGATAATCGACTACGCGTTCAGTATTTGCCATTGCCCAGCGTAGATCATCGCTCCATCTAACCGACGACCGTCCCATAGTATTATATTTGGCGTTTCTTTGGGAAACATGGCCGACTCGTTGTCACTTCAGTCAGACTTTGTTTCCTGATTTCTTAGATCTCAGTGCTACATTGATATTATGGAGTAGATAGACTATTGGAGTACAGCTTGAAGCAATATAGAGCAGCGGTCGCCAAACGTTTTCACCTTACGATCAAGTAAAGTTATAATTTAAATGAATTATTAAAAAAAAATAATATGATTTTTTTAGTTATAAAAAAAATATTATCTGAATGAATAAAATGTATTATACCTAGTTTTCTGCAGACCATCGAAATTTTCTCACGGACCCCTAATGGTCTACACTATGGCGACCGCTGACATAGAGTACAAATAGAATGTACTGGTGAGTAACGCATGTCAGACTGACGAAGACAGATCAGAGAGTTATAAGGATTACATTACAAAATATTTACTTACTTGTGCTCATCGGCAAATTGGGCTAATCTACTGATAACAGCAGCTACTCTCGGCAGTAGAAGATCAAGACCATGCCGCAGGACTATTAAATCGGTGTTATCACCAACATAGCATGAGGTAGCACCGAGATGGATGATGGGAGCAGCACGGGGACACCTCTCGGCGAGGGTATGCACATGCGCCATTACGTCATGGCGCACGCGTCGTTCGTGCTCAGCAGCGGAAACGAAGTCAATGTCGTGGACTGCTGACTCCAACTCTTCTATTTGCTCGTCCGTGATGTCAAGGCCTAGCTCCTGGATGAGAAAGATAAATTAATAATATTATGTTAATTTCCTTTCTTTTAATGCGCTCTCTGACCACATCATCTAAGACTAATTAACTGAGCACCTAGACTCAGAATGAATACTGTAGGTCTTATATATATTTAACCTTATGCGGGAATTGAATCCGCGACTATTGATTGACACTGGTATTGGTGACTTTATCATTATCGTAGAACCAAAACTGACCTTAGTTTTTACAAGCTGTTGAGTGAGATAGAACTATTTGCTTCACTTATTGATTTAAATTATTATATTTTTTTTATTGGCAGAATAAATACGTGAGCTAAGACTGGTGCATGTTATTGGTATAATATTTAATAAAGTAAGCAAAAAAAAACATCGAAGTACAATTCTGAGAAACATATTTCCTTTATGGTACTTCATTTCAAAAAAGTTTTTAGTCTCCAATAGATGTCGGAATAAGCAACATCAAGTATGATAGAATTATGCTATATAGATAGATATATTATTTATTATACACCAAAACAAAGGTATACAATTATTGGTTGTAATATTTGTATACAATAAATATTTGTATGTTAATGGTGATTGCCTGGCATTGAACTGATTGATTGTGATTTTATTTTAAAAGTTATTTATAAATATTTCTGTGAACTATTTTATGTAGTGTTACGATGTCTAGAAATCCGATAACTCTCAGTTGTGTTCTTGGCATCGCTTGAATGACTACGAGAGACTCTAATAAAGCAACAATATCGTAGTACTCTGTAATTCTAATCAGTTTAGATAATGATAACATTTATAACGTACACAATACAACGCACTTTGTGTCACATTTATGAAGTGATGAAGATACACTAGTTTCGTATAAGGCGGCAGTGATATCTGAAGGTCTGATGAAAAAGAGACAGCGATATCGTGCACTAGCGGAACTTGCACCAGACGTTATCATCTCCTCTAATAAACTCATGAGTGTAAAAAAAGAAAAAATTGAAGTACTATAGAAAAGAGGAAAGGGATGAAATAAAAAATATTAATTATTATTCTTTGGTAATTCTAAATTATTAACTTTTTAAATTTCACGTACACGTGGAAAACACATGTGGATTTAAAAATTCACAACGGATTAGTTTACTTTATATAACAACAATAAAAATGTATAATGTATTATAAGAACATGTATTATATTATTTTCGGGAATCTTTGCTCTGTAATGTCTAAAAAAACTCTGTACTGTAAATTTGTCCAACATTTTTCTCTTTACATATAAGAATATGTATTTTAATGCAAAGATATTTATGTAAAAAAACAGAAAAAAGCAAACGAAAAAATGGATTAGAACATCTCATAGATTAAAATAACAATACGAATATAGAAACGAAATTTCTAAGAAAAGAGCCGGAAGCAAATCTTATTATTACTAAATTGTAGATTTACTTTAACAAAAAAAATAGATACTAAAATCCCAGATATGAATTGACTGTGGAACGTGTGAATTTCAAGTCAAACAAAACGATATCATATATATCAGGTATTAGACATACATCGGAATCATAAGCCTATAGCTCAGTTTTTTTTAAAAACAAAATACAATGTGCAACCTGTCCCACTAATTCGCTGAAAGAGATAAGATTAGAAACTCGCACGAACTGATAAAGGTATAGGAGCTGATAAATGAAATCACCCAGTGACTGGTTACCCGCTAACAAAAACGGACAGAACAAAAGAAACGTAGTGCGAATGTAAAAAGAAAAAAGAGTGTGTTGCGGTAAACGTTGTAAAAATCAGTTGGTGTCAAAACAAGAAAAACTAAAGTGATAATGGTGTCCGTCCAGACAATAGCCACAATTGTGGTGAAAGTATTCAAGATTGTAAGTACAAATCACTTGTGTTCGTTTATCATTGTATTGTTATAAAATATAGAGATGCAATAAAATGTACGGGTGACGTTTTAAATAAAATTTCTGACGGACAGGAATGAGATCCACATCATTTCTTACACCGTATAGATACATTTAGACCAAGGTATAGAGAAGTATTTGCTGCTAATCGTAAGCATGTAGATATGCAAGGTGGGCAACCAACGTATGCACAGTCCACTTAGTATTGCAGATGTGGTTGTCTCGCTTGCTCGTTTACCTATCTATTCTATGAAAAAAATCGATTTTTGCTTCCAATTCTTAGATTCAATAAAAGTAAAATCTAGTAATACTATTTATATAAAACGTAAAGCGATATGTTATATTAATTTCACTAAAGTGATTATGCGCCATGTGCTACTGGCGACATACATCGACTCCCTGCAACTAAAAAAAACTATAATAGATAATTAAAAATCACAAACTGTAATAGATAGTTACTCACATTTGTTATTGAACAATCAACAAATGACTCATTTAATCGAGTCGTTTATGGAAACTTTGAATTAATAAACAACATTTATTAATAAAAATCCAATCACATGTTTATTTTTCCCAAATATGTATATCCTAAAAAATAATGTTGGCATTCAAATACGTCTGTTATCATGGTAAAATACAGAAAAATAGCAAGGTAAAAATATTTCTCTCTAATGGAAAAAACTATCTAGTGAGATTAGACCTGCGTTTTATTCAATTTTATAACCTTTTTTGGAGATACAATGAAAGAGTACTTCAAAAAAAAGATTTGGGTTATTTTTGTAAGACAAGAATGCAAACGAGTAAGCGTGTCGCCAGATGGAAATTTAATGAACATCACCTATAGACATCTGCACTGAAATATAAGTATAACAACGACATTGCAAAAGTGTTGTCGAATTTTAAGAAATGTGTAGGATTGTTTGTTTTGAAGGGTCTAATATCCTTGCTAGAAAGGTTCTACAGAATAGTGGTGCGTGGAAAGAAGTTTCGAGAAAAAGGCACCGTACTGGATCGCCGAGCATCTAGATGATGGGATAAGATGAGTTTTACCTTCGCTGTGCTAATCTAGTCATTCGGTTAGATCTTGGTAAACGATAATTCGAACTCCTCGACAACTTAAATGGTCTAAAGGAAGAAGCTAATACTGGAGTGTCCCCAGCACAGACAATTTGTTAATCAGAAAATATTTATAGGCATACGCTAAAACGTTCAAGAACGCCATTGGATGTTCGTTCCAGTTTACGTATTCATTCAACTATAAAGGTTGATATGCCCTACCGGCCTCGTTACCTATCGCGACAGATAAGGCCACGCCTTGTTGAATTAGTTTTATGTACGGAACAATTATAAATGTTTAGGTAGAATGTTCTGTTCGAAAACGTGATTTTTAATATTACAGTTTTATATTGTTTTTCCTTTATACACTGTGACTTTTTAATTACCCGAGAAAACTAAAATTCGCGTTTGTAAAAATATGTATGTCAGTAAGTAACATTCAAATATTATAGCGTTCATACAAATATATGGGACTTCAAAGAAATCCTGTAAATGCATCAAATACTTGTACGCCATTTTCGTAGTATTTGTTGACTACTATGCATGAGACGCATGTATTCATAAGTATGGCAACAGCGCGTGCGAAACAGAAAAAACGTCTTTTGTCGGCAGGTTGCGCAAATTGTTTTCATTCATAGTTATCCCTTCCGTACGTAAATATTACGCGACCAAATTAGGTTGGTTTGGGTGCAGTTCATATTGGAATGATAATAATGTCTATTTGAATTAGCAAGATTTTTTGTTGTATAATTTTTGTGTATATTAAGGACATTTTTAATAAATATTTCATAAAAATAAAATTTTTTTCTTCGCCAAATTTAATGTATATCGATAACTGAATATATTACTTAATTTTCTCAGGTAATTAAAAGTCAGTTCACGGTTATATGTATGTATATCATCATCATAAACAGTCTGTGGCAGTCCATGCTAGACATAGGCCTTCAAAAAGCCTAGCCCGATCTTAGGCTTCACGCGTTCAGTTTGTTTATTTGCATGCAGTTTCATGTTGCATGTACATACATATGTATACTCGTATAGTATATATAGAATTTATAAATTCAAATGTTTATTTATTATTAATTTTTAGATATTATACAATAGGATTCGTTTTTCTTAAAATAACATTACTGATTGACTAATTCGTACTCTCTGATATGCAACAATTAGACTATTTGCTACATAATGCTCTCTTCAGTTAAGAAGTTTTGTCCTCTTCAGTGGTCCAAAAAGTATTTTAGTTGTTTACTTAGATATATTGATAGTTTTTACGTCACCTTAAATACATGTCTCACCTGTAGCATAATATTATACAAGAGACGAAATTCCAAAGACGGACTTATGGCGGTACCACGATTTAAAACTAAAATAAAGATTGCCATAAATGATCATACTTGAATGGTAATGAGTACCAGGGTTAGTAGTATAAAGTAGCTAGCTTAGTGACGGTAAAATCGTCTATCCAGCATTATGTGGCATGAGGACTGAAGTGAAACCTAAAATTTATTATAAAAACTATAACTAAAATAATATGTTCTTAACACGTTGACTGCCAACTACAATATAACTCGTAGATTGCGTTCTTTTCTAGGACGCCAACTACGAGTTATCTCGTACTGTGTTTACTTGCTATTTTTGTGCAGCTACGATTATACTCGAAATATATCAGTGCTAATATCGATAGACGGCTTCTGGGAAAAGAACCAAAAATCAATGCTGGCTTGCACGAACAGGAAATTTATTAAAAAACGAACAAAAAATATAATTATAAAAATTAGTTCAAAATCAGAAAATAAAATAATATTTACCTTTTTAAAGAAAAAAAAACACATTTTTTATGCTTTATGATGATAACTATACACTATAATTAGAGTTTCTAATAATATAATATTATAAAATCAAATTGTCATTTTAGGCCAGATTTCTGAAAATTTCCGTGGCAGTCAACGTGTTAATTAAATTGATTCTTCTTACAACCCACGCATATCATGTTGCAAAACAGTGGAACAAATACGCCCTTATCTGATAGCGAGACTTACTCATGGAATGCCACAAGGTACTGCGGTTAGGCTACAGTGCCATCGATTTATGACTAATGGCGCGATGAGTAATTTTAAGCATGTAGTAGTGTTTGCTTCAAGTAACCTACTATTTCCGGACGTCATATTTACACGTACACAAACGCCGGAAGTTTGAACGGAACATCAATGAAACAATAAAGTTATGGTGCTAATAGATATCTGATTACTCGGATTTTTAAATAATTATCTCAAATCAATTTTGACCGCATGTTCTACAAAACTGCTCTCTTATTTAAATCCACAACAATATGCTTACAAAAAAGCAACTGACACAATTTCGCCGGTAGGCTTGATGGAAATGTAAACTTGACTCAAATTACATATATATATCAGGAAGAATTCAATAAAAATAATTATTATACATTTGAAATATGTATTATTAGTATATTAATATTATTTAGTTATATTTTTATATTTGTAAATCTGAAATATATTTTTTAAATTTATTTATATTTAAAAAATTTTAAGCACAACTTCCGAAGTGATTTCAAATGAAATATAAAATGTTACTTCTTTCTATTTCATTCAAAGACCAATCGAAACAACCAAAACAGTCCACTACTAAATATTGGTCTCCCTCCTAAAGACCCCTCATATTGCTGTAATCCTCAAAGTTAACAGGCGGACTAGAGATAGAGTGAGCATATTTTTTATGGGATAGGAAGGCAAACGAGTAGGCTTGTCACTAAAAGCAATCAACGCCGCCCATAGACACTCGCAGTGCCACAGGTATTGCAAAAGCGTTGCTGGCCTATGAAAATGTAGGCTTGCTTTTTTTTATATTGATGTTTATTTCTGAGGTAAACGCTTCTGTTCATCCACTGATAATATGGGATCTCATAGTCACCTCGCACGATTCCTATGATAAGAAATGGGTGGCTTTTTTATTTAACTGACAACTACACAGCATACTTTCATATACGGTACATATGTATGTACCGAATATGTAAGTATGCTTTCATATATGGTAAATGTGTACCATAGATGAAAGTATGCTGTAAATCCTTTTATTAATTGTTGTTGATAAATAAGACGGCCAATATATTTTTTAAATTTAATTTATGTTTAAAAATATTGAAGCATCAACTTGCGAAGTGATTTTAAATGAAATATAAAATGTTACTTTCTTCTTGATTTTATCCAACGACCAATCGAAACAACCAAAACAGTCTATAGTACATAGCATACTTTCATATACGTTACATATGTATGTACTATATATGAAAGTATGCTGTAAATCCTTTTATTAATTATTGTTGATAGGACTGCTACGCAAAAAGTTGCATTATTATGCGCACACACGCGCAGGCGATAATTATGTTCCTGCAGGCGTTGAGGACAATCCAACATTGCGTTCACCTTGAATAGTACCAATTGTGTACGCAATAAAATACGTGATCTATTCACCTCAGATAAATTATCATTTATTATCAACTAAGTGATACTTCCTGGTGACACAACATGAATCACTCACAGATTTGCAAACGTCACATAATTAAATTCTAATTTGGGCAAATTAGTTTTAATTAATAGTTTATTACGTAACACACAAATTGACGGAGAGAGCGATACATGATCATAGCATACAGTGTCGGCCTTAACTATCCAGGCGCCCTGAGCAAGTCTCTCATATGTTTTTTTCTAAATTTAAAATAACTCTAAACCAACGGTTCTCAACCTTTTTTACTCAGCGACGCACTAACATACTCTTTATAAATTCGCAACATCCTTACATAAGAATAAAAATAAATTGCTAAATTTTTGATAGCTAAAGGTAGGTATATCTATCTACCTTCAATTATCCTTCAATTATCAAAAATATGACACACTAATAAAATATAATTTAGTAAATGTATCTACATTTACTAAATTATACATCATTAGTTTATTTTACGTATTTTTTATTATGTTTGAACATAATATATAAACACATAAAGTAAAAAGTAGATCCAAATATCGTATTTGGAAATCTCGCGACACACTTGACGGTGGTTGAGAACCGCTGCTCTAAGCAATAAGCTTTTATTGTCTATCAGTCGAAACATTTAATGTAAAACAAATATCAACCTACGGAAACAGTGGATGCGATTTCTATTCCTGCATCGGGATAAATATATGGATTTTATTTTATTTGTGACAATTTACAGGTGAATGAGTATAGTAGATTTCACTGGGCAGGCCCGTGCTGAGACCTTCCGATCCTTCCGGTCATTATTCAAATTTGGAATACGTATAAAAATACACATAAATGAGTACATACATACATAACATATATATTTATACACACATACATACATATACATATATACGAATGTATATTGCGTGTCTAATGACCCCGCCATTCCATGTTCCTTCCAAATGTTCGTTCCCCCATAAATAGGGAGGCCTGTGTCCAGTAGACAGACATATGTATAAGGACTGTGAATAAAACAAACAAACAGTCAAAACTTTAATTTTTTAGCTTTCAGACCTTTTTCAGTAATATATTTAGGCATCTTCAAAATCTCAAAGTTTTATAAAATGAATGTTTTTAAATAAATTAAATTTTAAATTAATGACTGTTTAATTACTACTAACATTAATTGTAACTTAATTTAGATTACAACAATACTGTTATGATTAAGTTTAGTTCCAACATTGTTCATATTTTTTCGTGCTTTTTTAAACATGATGCGGCGCCCTTGGGTCCCGGTCCCCTAATGTCAACTTGATAACAACACGACAGGGAGAACTCCGCCGTTGAAATACTAACGTAAACTCACAATTATATATTCATTACTCATAGGTTATATTCAAATTCAATTTTTTTTTATTAAAACAAGAACGATGAACGAATTTGTTTTCTTTTTCGTACCGTAAATTATAATAATTTTGTAAATTATTTCATAATCAATAAAAATCCGATATATTATAAAATATACCAGATTTTTATACTTGGACATTAACGCTAAAGGAAGAGAAGAAACTTCTAGTTGCAGAACGAAAAGTCTTCCGAAAGGTCCTGGCCCCAACCAAAAGCCATGATGGCAGTAGGTGAAATCGAAAAAATGTCGAAATCGAGCTTCTGGTGGCCCAACCAAATGTAATAGGAGTGACTAAAGCTCACCGACTTCGTTGGCTGGGCCACGTTTAGAGGATGGGGAGGATCGCGCAGTCAAGAGAGCGTATGTGGGTCGCCCAACTGAACGACGTCCTGTGGGGCGCCCCAGGTACCGCTGAAGAGACATGATTGAGGATGACTTGCGCAACCTTCAAGTCTGCAATTGGCAGGAGGTGGCGCAGCACAGGTCACGGTGGCGTAAGATCTGTTCGGAGGCCAAGATCCATTTTGGGTCGCTGCGCCAACAAAGTTAGTTAGTTAGTTAGTTATTATAAAATATGTATAATAATAGTACAATCTTTTAGAGTTGCAGTCATTACATTTCCGATAGTTATTATGAAAATCACAGAACAAAAGTCTGCAGAAAATATGAGTATAACACTTATTTCTTTTCAAATTTTATTATCCGACACGAAATCAAAACGGTACGCTCTGATCGCATTAAGCGAGGAAGTCGTCAATGTGCATAATTGTTTCAATCCATGTTTCCTGCAGTCCGAAAGCAATTATACCAGCTGTAATGATTAATGTAATTGTCAGCTGTCAGTCGCAGAGCAGCAAAAATTACAGAGATCAAACTCTAGATAAAGATACATGCGATTTAACTAGCACGAGATCTACTTTTAGGATGGGACCAATACTAATTAGTAGTGAAGAAACATTTTAATAAAGTAAACAGTGAGTTATTCGCTATCGAAGAATTCTCAAATAAATTGTGATCCATTGATTTGGTTTGCAACCTGTTTGGTTTAGCTACAGATCGACTCCGATTCTGGAATTTTCTCACAGTCATTCGTATGTTGGGATACTGTATACTGTAAAGGTACACGCAGTACAGGGGTACGTTTGAGTTTGTGAGTGTGTGTGTGTATCTTTCATCTGATTATTAAGAAATAAAGATATTACATACACAAATAATAAAATCTCATAGTTTTTTACCTTATATTTTTTGGTTTGTAATCTTTTGTTCACATATTTGCATTTATATTTATTTTAGTTTTATAACAATATCTAATAAGACTTTTCCCGCCAAGTTCGTTCCGCCATCAGTGACGTCGAGTGTTTATTTCATTTTCATCTTATTATCAGTTATATTATTTAATTCTGACGGCGTATTACTCGACATACATAATTTGATTAAGGTGTAGAAGTGAAGTTAAATAAATGCGTGTTAACTTGAATGCAAAAGTTCATGCAAGCTTCAGTAGAACGGCCAAGTGGCAATGTGATGGAGCTTTTTAACGTCTTTTCTCATCTTGTTACCGCTAACATTATGCAAATAAAGAATAATCGTTATTATTATCGTATGAACACTTTGATTTTCTGATTATTGCATATTTTCACTCGGCAACAAACATCCTTGGCAAACAAATTTGTTTAAACGGTTACTATTTAATATTAATTATAGTTATGATTGTCGTTAACCGAACTGAACCGAAATAATTTCTTTAAATTAGAAGATTATAATCACTTTGATTGATCTTCAAGCTATTAGCAGTTACGATAAACTCGTCAATTGAAGTTAAACATATTATTTGGTACTATAAGGGTCATGAGTTATATTTGGTTATTATTATTCGATATTTTTTTTGTTTAAAGGTAACTAGCTATAACTATTACGCCAGTATCAAGTATAACAATAACAAGTATCTTGAAATGGCAATCAGAATAGTAGAACTACGCTGCAGACGCATACTTTGTCAAGAATAGCATATTATTTGTTTGTAGCATTAATGGGCCGGCTCGCCCGGGGAAGTACCGCGCTTCGTCCAATGAGCAGTTGAGTTTCGGAGGGCCAACCCCCCTTCCACCTCACCTTCCTTCACTTTCACTAGTTTTTTACTTTTCTTAAAATCCGGCAACGCTTCTGCACAGCCTATGGCACTGCAGATGTCTATGGGCGGCGTTGATTGCTTTCCATCAGATGACACGCCTGCTCGTTTGCCTTCCTATCTCATAAAAAAAACCTTTGTTACCTGCCCTCCTATCTCATAAAAAAGTAGATTCCAATTTCCAATTCAAGTCAGTTATGTTAGCATATAATGCACAAATAATTCCATAAGAAATTACCTTCACGTGAGACGGGACAAATGGTCACATGTTCTTCGGAGAGTTATTAGGATTAAATACGCTTGACCCGTGCATGTGTCATCTGTCAGGAATGAGAGTAACATGGCGGCTCGACTGAGCTCCCGGGATACGCCGCTCGACTGATGTGTGCCACATCTGTCTCAGAGGTCATGCTTCGTTACATAGGTCTCCATTAGTTATAAATCGACTTATTATTTTTTCAATTCCCATATCGACTAGTATCATTCACACTCTCCGATGTATATGTTTATTTATATTACTTATTATTGTTTTATATGTATTTACGAGTATATATCTTGTTCAAAGTTTTAATCGTTAATAAAATACTTTTTTATTCATCTACTCAAGTTCAAATACATTTTTTGTTTTAACTTGTAGTGGACGACACTTGATGTTAATACTGTTTTTCAAATATTAAATAATTAATTAAATTGTATTAATATTTAGTTTTATATGGAGGAAAAAAAGCAATTTGACAGGTGTTCTTTCAAAGAGACTCGCTCGCCTATTTGCAAAAACTGAGTTTTTGCACTGGATTATATTATATCGGATGCTTAGACATGATCGCCAGCGCGTCTGACTTAGAGTGCGAGTGATGTGTCGGAAAAGATATTTTCGGGCGATTTATTTCAAATACGTTTAATTAATATTCTTTGGGTTTTCTTCATTTAGTTTATTTTTTCTTAAAGATAATTTGATTAAGATAATGACGACCAATTTGCTTAGTGGCAGATCCTTTGCACACGGAGTCAATGGTTGCGGGTTCGACCCCGCATCAGAATAAACTGATGGTGGATTAACGTCCGTTCCTCCAGAAATGGAGAGGCTCGTGCTCAGCAGTGGGACATATATATGCTGTGAAAAAAAAATGTTTTTTTTACGCCAATGTCCTTCTAGTTAAGTCACAGTACAGTTATCACGATTCTCGTTGTTTTGTGTGAGTTTTTGTCCGTCCGTTCTTCTCACCCGAGGTTATCTACATGGTCAATGCTAAAATCGTTTTATAATCAATAAGTAAACAAAAGTTCTCATAAAGATGTACAAAGCAAGACAGTTTATTACTTATTCTCAGGAATGAATAAAAACACATAGAATATGGGTGGTAAGCATGTGATGGTTTTTATTGTTATCGTATTTTTTGCTTTACGTGCAAGGATCCGTTGGTGTAATTTCTTTCCTCTTCCTTCATTTTATTCTTCCCCTCCTAATATTTACATCGCAGATCTAACCATGAGGTTAACGCATCTGTAGTGCCTCTGTTGCAGATATCCGGCGGCCGTAGTAACCCGCTTGCTCGTGTGTCGTAAAAAAAAAACAAGTGGTTGTGTCGCGATGGAGTAAAATATGTTTTTTCCGAAATTCATTTTATCATTCGTTGGAAGAAGCTAGCTTCAGAGGGATTTTTGATTCGAAACGCTATTGTTACCTTTAAAAACTGTATAGGCCTATACATTTTTCAAAGATCAACAACGCTTTTCAATGCTGTTGAGGTTGCAAAGGCGGCGGCAAAAATAGGCGGCGTTGATTCCTTTCTATCAGATTACACGCTTGTTATTTTACCTTAATATGGCATATAAGAGTCCAAATATATAATTTTTAAAACAAAACTTTTCCGTGGCTACTAAAAATAAATTAAAAACGAATTCACCTTATTACAGCATAGTTAACGCCAAGAAATCTCAATTATATGCTTTTTTAATTTTCCAATACTTACAACAGATTAAAGAAACAAGAAATCAATCATTTGGAAAATTAAGCGCCCTACCGTCAATATGGTAGCTTGATCAAAAATTGCACGAATCTTGTCGACAGCTCAAAAAAGTTTCAAACTTAAAAAAGGAATTAAAACAAGATGTAAGGGTATTTCCAAACTTTGACACTGGCAAAAAGTTATCAGCTGACGCCATAAAAAAAAGATAGGATATTGTAACGTTGCCAGCCGTACTGCTACGGCGACACACGGGACCTTTAGGGGGTTTTTATCTTTGATGTAATTAAAATTCTTGCAAGTGAAATTAATTTATTTTTCTATTCATTGTAAATTTACATTTTATTCATACTTTATTTACACTTTATCAGTATTATTAATTTGTGCAAGGAAAGGTGATATATTACATTCGAGACGTCAGTCGATCGAATGTATTTGTTTTTATAAAACAATTTATTTCTTTTTTAATTTAAAATTTTCAAATTACGAATGTAAAAATAAGTAATATCATATAAAAGGTTTTAATGTACTCAAATGAATTGTTTATCATTTAAACGTAAATTCCATATCTATTTAGGTTTTAATTTTAGCATTAAGTAACATTTCTATTTCCATTCCTATATTATTAACAAATTGTAACGACCTGTCGTTTTATTTAATAATGAGATATTTTAATATTCAAAAATATTTTATATCCCTTGTTTTCTCTTTTCAGGTGTTGAACATTGTTATTCTAGTTCTGTACCGAACAGGCTACAATGGAGAGTTCCTCGGCGTGGGTGGCACGTGGAACCTCAACGAGGAGAAGAACCCCGACGCCGAGATCGTGGCTTCAGGTGTCATCGTTGGCTATCTCATCTACACCCTGGTTCAAGTGGTCACTTACTTATTCGGCACCACAGAACACAAACGGTATGGTAACCTCATTTTGAAAAAGGATTTTATACCTTTGTTTCATGAGCGCCAATGAAAATGCCAGAACATGCAGGAATACCTGAAGGAATAACAAACCTCAAAGTAAAAGATTGCTTCGTACTCGACTTACCATAAATCGATAATATTGTTTTTAGCGTACTAATAATATCTTTAAAAATGTCTTTAGAAATACGCATAGAATTGTTAGGCACAATTCCTAGGACAAAACTTAAAAAACAAACAGCATCGATATTAGTTAAGGGAGATTCGGTAAATGATAAATTGAATAATTTCCTATTATACATTATTAAAATAAGTTGTATCATCCTACTACGGCCACGGCACGACATTAAAAAATAAAAAGTTATTAAAAGAAAAATTAAAAAAACAAACTATGTATTTTTTTTATGGGATAAGAAGGCAAAGGCTGACTGACGTCCGTTGCCGTCCTGTGTTTATAATTGGCTTTTATCCATATGATTTTAACATAATCAGACGATCATTGGAGCCACATTAGTAACTTATCTGAATGCACCAAGTGTAGTTGAACTCGTCAGGTAACGCATCTAGATGTTGTTAAACCTCGTCACATCCCTGAATATACATTAAACATCTATATATTTTAATGTCTGCCGCAGAGCGATGGGTGACATCGTGATGAACTTCGTGGGGGTGTTCCTATGGATCGCAGTGGGAGCGGTGGCTCTTCACTACTGGGGTGGCTACCAAGGAGAGCACCAGTATCAGTTCGTGTTCGCCGAACGGCAGGTCAGTATCTAATAAAATCTTCAATTTATTTACCACCCATGAGTGTCTTGTTTTTAAAACATAATCCTTTTGAACTGGAAAACTGTATATATTGTTAATGTAAAATTTATTTTAAAAAATGATCGTTTGAAAAGTGAAGTAACATATTAACGTATTTTTTATACAATAACCAAAAAATCTTATATGATTCTATCCGAGCTAATTTGGCTACGGCGACCTCGTCTAGGTAATTCTAGAAGTGGGAAATACGTTTGAAGGTCCTCGGAAACCGCTAAAGGATTTACTATTTATATGAAGAAGATAACTTTATAAGGCATTATTCTATATCGTCGGCGACTGTAGGCTTTCCGATAGGCTCGATCTATTATCAGTACGCAAAGGTACCTCATTTCTTTACATCTCTCTCTGAGTCCTAAGTCCCCCTGGTGGAGCATAAGGCCGACACGACGTTTCTTCATGTCGACCTGTCGGAGGCCATACGCATTACTTCGATCCAGGATAAGCCCATCTTCTGCACTTCAGCTGTCACAGTACACCGTCAAGTTTGTTTTGGGCACCCACATTTTCTTTTCCCCTGCTGATTCTATTCGAGGGCTTGTTTGGGGAAGTGATTGGCGTAGCGCCGGAGAGTATGTCCTATCCATCTTTGTTTTTGTCGACGTATCTGGACATCTATTGTTTCCTCTTTGCTGATTAACACCTGCGATGTTCTCACAAAAATAAACGTAGGAAATAAGAAAATAGACATCAGGGCATTCATGAGACGAGTGTATTGTCTCGTAGAGTTAACAAAAGATCAACAACGCATCTAGCGTTGCAGATGTCTATGGCCGGTGACCGCTTTGCCTGCTTTACTATAAAAAAATACTCTCAAGTAGATAACGCATGTGTCCTTAGAAGCTTATTATTAGGCGATTCATTTGCCTATGTTTTCGAATATAAAAGCAGGTTAAGTCGCAGGAAAAGGCTTGATTATTACATAAATTAATATTCTCTATAATCTGTTTTCAGGTGGGTCTTGCGGTTGGTGCTCTCTGTGTCATCCAAGGTGCGATTTATCTATTAGACACAGTTCTATCTATCATACATTTTACAAAAGAAATGTAAATTATAATTTATAACGCTTTATAAATCATATTTTGCTTTTATAGTTATAAGTTTAAGTGTTAACAATCATTCGAAATAAGTATGATATATATAGAGTTCTCGATCGCGAAAAACTAATGTCTTTTTTACTGTGAACCTTGGAGAATAACAAGCAGTAACTTGAAAATATTGAACATTTCATGTCTGATTAGAAAGAGATGAAAATATAAATTTGAAATAAACTCATTTTCATCACCAACAATAAAAACGTCTTTTACACCCATTACAATTTATTTTAAGTTTGAATGTGTTTTGAGTATGACTGTCTCTTTCTAACTTATCGTGAATATACATTGGTAAGAAAAGTTTATTTGACAGGCTTAGATAGAGTTCAATTCGCAACTACATACATTTTTATGCTTTTAATTTCTTTAAGTCATATACTGTAGAATATCGAAATATTTATTTAAAATTTCCTTTTTCATTTAATATTTTTAAATGTTGAAATATAGAGGTTAGAATAAGTAAAAAGCGCCAAATATTTTATTTAATTTTAATACAGTATATTAATGACAATGAAATATTAATAGTATAAATTAATACAAGTAATATACAATCCAAGCTAGCTCTCACAAAAAATAATGCGTATCTTCCCCACCTTATGTTACTTTATCTACAAATAAATGTTAAATTTTATTGTATCGAAAAATATAATAATTTTGTATTAAGATTGTGTTTTTGAAATAAACAAATAAAACCAATAATGTTTATTTATTTCTGTACTAGCTTTTGCCCGCGGCTTCGCTCGCGTGGAATTTGGTCTGCCACATTAAGTTTCTTGACAGATCATTTTAAATACATATTTTTTTTTGCTTAATTTATAGTTCACAATTTTGGTCATTGTGGCTTCCACATAAAAGGTAGATATATGCTGTCGCAGACTTTTATTTAGAACTATTTAAGACAAACAATCCTACGGTACATTATTTTTGTGTAACTCCAATGGTTTAGGCAGCATACGCCAAGATAGCTCTCAGAGGCCAGATTTTTTCAGACTTAATTGACATGTATCGTTATATTACGACCAAAATTACATAAAATCATTACAAATTGTAGCCTATATGTTATTCCGATTTATAACCTATATTACTGTAAAGTTTCATCCAAATCCGTCCAGAAGTTTTTTCGTGAAAGAGAAACAAACATACATCCATACTCACAAACTTTCGAATTTATAATAATAGTAGGAAGTATCGAAGTTTGGAATGAGAAATAACCAGTTTCCTGAAAAATGACAATTAACCTATTACTTCTTCATATCTACAATGGATGTACGTATGTATATTGAAATTGTCATCTAAGTCTCTCTGTTACATCAGTGTTATCGTGATACTTAGAGGATAGAGAGTCTTCTAAAGAAATATATACTTATTTATATTATAAGGTATCTACAGTGCGTAATAAGTAAATAAGGTATGAAGAAAGGTAAGTGCCAAAGTATCTAAGTAGTTTTTATTCCTGAAAATTAAACATGGAAACTGAAAAATCAAATTCGTGTATAAATATCAATAATCTATCAATATAAATATATCAATAATATCAAATATTTTATTTTTAAAATATCTATTAATTTTATTTGGTAGCGTCAACTAAATAACACATGATTATATTAACGTTATAATTATTCGAAAAATCACGAAAAATGATCAAAACTTTAAATTAATTTTTTCAAGCATAAAAATACATTGCAGTCATTAGAAATTTTTAATAGTAAATATTACTTTATTTTTCCAGTGGTCGTCATGCGTGGCGACTATGAAAGCAAATAACAGTTGATGGACAGCAATGTCTAAGTAATAA
Source organism: Baronia brevicornis (assembly GCA_031353405.1). Lineage (NCBI taxonomy): Eukaryota > Metazoa > Arthropoda > Insecta > Lepidoptera > Papilionidae > Baronia > Baronia brevicornis. Next base: position 46,516 of record JASFAT010002884.1, on the reverse strand, counting down.
AAACCAATGAATCCCCAATTCCCCCTGCTAAGCGTGGGGATTACGTCTGAACTTGAAGTTCTACACTAGAATTAACGATTCATTGATAAAATCTTATTAGCTCACTACTGGGCCACAGTAAACACATTGTAGTAAGCTTCCGTCAACATTTTCTTGCATGCAGGTATTGGAACGTGTTGAACCAATCAGCTAACAATATATCATCAAAAATCATCACCACATATATTTGTGGACAGTCAAAAGTTTTACTTAGCTAAGATCCGCGACAAGCAAAACAATAACAGAAAATTAATAATGTGTGTTTTTCTGCTGGATGAAGTGGATTTATTTGGAACTTAAACCAAAAACTCACCGAAAATCGGCCATCAACTCTCCACCCACCAACCACTATACACAACACCAAACACACACTACCACTTTTCCAGCTTGTAACCGAAAACTGACTTTTCGGTTGACTTTCGTGTTGGGGTGAGTTTTTGGTGGATGAAGTGGAGTTCCAAATAAATCCACTTCATCCAGCAGGAAAACACACATTATTTATTTTCTGTTATTGTTTTGCTTGTCGCGGATCTTAGCTAAGTAAAACTTTTGACTGTCCACATAGTGATGGATTTCCGCAAAGGAACGCCTGACTCTATTAATAACCAAATATCTTATCAACTTCCTATCCTATCCTTTACATTAAAAAGTCGGTGTGATACATAAAATTAATAAAGAATTTAATTTTAATTTGAAACAAGGATGAATGGGCAGACGTAACTGAATTACGAAATGAGGGGTCAATGCAAGTGTTAAATTAGTGGGGTCATGGGTTAAAAGCGATATCCTATGTGAGAAGGGACATCTTGAATCATTAGTGCTTGCCAACTAGGTGACAAGAATACGCAGTTCTTTACTGATGAGCTAGTCGACAGTGTATACCTATTTATTTTTTACACATACAAAAATAAAAATAAAAAAACATATTAATAATAATATTTCTTTAGCATTTTTGTGAGTGGAATTGTAATGTAATTTTCTTATATATAATAATATTATATATAAGAAACCACTGTGCCTTCTCGATTGAAAAAAATATTTCGTCATTGAAAATTTATGAAAAATTATCTGAAACTGGAGTGTCTGTATTCGGGTAGCTTAGTCACCATTTCACCTATATCGAAGAATTTCTTGTGTCAACTGGATATTTACGCCGTCAAAATTGCGCCGCTCACGGAAGACGTAAGTTGCATTTTTGTATTAATAAAGGTGGATGATTGTATTTCTCCACACACAAACACACACACGCACACACGCACGCACGTACTCATACAAATACGCACTCAGAAACATCAGCATAATAAAGTCCAAGTTTTTTTCATAGTCCATATATGTCCCACTGCTGAGCACGGACCTCTCCATTTCTGGAGGAACGGACTTTAATCCACCACGTTTGTCCAATGCGGATTGGCGGGGTTACCAAACTCAGAATAAAATCTGTAGGCCATACATTAGGATGCAGGGATCGAATCCGCGACCATTGACTCCGTGGGCGGGGGGCCCCGCTACTGAGCCAATTGGTTGTCATAAAAATAGAAATGTTATCGTTTTGTAATTAATATAATACATATATTTAAGTTTATAATTTAGTTATGACACATTTAATTTGTATGTCATTAAAATTTGATTCATCGTCATCATATAGTCGTAACCGTCCACTACAAGGCAAATGCAACGCTCAAAACTGAATAAAATAGTACCACCCCATTTTTTTTCTTAAGTTTCGTACAAAGCGACTATGGAAGCAAATATCAGTAGACCGGCAGCAGCTTCATGAGTAAAAAAGAACAATTTGCGATCCCTAATTAGCCCGCGAAAAGTGGGGATTACGGATATACCCTTCATTTCTGAGGGAGACCAATATACATTAGTGAACTCTTAAGCTATATTGATTGTTTGTTATACGTTAACGACTCGTAAATAAAGTTTTATTTATTTTTTAATTCCATTTTTATTCCACATTTTATATAAACATGTACGTCTCACAGTTGAGCACGGTCTCTTCATGTCTGGTGCAATGCATACTAAATACACTATACTTGTTACAGGCGGATTAGTGGGGTACTTAGAATCGTAATAAATACTGGTATTAGAATCGTAATAAATACTGGTATCAATACCAGTATTTATTACGATTCTAAGTACCCCACTAATCGGCCTGGAACACACCGTGATCAATCACGGTACGGGAATAGAACCAATGACCATTGACCTCGAAAGCGGTGGCTTTGCCACTAAGCCAAATAGGTCTGCACATTACGATTGAGGTATTTTACTAAATTATTGTAATATAAGTATCTATTTATACAATAAAAAAAACGTATCGCGAAAACCTTAAAGACAATCGGCGTGAGGAGCTGAAGGGAAAAAGCTAAGCGAAGATCCGACCGGAAAAGTTTACTGAACCAGGCTAAGGCCCACCCGCAGCTGTAATGCCATGATGATGATAAAAACCTTAAATGGACAGATAAAATACAATAGTGTGAACTAACAAAAGACCACTGTTACAAATTACGTGATACCTTTGTAAGGGGTTAATTAATTACATAGGTGATGCTTACGTCAATTACATGCCATCACTAATTGTGCTAATATCAGGCTGGCATAAATCGTTTGAGCTAGATGGCGCGCTTTGAGGTCTGCGTATATATCCAATAGTAGGTGGTGAAATAGGATTGGACTATTGTAGGCTGATAATGACAACGACAATGATGATTTAGTGGTTATTTATATAACTTTTTAATGCCTGATGTTTAAAGCGATTGTAAAAATCGTATAAATATTAGTGAAAAAACTCAATTTTTTATTGTGATTATCTCCCAAACGTATAGGCACTAAAACGTTACATCACTACTTTTTTATTTTAGTTGCATGTGTCATCGTTCCACAACACTATGCGCCGTATTATATATAGGTCAATACACAGACGATCCGGATCATCCGCAACAGAGCATCCTGTGAACAGTTTACTGTGCTACTACAGCTTACTTACGCCTCAATATTAATTTAACCATTATGTGAACAGAACCTTAACCAATACAATTTTAACCTTGGCGAGATAAAAGGTGTTCATTGTTTAAACGATTTTATTTAGGTCCATTCCGTATATACGTTTGTTTTAAATCTTGCGACGGCTTTTTCAACTACTTCTATGAAAATGTACACTTAGTTCCTATGTCAATACAAGATTATGATGGATTTGCCAAGAGGTGGAGAGTGAAACTTTTCTGTCGGTACGATTAACCTACTTGAGTTTGGGTCCATTTGATTGGTTTTGACAAATTCCATACCATTACACTTGGCGTATAAAAACAAACTAAAACAATAATATAAAATAAGTAAAAAAGAAAGTTTTACGTTAAAAGGTTTTATAAACACAATAAAATTAAAACGTGGAGCGCATATGAATCTATATAACAACTGTATAATTAATTGAGATTCTTATGGGCCATTGTTTTTATTTTAGTGTGTTAACAAAACCGTTTGGCTTAAAAGTCTTTTTAACAACTTTTATTAACACAATAAAATAAAAAAGTGTGGCGCATATGAATCTATATAACAACTGTATAATTAATTCACATTCTTATGCGCCCCCGTTTTTATTTTCGTTTGTTAACAAAATCGTTTGGCTTAAAAGTCTTTTTATCTACTTTTATTAACGCAATAAAATAAAAACGTAAGGCTGATATGAATCTATATAACAACTGTATAATTAATTCAGATTCTAATGCACCCCCGTTTTTATTTTAGTATGTTAATAAAACGTCTTTTTATCTACTTTTATTTATGGAAAAGGTAGACAAACGAGCAAGCGGATACTGATGGTTAATAATCACCGATGTCCATGGATATCTGCAAAAACAATGGCACCCTACATGCGTTGCCTATATTACTTAGGATGTGAATCATCATCATCATCATCATCACCAGATTCCTATTTACTTACTTACGAAACATGTAAAAGTAATACCACTTGACGCCGATAATTGTGACGGTAATTTTTATAACATGACTACTAGTAGTTAACCTTCAGATGCATTAACGGAATCTTAACTTTATTAGATACGGATAAATATTTATATGCATGATATTCTAAGTCTGGATGTCAGTTAGTTCATGTGTTTACTTCGTAATGACACGATACGATATTATCGATTCAAATTCGATATATAATATTTATATATTCAAATTCGATATAAAATATATCGATTAGAAGAGATGGTGGTAATTATAGGACTTAATGTAATGGTTTGGTTACCCTTAATGTTTATTAACTAATATATAAAAAATAAAGAGAATAGTGTGTTTAGTGAACAAAAAGGTCAGACAACAACCTTTGTTTATCCACCCCCAACTGTATCGCAGTAACATCGGCGCGAAAACCGGCGCCAACATGGCGGCGCATCCGAGGCGTTAGCGGGGGATGGCGATCAATCCCGTTACGAATTTATTTATTTATACATAGGTCCATACAAAATACATGTACTGTCATTTAGCATCTATAGTGCATATATTTAGATATAATGTCCGAAAGTGGTTGAGCTTATAATGGCTGTCAGGGCTATGAGCTATAAGCCATGGTTCAGTTTTGCCCGCCATTGAGTTATGGACCAAAATTTTTTTCTTAATATCAATAGTTTAGAGTGTTTAATATGAATAGGATAGACGCCTTGTCTTACATTACATTGGCCAAGACTCGGTCTCCATTCCAGCACTCGTCTACAACGGTTTTCGTTTTAGATGTGTTTACCCCATTGCATTTCAGTTTGCTAATTCTACGACGTATAGCGGTTTTAGTTTAGGCGGGCTTAGTTCTCCGGCGGATTTTTAACAAAAAAAAAGTGCAAGTATAACGCAATGCTCAATCTAAATTGTACAAACTCCATCGGAATTATACAACATAATTGATATCGTCGGTCTAATTGTCATAATTTGTTAGTAAATATGAGTAAATTTTACAGGAAAAACAAAAGTACTAATTTTCTTTCTCAGTTTGAGAATTCTAAATGTTTTATAGATTATCTGTTAAATCGCATGAAACGTGAGAAAAAAAGTTTTATCGAGTTACAAATTCTGATAATTAATATATATATGTGAGTATATGAAAAAAAAAACAATTTTCATAATTATTATATTCCCGCCAAAGGTCCAATATAAGTTAACAATTCGAAATTTCACTGGTCGCGTACAGGTAAGTAACTGCCAGGCTAAACAATGGGCTATATCGCCACCCAATAACATTAGTCGTGAGGTACAAAGAGTCATTGTTCGATTTACGTTCATGTTAGGAATAAAACGTGACCAACGCATATATATTTTGACTGTAGGTTTTTTGAAACAAGTGTAAAATTTTAATAAAACAAAATTATACACTTATAAATTGCAAACGAAAAGACTAATTACATAATTCATCGAACATTTCACCGTAAACCAACAACAGTCCACCCTTTGCCATTATAATCCCGATGCTTAGCTGTCAGATTGAGGATTGTAGAAGAGAATTTACGCAAAAAACGAAATTTTCTCTTTTCTTTCATATTGTGCCTAATTGTACATACTTCTGCTCGTTATCTTATGATAAATTATTAAATCTATTTATTTAAAACATTAATAAAGGAAACCGAAAAATGACAAAATAAATTGTCATTTAACCTTCCTATACCCGCGCGTTTGTCTGAGAGACCGACAGAATGATTTTTCGATTTTAAATAAAGAACGAATAATGCTAGTTTAATGAACTTGGTCACACGTCACGTCAATTTCAAGGTCGTATCAAATTAGGCAAGTACTAGAAAGTTCATTAAACTAGCATTATTCGTTCTTTATTTAAAATCGAAAAATCATTCTGTCGGTCTCTCAGACAAACGCGCGGGTATAGGAAGGTTAAAAAAAAAACAAGCCCACACATTTCTCAAAGGCCGGCAACGCTTCTGCAATGCCAATGGTATTGCAGATGTCAATGGATGATGTGGATGATTGGATTCCATTATGGGACACGCTTATTTGTTTGTCACCCTATCCCATAAAAAAATTGAATGAACACTCATAATCCCACAATAGGATTTCCTTTATTGTGCATACATACACAACAAATGACAAGGACTCCCGAATAAGCACCTAAAACTACTCACGACCTTTGGGATACAAATTGAAAACCACCATTGTGTCATTTGAGTCGTCTAAGCAGCGATGTGGGGAATATAACTACACCATTTGCAGATTTGCCATCCCTGAAATAGGGCTGTTCTATGGTATATAATTAACTCTTGATCGAGTGCGTTATTGAGTGACGAAGATCCACACTATCTGAATGAGTAATGGAAGCTGTGGACGCAAAATTGAGGTCAGTTTTATATAATTTAGTCACGTTATTATGATGCATCATTTTCAGAATTCAGTGAAGTCTTTATTTATTCAGAAACTGTACAATAAGGAAAATATAGAGCGTTATTCTTCGAATAACTGAAACGTATCCCAGCATAGCGTACTACGGTAATAATGGATCAACAGTGGGAAGTAAAAACCGAAAATTTTGAAAAAAAAAAATATGAACAAAGTTCTATATACACTAAAGACTCAAATGGCACAGTGGCGAAGTGGTCGCTTTCAGAATCAAAATTCAAGATTTATATGACCTACTACAGTTATTTATTTAGATTGTGAATGTTCGTCCTACGTCATTTGTGAGTTTATAATGGCACACGTCTGTGTGACGTGTGCTATTTCAAGTCAAAAGGGAATTCAAGTTTGGAGTTACAAATGTAAAGCAAAAAAATGTAAAACAAAAGTCAATTTATGTATGCTTTATTTCCAAAGCGGTGAAGATAGAGAGAAAAACAAATAGAACATCACACAGATTAAAAGTAATATACTAAAAAAAAACAATAATAATAATTATGATATAAATATATTGTCATTTATATTGGCTATGCTACAGTATGAATTAAAAAAAAAAGACACTACGTCAAGCCATTTTATGATTTTATTTTTAAGTGTACACACGCTGATTTTAAGTGTAACCCATTAATGTCGAACTGGTAGTACACGAATAATAAAAAGCCAGTTTTTTTTTTTCAAAATAGATTCACAAGGAATGCTCTCTTACGTCAATTTTAGTATTAACGTCAAAAGTTTAAAAAAACAAAATGGCGCTCTCTAAAAGAAAAAACGGAAAAAAAATTTATTCTATTATTGTAGTCTTTTAAATAATAACTTATTTAATATTTAGTACCAGCCCGATGGATCATTGTGATAGTCTGCAGTTGAATAAGATGCTTTACTATAAAGCCTTATTTTTAATAAGACGTTCGATTTTTTTAAATATAAGGTTTAAACGTCGGCCGGGACTTCATTACAAAAATACATTTTTATATGTACTTTTACAATAAAGTAAAATATATAAAAATAATAATAAAATATATAAATACATAAAAATATATAAAAAACAATGTCCCCATAGTATTACGTATTTTATGAAGGCTGCTGGAATAAATGGTAATTTTGTCATTTTTCTAGTTAACTTTGAACGTCACAACATTTATAAAAAGGTCAAAATTTTTTATAAATGTAATAAGAACGAATGAATAATGTTATTATTACGAATTTAAAATAATTTCATTCTTCCATTCCATGAAAAACGGATGTACATATAAAATAAATATATATTTTATGATACATATTATATATAATTTGTTGCATAATAATACATAATTTTTTTAACCTGTAATCTACATACAACCAATGTACCTATGGTTTGTGGTGACACGCTCGCTATGACAATTGCAGCGTGGTAGAATCGTAATCGACACTACGTGGTATTGTATATTGATCGATGAAGCGATTGTCGTGCGTGCGCAGGCGCAGCTATGGTATGCAGTTATGCGCGTGTGCTGACTTTTAGACCGGAAAACGCTAGAAAGTGACTTTTCAATTTTCGAATAACTACATAATGAACGCGGCGTCTGTTGTTGTGCCAACTGTTTTGATATTGATTACTAATTAATAAATTAAAACTGGATACTTAGAGAATATAAATCAATGACATTGTTCTTCAAGTTAGCAAACTGAAGTGGCTATCGGCTGATCACGTTTATCGAAGAACTGACAACCACTGAAGTGGACGAGTGCTGCAGTGAAGACTGCGTCTTGGTAAACGTAGTGTGGCACTCCTACCGGCCAAATGAGACGATGATTTGCGCGGGTGCTTGGTAGAAATTGGATGCGTGAATCCGATGGTCAGGTTAGGGGGTAATGGAGCAGTGGACCGCGACAGATGATGATGATTCAGAGAATGAATAATATATTAATTGATAATATATCCATTTATTAATTTACGCTTCATGTACTGCCGTGCCCTAACTGACAGAGAATACCGTGGTATTCTCTGTCATTTAGGGGGTAAAATACGACGGAAGCCGCCAGCTGAAGACTTAAAAGAGCGAAGAAGTTAAGTCTCCGGGTTTCAATCGTCACTGAATAAAATGCAGAAGCAAAGCTACTAGCCAGAAGTTGGTTTTCTGCAGGGGTGTAGTACTTCCCCGAACGTACAAACAAATCCCGATGCAGAATAAAAACTGACAAAAAATTTAAAGATTTTGAATTGACGATTTGAATTGGTCTATAAAAAATATCTATATATTACGCACATTGTTGTATATGAAATTTTCGCATAAGGATTCAAAAAATGTAATAGGTGTAGTAAAGAAAAGAGTAAGTCATTCCTTACAAACCAATATATCTTCTCGTTAAAATCTTGAGATTGAGAGAAAGGAGAAAGAAAGAAAATTGAGTCTTGAGAGAGAAAGGAAATTGTTGTTAACGGTTGTTGTGCAAATATTATGAGCTAAGAGAATGACAGTGATTTTAACATGAAACACAGACAATGTTTTATATGTCCATTAAACACTGTAACAAAAAAATTACACGTGCAGTATCTATATACATTTCTCAACGCAGCAAACAATCATAAAGCAATACACAATACAATTAAATAGTGGTCTAGAGTTTCGTAAAACATCGCCGTCTTTTATCCTTAAAGACTTCCATACGTGCACATTATAAAACATTTTACACATTATCTATAAAACGTGCCATAGTTTAATGTAAAATCCTTTATCTTTTTTTAACAATTTTAACTTAGCATTTTTCCAGCCAGCTCTCTTTGTTTTGTTATCTGTGTTATGAATAAATTAATTAAAAAAGTAATATATAATAATAATACTATTTATTTCTATATTTTTACATTATAAACATACTAATGACAATGACTAATTACCACATTTCAAAAAATGACCTATAGAGAACCGAATATTTATTCTGATATGGGATTTGAACCCATTGCCTCTAAAGGCGAACTTTTCGCTACTGAGCTATTTGGGTGACAAATAATATACGTATAATTTATAGATGCGTAATTCATTGACGAGACAATGTTAATCCAAAAAAGAAAATCAGTCACTCACTATTACATTCAAATTCGAGAAAGGCTGACATGTATAAATGTTAGATACAATATCGTCGCAAAAAAGCGAATATGGTGTAAACCGTACAGTGAAAACTTACTAGCAGAGCCAAAAAAACTTTTAGGGTACCTGAAAAAATTATATCTCATCACTCGAAAACAGTCACTTTCAACGCTGTACAAAATTTTCTATTGTTTAAAAAATTATTGACATCTGTGTCATTTACAGCGTTTTTGATTTTTTGTGTTGACATAATATATATATTTCAAAAATACACCTAGAAATCTGTGCAAGAATCTAAAAAGGATAATTTATAATAAATATAATAAATATATTAGAAAATTTTCATTTAAAGCAAGATTTGAAGACGGTATTCTTGGGATATTGATATGGAATTGAATAAGGTAGGCCCAGATATTATCTGGGAATCAATACCGATGTGCGTTACGTACAATTTGAAGTTTGCACAATCGAGAAACTACTCCAACAAAGTAAAAACAACGGCAATCAAAAATGTAAAGTGCGTTTCCTCATAACATAAATAAATATAACAAGTAACGACATACTAAGATACGAATACTGGATTTGAGTCCTTACTGTGAATTTTGATTATTGCCTATAGTAACCTTCCAAAAAAAGGCTACATATTTCACAAAGCCCGACAACATTTGTGCAATGCATATGGTGTTTTAGATACCAATGATGTTAATTCTTAGCCCATAAAAATACAAAAGGTAAACTAATAAGAACGAATTTAATTTTAATTTAATTGTTTATTTATATTAGAACTCTACATATGAATGAAAGCAGTTTCACACATGCTACGCATTACTACGATACCAGCTGGATCACCAACCAGATATAAATGACCCTCCGCGCACCCCCTTTTGTATCGTTTCGAGGACCATAATGTATAGGGGTCTACTCACTGTAAAAGTTCTTAAAAAGTCTGACTAATGAATCGTTGAGGTGTGCCTCTCGTGAAAAAGCGTCAGTCTCATCGTATCAGTTGTTGGGTGCGCTTGTGTCCATAGAAAAATTTAAAAGCGAGCGCGAAACGCGTTCTAAATTTTTAAATTTGTGTGATTTTTAGCAAAAATATTAGCAGTGAACTTGAAGTGTATTTAGAGCTTTCTGGAACAAGACTTTTTTTTTGATAACTCTTTTCGGTGAGACTTATTTTTTAATGCATTCCACTGTTATTCATAGTTTTAATTTTAAAATGAATATTTGTATGTACTGCGCATTTAAATTGTGAAGTTTTTATAATATTTCTCATTGGTAAAAACATGTTAATATTCATGTAAAATTGTGTACTAAATGATTCCTTAAACATTCTTTTTTTTAAGTTTCATCAGAAAAACAATTTTTATTGATTATTTTTATGCATTAATCATATTATTGTCTATACGCGTATGCTAATAGAACTAACCTTCACTGTATAGATAATGGATAGTAATTTAAAATATGTACTATGGATATTGTGTATGAAATACAAAGCAAAAGAAACTCATTCTATGAAACAGCAGAATTCACATTATTTACTAATTTTTAAAAAAAATAAAATCTCGAAAAGTATGAAAATAAACAAATAGGCACGGTAAACAATTCGAGAAGAAGAAATAGACAGAGACAAGTCGCCGTAATTGCCTAATTATTATTAAAGGAAATTGATAATTAATAACTAAGTAAAACCGATCTTCTATATTCACTTTATATTAGAAGGATAAAATAAAAAAAGTCAATCATGATTTAGAACTCACATTTATAGAAGAATAATAACAATTAATTCTATTTATTAAAAAAAAACATTAGGAATAATTTAAATATTACTAAAATTTTTCACTCCATTAATTAAACCCACGATCACGAACAATTAATATAATACAACGAAATACTCCAAATGTTACCTATTTAAAAAAAAACTTGCACATTAAAATATAACCTGATAATGTTCTAGAAAATTCTGACAAACAAAAGGCTGATATTTTCTTACGAAAAACGCACCGGATCTTTTCAAGTATGTAGATACTCAAAAATAAACTTTGATCAATGCTTTCTCTCTTGTTTCGATTATAGAAAAATGGATCGATTGAGTAACTAAATTAATTTGAAGTCCAAACAAACTATGAATGGTCCAAAAAAACTATGGGTAAAAAATATGAAACAAAAAATATGTAGCAGCGTAATTGAAACGCTAATCGTTATTTTTTATTTTATTTGAGGCTAACTCAAGATCGCGTATTCTTCTACCTTGTCAATCATCGCAAACTACTATTATTTATTTTTTCTATACTACGGTATAAAATATAAAACAAAAAATATGTAGCAGCCCAATTGAAACGCCAATCGTTATTTTTTATTTCATTTGAGGCTAACTCAAGATCGCGTATTCTTCTAACTTGGACTGTGGTCTATCATCGCAAACTACTATTATTTATTTTTTCTATACTACGGTAAAAAATATAAAACAAAAAATATGTAGCAAACCAATTGAAACGCCAATCGTTATTTTTTTTTTATTTGAGGCTAACTCAAGATCGCGTGTTCTTCTACCTTGGATTGTGGTCTATCATCGCAAACTACTATTATTTATTTTTTCTATACTACGGTAGAAATTATAAAACAAAAAATATGTAGCAAACCAATTGAAACGCCAATCATTATCTTTTATTTTATTTGAGGCTAGCCCAAGATCGCTTATTCTTCTACCTTTTACTAACTATCATATCTTTTACGAACTATCATCGCAAACTACGAATGTCGAACATTTGTCAGAATAGTCGACTTCCTATCTGTATCTAAAGGATGTAAACGAATGCCAGCACATCTTGACTAAATTGCACACGCTATGTTCTGCACTGACAAGGCTCTATTTCGATAGTCAGAGTCTGGTCAGCTAGTTGTTAGAACCTTATCTTCGGTCATCATCATCATCAGCCTAAAGCAGGAAGCACTCCCACTCTCTCTAACCAGCCCCTCCAATTCGGGGGAAGTTCTAAACTATGATTGTCAAGTTGCGGTCTTTAATGGAGTAAAGACCGCAACTTCTCCACTTGTCTTCTCCATAGTTGTATGTTCTCATTATATGTAACGGAAAAATTCCGAGAATAGCTTCCTTTATAGCTCCGAGCGAGTTTAAGCTTGTGAGGTAAACGGACTTTCAGCATCCACGTTTCCGCAACGTAAGAGAGTACAGGCATAACTCTGTGATCGCAGATTTTCTTCAGACTCCGAGAGACGAGCGGCAAAAAGACCTGATGAAGCTTCCTAAAAGGTTCTCTTCAACACAATATGATAATTTGGATAGTTACAATAATTATGTTATGATGATGGTACTGATGATGTATTCCGAAGCTTAGTAGACCTTTTGGTCTTTTACACCAACCTTTATCTAAAATTAATCTGAAACCGTTCTGTAGATTTAAATTATGTTAAGATGCGTGAATCCATAGAAATTGAAATCGCTAAGAACACAAAAGCTTGATTAATTTTTATGTTTAGTTCATTAATTTATATTAAAGTTTAATTTATTTGCTTAAATAAAAATAGTATTATTTTCTTCAAAATATTTTTTAACAGCCCATATATACCCCACTGCTGGGCACCATTTTCGGAGGAGAGGACATTAACCCGCCACGCATATCCAATGAAAGGTAGTGGGGTAACCAGAATTTGCATAAATATCTTTAGGAATATATATGTGTATATTTATCCTGATGGTGGGATCGAACCCATGACCATTGACTCCGTAGTGGGCAGCACTGCCACTAAGCCAATTTTTCGTCAAACTATAATTCTTTTAATGCTATTTGACATATTTTAAACTTTTGTTGTGGCATCTTAAAAAGCTTAGCAGTTATTATTTATTTTTATTAATCACGAAAGTTCAGTCTTTTTATAAATAAATATACAAATGATGAGGAGTGTTAATAAAAATAAAATGAATTACTTTTATTAATTCACTTTGACTTTGGTCGATTATGATTTAGATTTTATTTTAGCCTTGATGGTGTTCAAATTTGCGCAGGGTAGCTGGCAGAATCTGGATGCATGAAATCCAACAGTAGCTGCAGGCTGTTAATGTTGTTGATAAAACGTTTTATCGTTTACTAAAGCAGTGTAATGTGTATATTTACTTTTGTCGGAGTATCGACAGCTGCTGGATTAGTCCAGTGCTGAAGTCGAAACCGCGTCTCGGCAAACATAGTGTAGGATCCTGTTAGATGGAGCGACGATTTGCGCAAGGCGGCTTGCAGATACTGGATGCGTGTAGCCGAAGATCGGGTTAGGTGGCGCTTCTTGAGGTAGACTATGTTCAGCAGTGGACTGCCGCAGGCTGTTGTTGATGATGATGAAACTATTTATGGTTTACTAAATCAGTGTATATAAAGTAATTTATTTCGAGTCTGGTAACCCCCCCAATCCGCATTTCCTTTCCTGTCCTTACCTTTCTTTTCTATCTCTTCTCTTCCTCTCCGCCAATCCACGGTCTGCCGTGCCAAAGGATGCGTGGCTAAGGGCGAGCTTAGTCGCAAGCGTGCCGACCGTTTCGGGATCGGGCTCCCCGGGTACTATTGTGCCTTACCTCAGCATGCAGGGCTCTGCTGGGGTTGACCTCTATCCTCTCTTGCGGCTCGTGGGTTTCACTAAGACGAATTTAATATACCTAATTTGTTGAAAATGATGGCGACGTGGTTCGCCACCCGTCACGCCCTGATTCTCACGAGGGCGAGAAGCGACCATTGGAGAACCGTTTTGCTGCGATGAATGGTAGCGGATGGAGCTCTTTGGTCTCTGCCAACCCCTGCGGGGGATAGGCGTGAATATATATAAAAAAATATACAAATAAATCCGTGTATCAAAATAATAAGTAGGTAGTGTACATCGTATATCAAAATTATATATAACTTCGATGCGTTTTTGTTCGCGAACAATCCACGAATAGCGGATTGGAAAGTTTACATGCGTGCGTTCCGCATCGGCGGTTGGCATTCGTTTGTTGATTTATGTAGGAGCCGGCGTGGCTGCCTTTCATTGCGCATTACTTCTGTGATTTACTTGCTAATTGCTCACAAGCAACCCAGTGTTTTTCAAATGTTTTTATATGTGTTGTATACGGGGACAATCCCATCCTCGTCGCTACTGTTGTATACAGAGACAAGTTAAACAGCAGCCAACTCACCAAGAAGTGGTTTATATTTTCACACAGTACAGTCTTGATCACAGCCACAGATTATAAATATAATATTATAATATAACCTCTTTTCACGCACTACTACTCTGTGGAACCAGCTATTTCCAGCGGTGTTTCCGAACCAATACGACATTGGAACCTTCAAAAAACAAGCCTACTCTTATCTCAAAGGCCGGCAATGCATTTGCAATGCCTATGGTACCCCGCCAATCCGCATCGGACAAGCGTAGTGGGTCCGTGGAACGTCCGTTCCTCCAGAAATGGAGAGGCCCGTGCTCAGCAGTGGGATATATATAGGCGGTTTAAAAAAAATGGCGACAGGTTTGGTTGTCGCCTTCATGTCTTGTAAAATACAGTATAAATCGAACCTATACCCGTTGAGTCTTCACGAATAAAGAAACTAATGTTGTAAAACCTCGACATCAATCTTGTCCGGTGTGATTAACAGTTGACTCATTGTTGATTGCTTACAATTAAACGCCATAGGAAATTACATTGAATCGTTTGAAATTGTAGTTAGCTGTACGTAATATGTATAATTTTACAAGGAGAGCAAATTTGTGTGTCACCATTATTGTTTTATGGTAAATTCTATAGGAACGATTTAACTAGGTTTTTTTTGTACTCTTCCTCTGTAAGTGTCAACATAATTACTTTTATGGTGAATTCTATAAGACGATTTAACTAGTGTTTTTTTTACACTTCCTCTATACGTGTCACCATAATTATTTTATGGTGAATTCTATAAGAACAATTTGAACGTAATAGTGTTTTTTGTTTACAAGCATGAACTGAGTCATTACAACCGTGTTGTAATAACTTACTTCATGCTTATCATCAGGAGTAGTTTTTAAAAATCGATTCCAGGATAAAATTTTCTCTCATGGTGATATTTGTCGTAGTCGCCCCAGTAAACTCTTAGTTTAAGAGATCACATAACCAGGTAACTTTAACGATTTCAATCTAGATTAGATTTGAAGATCATATTGCTGTGAAACAATAGTCAAAAATGTGGTTAAGAAATTAAATAAAGTGAAACATACAAACTATAAAATCTAGAGGGTCGCGTGATTGTATATTTTAAGTCATCCCAACTATGGACACCTGAATCTTGAACACTATCGATGGGTTACATATGTTTCATGTAAATATATTAAAGAGGGTAGCTACCACTTACAGAGTTAGCGGTTACGGGTTCAATTCCCGCGTCGTGATAATTTTGAAAAAGCGAAAACTACAAGATGAAAATTTATCACCAAACCCGATATAACTTTTAAGTTCTTTTGAAAAACAGATATCATTTTTTTCAGAAATCTTAAAAGTTTCACTCACAAACAGTCAATTTTAACGCTGTACACAATTTCCAACGCAGTATTTTTTCTGATATAATAAAAATTTTTTGAAATCTCTGCCGTTTACAGCGTTTTCGCTTTTTTGTGTTGATACATTCATCATGATATGGAAATACGGGATGGCCTATATTTATTCTAAGTCTGTATAGAGAGTGGGTATTCCACTAATCCTTCCTGAAGAAGCTTAATTGGTTAATATTCGTTCCAGAAATAGAGGCCTGTGTCTAGCAGGGGCCAGATGGCATTTATGGACTGTAAATAAAATAGTAGGGGATACCCCTTCTATTATCCGATAATTATAAGGCAACTGAGGGAAGGGATATGTTTAGCCTTTTCATTTAAAAGCCTGCAAGGTTAATTGGTCATTTTATTGGTAGGAAGAAGTATCGATTTATATAGCAATCGATTTTTCGCAGATATAAATATACCGTAAAATCACGAAAAGCTCCTTAAGAAATAATACAGCGCACATGTTGCGCCACATATAATAATAACCAAATCATGCACGAATATTGCAGAAATTAATCGCCGAATAACGAACATGTTCCTGGTTTAATTTTTTTTCGCTTTATCAGGTTTCGGAGTACGGGGGTGGAGCGCGTGTGGTGTGGGCAATGTCGGCAGGCGATAGGGAGGCTGAGGCGCAAGCCAAAAAGGGAGAGGAGAACCAGACCAATGAACGGGATAGCCGCGCCGCCGCCGCTCTCAAGAGGAACTGGTGTGTCGGGCTGAGAATCATCGAACTGGTGAGTTACAACCCTGGATAGAGTTTTTTTTATGAAATAGACAATGACCAAGCGGGCCATCTGATACTAAGCAACCAGCGTAGCCCACAAACAGTAGTACAATCATAAGTACACAAACTATTATATTTCAATCTAAACAATAATTATTTCGCAACAATGTAACTGATATTATAATAGTCTTTTTAAATAAAAAAAATATATTTTTTTTATTTTTTAAATGCGATTAAATAAACTACTACAAGGAAAATGCTCATTTCTTACGCCTTATAAATTATGTTCATTTAAATATCTGTGTATCCATAACTAATCTCAAATATCGTTGAAGTATTGTATCTTCATTTAGTACTCATTGTACTACGACACGAGAAAGTAAAATACGCCTTAGGCATTAGAAAAGCGTTTACTTACGGTATTTACGAATACACAAACGGTGAAAACCTGTATTTGACAAGATAAATTATGACCGACACCTTTCACTCAAACCATTCGTCGCGGCTGTAATACAAGTGATAAATATTTTATCGCTTAATTTTATATATAGGCGATTCTCTAAAATAAAAAAATATGTATCATGCAAGTTGCCAGTACTCTGCTGAAACCGTTTTACTATAATTCTCAATTCGAACGCTAGATATACGCTTTTTTAATTCAATTCGCTTGTGACCCTGTCAAATTATGTTCAATCCACTTATACGAGCTTAGAAAAATAAAAGCACATCGTCATCTACGTAATTTGGCGGTAAAAGTCCCATATAATCTGTTGCTATTCGAAACCTCTGAAAAACTTAGACTTTTTTGTTTCTTCGTTCTTTCAGCGGTCAGCTTCATTTCTTGTTTTTCTTTTAAATAAAAAATAATATAACGCAAAAAGTAAATGCGAAATACGATATGAAAGTGAAATATGACAAAAACTCTGTGATAATTGTTTTTTTAAGTATTTTATTAAAATTTTAGAAACCGTACGATTTTCTTTCTATAAATCTATTTTTAACCTCTTTTTTTTTAATAAGAAGATATAGTAAAAAAAGTTTAAGATAAAGCCCGAAAGTATAGGAAAATAAGCAGTCCTTAACCTTCGTCTTGTTTTATTAATTATATTTTATTGATCAATTGGAGGAGACGCGAAATATCAGTCTGGTATTTGACGTCAAATCTGTAACCACAATAATCATAGTTATTTTGACAATGAGCCACGAGATGTTTCTGCCAGTTTATTTTAAGACGAAGACCTTTAAGAGTGAATAGTAAACACAAGTAAAAACAACAATGGAATGCAATACTCAAAATCATACGCCATTAACTTGTTATTTTCGCTTATATTCCATTCGTATAAAATGCTTTATCCAATATTGCATGCATGCATTTTATCCAATATTGATTTGACCAACTATTATCAAGGAAAAGACAATTTAATCTTATGTTTGCAAAGTATATCTTGCAAACTTTATGCAAGCTATATCTTTCACAGGGATGCTTTTCTACGAAATATATGATGATGTTCTAGCTAATATAACTGATTATTAAATATTGTTTTTTTCTTATTATTAAAATCATACACAAACAACCATAAAAAACAACAAATAATCCAAATTCAATACTCTATGCATTTATTTAAATAATTTAGAATTTTAAACAGAAAAGGGTCTGTTGATACAAAACGGGAATGATAACTCTTGTAAAAGAATATTAAAAATCTTAGTTTTGTTTTAAATAAGTATTAAATGGTATTCATAAAATTTGGTACATCCCTAGGAAATTACATACATATGTCCAATCGTTTACATATAAGATTATAATAATAAATCTAATGTTGAGTGATTTCAATTATTTTAATTATTATTTTAAGTTATATAGTTGTTGTAAATTCGACTGTTTTTTTTTATTTTATCTTTCTGCACTACTTCTGCGTGTGAACTTCAACTATTCTAAATCTCTGTACACGCAGTGTGCTTAAACTGGCGTACAAAGTTTTATTCTTCGCGTATTAATGTTATAAATATTAAATATGCGACGCCAATTCGTACGACGACCATAACAACAATCATAACTGGATATTTGGAGTGCATACATTATAATAACATGAATTCGCCCTCATTAGATCGTAGGAATGTAATCATAAGATATAGAACGTATCAGTGAACAATGCTCGAAGGTATTTCTTGTCAACAATATTGTTCGAATGTAGTGTGAGAGGTATTTTAAAAAAAGCTTATAAAGTGTACGGTACATTATTTTCATTGTATGGTTGCCGGCGTAGAATGGGGCCTTCCGATATCTTTCCATGAATGTCGTAAGAAACGCCTAAGAAATTATATTTTTTTCTTAGGCATCTCTTACGACATGCACAGCTGACGATCTCTTACGACATCCACAGCTGACGATCTCTTACGACATCCACAGCTGACGATCTCTTACGACTCTGCTCAGCACAGTTTAACTGATTAATCGAAAGAAATTCGCGATGCTCAAATCATCTTGGAAAAATGAAAATGAAAAATATTCCCAGGAGTGGACCGTTATGGCTCTATTCATTGATTGACATAATTTAAGTAATCATATTTTAACAGTTAGTACACGATATTCCGATATCTAAAGCTCCTTCGGTATAGTCTATGATGTGAGAGTCAACCTGTATATAATAAGAAAGAAAATGTTTACAGATAATTGAAAAAACATAAACTATAACAAAACGAGACTACAAAACAACTCGAGAAAGTCGGTTATTAAATAGAAACTAACCAATACAACAAAGTTCTACTTTGTACAGGAAGCACCGCCATGATGGATATGCAACTGACCATTTAATAAAATAGAAGGCGGGCAAAACATGTTAACTGGATTTGATTTGCATGACCTTTATTTTAAAAGAACGGTTCAAAAATGAAATATATATATATATATATATATATATATATATATATATATATATATATATATATATATATATATATATATATATATATATATATGTATATGTATATATATATATGATATATATATATATATATATATATATATATATATATATATATATATATATATATATATATATATATCACACTACCACTTTTCCACCTTGCAAACGATACATGTTTCGCCCTAGCACGACGCATCATCAGATATAGTAGACTTTACAAAAGACAACCGTTAAGTAGTACCGTACTTGGTTGGGAGGTGGAGTGTTGCTGACGGCCGTTTTTCAATAAGATTTAGTTTAAGTTCCCTGTAAATTTATTTCCAGTGGAAAACAAAAAACACACATTATTAATTTTCTGTTTTTGTTTGTTTGTCGTAGACCTTATCTAAGTAAAAGTTCTAACTGTCCACATAATAATGGATTTCCGCAAAGTAACGCCTGACTCCATCAATCTTCTTTACAGGTACTGTCCGTAGTGGCGATTGGTCTGATAGTAGGCGCCCTCACGTCCCCTCAAGTGGTACAATCTGATCACCGGCACATCGCTCTCATATTTTCTGCATATTCAAGTAAGTTGATTCATACTTTATGGTTCCATATTCAAAAGATCTTTATAGTGCTTAAAAAGATATATAGTTTTTTATTCAGGTACCAAAATTACAAATATAAAATACGCATCACATTTCATATTTCACTAAATACGATGATCGTTAGTTTGTGATTCATATTTTATGGTTCCGTATTTTAAAGATCTTTATAGTGCTTAAAAAGGTGTATAGTTTTTTATTCGCGTATTAATATTACAAATATAAAATATGCATCACATTTTATATTTCACTTCATACGTCGATCGTCAGTTTGTCAGTTTGTGATTCATATTTTATGGTTCCATATTTAAAAGATCTTTATAGTGCTTAGAAAGGTGTATAGTTTTTTATTCGCGTATTAATATTACAAATATAAAATATGCATCACATTTCATATTTCATTAAATACGATGATCATCAGTTTTTGATTTATATTTTATGATTTCGTATTTTAAGATCTCTCACACACTCTAAACTTTTAAATATATTACTTATGAGATTTTTCAGAAGAGCTAGGACTAGGATAACATTTCCGGACTAGGATTCGGAAAACGTTTTCTAAAACCGCCTTCCTTCTACCTCTTACCTTCAGCAGTAATTCCAAACCGATACATTGGAACCTCCAATAAATCCTACATATATATACGTCAAAGGCCGGTAACGCTTCCTTAATTTCTATGGTGTCGCGGTTGTCTATGGGTGGCGTTGATTGCTGCGTCAGGCGATACGCTTGCTCCTTTGCCCTCCTTACCCATAAAAAAGAACATAATACACAAAATATTGTACAGACATATAATTCTATAACCTTCACAAATGGCAGTAAAAAGTGGTGTCCTCAACAAAAGACGTGACCCAATTATTCCAATACATTTTATGTTCTAATCTTCCAATTCACTAACAATTAATGTAACAAGCCGAACCAGTCGATTGTAACAATTTACGCTTGATTTGCCGCCAACAAAGTTGCGAGAATGACTGAAATTTAACCTAGATAATATTTTCTTAAAATAAAGTATTACCTATAAACATGACCTTTATCAAAGGACTGAGGAGAGTAAAAATTTCGAAGTACAATCTATACTTATGTGTATTTACATGAGCACCAACTTCAAAGTACCTCTTAGGTAGGTAATAGGTAAGCATATTTTTAAAGCCTTATTTAAGATTTCATCACGAGGACTTGTAGACATTCGTAGGTCCCCCAGGAGCAGAGACCCGAGGCAACTTGCCACCCCGTATCGTAATAGCAATGCATATCGGATAACAGCTACCTCTCCGTCATGATTGTACAAATATGTATATGTACAAAGCATGTATATTTATGTTTATGTATGTATAGTGGGTACGTATCGCAAAAAGCTAAAACGCTGTAAATGACTCAAATATCAAAAATAAAATATTGCTTATTCGGATCAAAAAATACTGCATCGAATGATCTGAGTCTCATAGCTCAGCAGAGTTTTTTTGGCTCTGGTGGTAAGTTTTCATTTTGCGGTTTACTATGTTTTCGCTTTTTTGCGTCGATAAGTACGTGTATGTATTAAGCCCGCCTTTACACTAGAGTTTGTACAGAAAGAATAAATCAAAACAAAAACAATTTAATCACTTCAAGTTTTTAACAACCAGGCCAACTCATTTTGTTACATTTTTTACTATTTGTAATTTGGCGTATCACCGCAGCAACCTAAAGTGTCTTCGTCACGCATGAAGTTTAGTAAGCCAACAATACTAATTGTCTTTACTTTTTTATTACAAATAGGTTAAAACACATTAGCAAAGATAAAAAAGTAATAAATAAAAGTAATAAAAACATTTTATTTAATAAACTTTAAAATCACAACGTTAGACTTAAATTGGTCGTTGGTTTAAAATTACAATGCACAGATGGACCGTTTTGTACAAAAATTATCCCACCCACAAACTGGCTAAAATTAAGATATCGGTGCCAAATAATCGAAAGTGATATTGTCATGCTGTTAAGACTCATTTTGTGACATCGAATAGAAATATTTTTTTTATAATAGGTTATATCAACTCACAACTATGAAAAAAAAGATCGAACACTCTTTCAACTTTATTGAAATATTAATGCCGTTTGAATCCAATCAATGCTCTTTAAATTCGTTTATATAACACAAAGTTAAAGTAAACTGTTATTGGAAAAATGCTTTTCTGTTTCAAATTGTAATAATTTTTATTTATACATATAATTATTTGTAAAATGGAATCTTTCTGCACAACATCGTTTAATTTTAAAATGGAAAAAATACCTACTTATAATTTTAACTTATTTAGAGTGAAAACAATGCACCCGAAACGTTTACTTTTTACTGTATGAAAAACCGGACGGGCGAAAACGAACCTCACGGCCTCAGTGTTCAAGATGGATTCTTACCAATTGTGCTATTGCTGCTTATAAAAATACACGTATCTAAAATTATTGCATTCACATTGACTAATTTAACCCCGGAAATCGCCAAATATGTGATAGTTGTTTAAACTGTTTATAATTAACCGAAAATCGACAGTTTCAATTCGAAATCGAGTAGTGTCAACGACATTACACGCAATTTCGATTTCGTCAAGTTTTTTTTTTTACCGGAAAATCGATTTCGCCGAAGTCGGTGTGTGAAAGGAAACATTGTTTATGGTCCATCATTGACGACTGTCGATACTTTCCTTACTGTTGAATTTAAAGTATTTTTATCAA
Organism: Baronia brevicornis; assembly: GCA_031353405.1. Classification (NCBI taxonomy): domain Eukaryota; kingdom Metazoa; phylum Arthropoda; class Insecta; order Lepidoptera; family Papilionidae; genus Baronia; species Baronia brevicornis. Next base: position 23,507 of record JASFAT010002884.1, on the reverse strand, counting down.
AACGCATCGATAATAACTAGCGATTGAAATTAATACCAATTTAGAATCAATAATTTTTGGGGTTGATGGTTGATGGGAATTTATGATGTTTTTTGCACCAGTATTTATTAAAAATGTATTATTGCACAAATAAACCGTATTTGCACTTGTAGTGGCCTCGTATAATACAACTCTCACGAGATAAAATGGAGTGGCCAATGCAAGGAACCACGTCAGTTGTCTCAAATGATAATATTTAACTTTTAAAATGATTGTTATAGGCTTCATCATCATCACCGGTGTTCTTATCATTGCAAGGCTACTCGGGGAGACCGCTGGCTGGAGAACTTCTCTCGGCTTCTCCATTTTGGGCGTTATCATGTTTACAGCTGCCGCAGGAATCATTTTCTATGGTGAGTTTATTTTTGATTATTTTCAGAAAACATCGCTGAATTGAGAATGTATAATAATAAAGAAGAACTATTTACCCACTAAGATTCCTTGTACAACTTGCATGTAAAACACACAATAAGGCCAAATACCCAAACTCTTATTAAATACCCGAAAACCATTAAATTATTCCTGATGTGAAAAACGAATCCAAGGTTTCTGGTTCAGAAAACGAAAATTTCACTATTGCACTGTTTAGATACAGCATTTAATGATTCATGTGAATACCTGTATAAAATATAAATATTTACAACATTTTAGTATCTTTCTCATTCGTATTTTATAAATGATCCTAAAAACTAACAATTATTAATATATGCTTCTATATTTTTGGATTCTAACAAATAAATAAGAATCGGACATAAAGTTCGGGTTTTAACGTAAATCTTCGCAAGGAAGTACGATTTAGCAATCACTATGACTATCAATATGATGTAGTGTGGGACGCTAGATAGAGCGACTATCTGCGCAAGGCGGCTGGCAGAAATTGGATGCGTGTAGCCGAAGATCGGGCTAGGTAGCGCGCCTTGAGTGAGGCCTATGTCCAGTAGTGGACTGCCGCGGGCTGATATTGAAAAAACGATAACAAGTTGTAGCTTCGAACTTTACATATGTATGTTCACTTACGAAAAGAAAACAAAATAAACATTATAACTTGCACCAGCAAATACATAGATCAAATATAAGCTATAATTACAATAAGTATATTATTGTAGATTATTAAAAACCTTTTTAAAAGAATTATATTACATTTTTTTTTAATTCAAATTTTTAAATCATTAAAAGTAAATATCATTTTTAAATAAGTTATTTTACATTTTTTATTTTCTTTGGCTAAACTGCTATAAATCTTGGCTGCACCAATATGTTCCGCAATTATTTTCCGCTTTTTGTTTAACAGATGGTATTGGGTATCTTAATATTTAAGTGTGATATTTATGTATTTTTCTCTCAAATGTAATTGGAGAATTGTGTTTTTAATGAGTATTATATTTTTGACACTAAAATTCAATTAAAAAATTCAAGGTGTACGAAATAGCATACAGATTTAGAGTAAAGCGTTATGATTCTAATCTAAGCTAATACACATAAATCCTATTATTGCGCAAATAAATGATTAAAAGAAGCCACAAGGCCTGATCTAATGAGATCCATATTCAATTGAGCGTGAACAAAACACACGATATGAACAACATACGATTATGTTTCTCGACTCGGAATGTTGCCATGCATTGATATACAAATAACACAGAATACAATGCATTAAATGAGGATTTATATCAAATTTTAGAATATTCGCGGGATAACTAAAGTAACTCATCACATCACCATGACTGAAACACTGTTGACTATCAGATGGGATTTAAAAAACGTCAATTTTTCAAGGTGTAAAAAAAGGATAAGGACTTTAAAAGAAATTTAATGTATAAATTAATTTCAATTACGATTAATAGTAAAAGTTTGACATTTGTTATTATTCACTTGCGGTAATCGGTTATGGCAAGGATTTGTATTATGTGTTGTACAAATAAACGCTAATACGTTTGTTGTGTAAGAAGTGTAAGTAAAACTGGTTAATCGATTAGATCAGGTAAACACACCGAAACTGAATGCGTGAAGCCGAAGATCAGGCTAGGTGGTCTTGGGGATGGCCTTTGTCCAGCAATGGACTGCTGCAGGCTGCTGATGAGATGAAAATGAAACACACCAAATGAAAACACAAAACGAAACGAATAATGTTCTTAACATAAGATATGACAGTTTTTGAAGCTAGTAAACATCGCAGAATCGATTCTTTTAGTGATTATTTAAAAGGTAAAAAAAGGTACATAAAAAATACACTCATATCTGTTCGTATATAAAAAAGTCAAAACTGCCTAAATGTTGAAAAAAGAAAAACAGTATCGTATTCATTGTAATATTATCTAGCCCATGTAAACCAACACACATTAAATGTATGTGACTCTATAACGGTGATTTGATGACATGATGGCTTTCCGGTTCTCTTTTTAAAATTTAAAAATAGTTCGTATTCCACTGACGTACTTTCGTTCCATTTAGGCACAATGTTAATTAGTTATACATTCTTCATAAGGAGCGTAAATAATTTTTGTATACCGCTAGATGGCGCTGTACCATCAGACTGGTGAAATTGGAATTACTTTAAGATACCTAGAAAAGTGAGGTTGAATTAAATGTTACCAGTGTTCAAATTATTTACAATTTTGCATGAGTTATTGGGATGAAAATATTTAGTTTATGAGTATATCTATTAAAAATTTTAAGTTAATGTCTTTTATCTATATAATATGTTTATTCATTTTGTTTCAGACTGGCACCGATCCTACTACGCAAATCTTCGCCCGAATAAAGTGGCCTACGACCTTCTTATATCTTCTGGAGTTTTCTCTGTTATAAACGCCGTAGTCTTCCTAATTCACGCTTTCTTTACCTTTAGGAAAGAAGCCGATTACTAAAGAATGTATATATGACCAACGCATGTAATACGATCGACTATTCATTTTAATTAATAAGAAAATTTAATAACCATATAATTTTAGTTATTTTATATATTTTAATAGTAATTATAATTAAAAAATGATTAATATTATAAGTGCTTTTCCATTTTTGCATACTGATTTTTACTTTTAAAGTATTATAATTAATTAAGGATAATTTATATGTATTTTAGGTGTAAATTATTTAATATTAATATTATATTTTAAGGTATATAAATAAAACACGAAAAAGTTGTCCTCGTGAGTAGCTGCATATTTTTTTTATAACATATTAGGCATTATTTATAAGTTGTCCAGCATAGCAGCTAAATTAATGTTCACACAGATAATAAAATCAATAACGAGTGCAAGTTATTTAAAATTTTAATTTATGGGTAAATTTTTAAGGATCATATCAGTTAACAGATCTTTAGTGACTTTCACATAATTATAAACAATATATCCAATTCAAAATATGCGGTATGTTTTTATTAATTTAAATACAGTCAAAGTTTTTTCTTTATAAAATGTAATTTATGTTGTACTAAGACATTCCGTTAAGATTAAGATTATTTAATATAAGTTTTAATGGTATTTATTAATTTAACGAAAGAAGACCACCGTAATTTATTACTTTATAAATAAGCTTTAATTTCATTCTTATTTTCATGTTGTCTTTCACACTCTGCTTTTGTTTTGGTTCAATAATAATACGGCGTTTGATTATAAGTTTTTTGCTATGAAAATCAATATTGACTAGGCTGACATCTGTAAAGTACTAAAACTGAATTCAAGCAATTTGTCATCATTGATTTTTCTTATTAAGTACTGTATCATGGCTGTTAAACCTTCTTTATTATTTTTATTTCTTAATAATAAATGCGTAAATCAGAAAAATAAATTAATGTGACATTTTTGAAATATATTGTCAGACATTCATTAAGTAACGACACATTAATTTTTGCTGTATGTTAAAATTATTTCCTTAAAATAATGACATCAGCAATGAACTATCCTTTTTTTGTTCGATTTCTAACTTTCTTTTTCCTTTTATGAAAACATTACATTAAGACTTAGGTTTTAATTTGTTTAAAGGGTGAACCAAAGCATACATCAGTATCCGTCCAATAATAGTTAAGTTTATTAAAAAAAATTACTTTAAAAAAAAAAAACAACACATCTAGTTACAGACAAAAAATTATAATCATTACTGTGGTACGAAACCAACGTAAACGATGATTATTTTTTGTTAACAAGTTGAGACATAAAACAACATGTAACTGGATTGTAAGCTTTTCATTTATTTTTATAATAACATGGATATTTTTACTTTTGTTTATTAATTTAAGTTTTAAAATATGCTCTATATCTAGATTTTTAATATCAAATTATTGCAATAGAATTAAAATTGAATTTATTATAATTATACATTATTTATTTATTAACACATAAATAAGAAAATGAAAAATAAAAATATGTTGATCAAACACAAAATTGGCAGAATATTTGTCATCATCATCATCATAATTTAAGTTAATTAAGTTCTTGTAGTGTGTAACGAAGTTTATTGTATGCTAAATATTTTGTAACATATAGAAGAGATATAACAGAAGAATCATTTTACTCTTGAAGCTCATAATGTTAAAATATAATTTCAAAAAAATAATCAAACTATGAAAAGAAGTTAGTAGAGTAAATTGTTTAGTAAGAACTGTTAGCAAGAGACGAATGGGGGGACGAATATTTTTACTTTAGTTATCCTGATTAGGAGCATGCTTATGGCAAAGATTTTCTTAAATTTCATAAATTACGTCACATGTTAGGAGGAGGGAGGGGTTAACAAAGTCATCAAGTGACAAGAGGGATATGAGTCTTACCCTTACCCAAATGCATAAATTTAAAAATATGTAAATTATGAATGGTCCCCAAGCAATAAAAAATCTCAAATAATTTTTCACATATTAAATAAAGAAACAGAGCATATCCGGCGCTAATGTTACCTTAGTTAAATATAAAAAATTATTAATTAAATATAAAGGTACTCGCGTCACCAAAGTATACTGCAAACATATAAGTATATGCACAAATACACATTTCAAATAAACGGGATTCATGGCTGGGTTGTAAATAAATTATATATCCATTGTAATTGAATAAATAAATATTTGAAAAGCAATCTTTCATTTAAAAACAGTGAACTCCCTTTTGAAGTGACTTGGATATAAATGACGATTCTTCCTGTTATTAAAACTTAAGAACGTATCTAATTATAGCCCCAATACTCTTTGTTGCTAAGGTAAGACATCATCACTAATCTGTGGCAGTCCACTACAGGTTTGTCATTAGGTATGTCACATAGCACTTCTTCGGCTTTAACGCTTTGAGTTTCTACCAGCTGCCCTGCGTAGATCGTCGCTCCATTTAGCCGAAGGGTGTTTCACATTACGTTTGGTAAGATGCGGTCACCACTCCAGTAGAAGCTATTTCAGCGGCTATTGGTTCTCCAACAAACGTGACCAGCGCATTATCATATTAGTCTAATAATTCGAAAAGCTTTGTTGACGATTTCGTTCTCTGACAGATTTCTTCCCTTCATATTTACCAAAAAAACTAGCCTTTACTATAACTATTTGATGGACTGACGTTATGCAACAAACGGACTATCAAGACGTGGACAACGTCTTATTAGTGCCGTAAGAAAGTACTGCCAAAATATACTAATTTTCTAAACGAATTCCAGGTTTACTATATCCGTTTTTCAAGGATTAAAACAACAAAATTTAAAAAAGTTTTTGACTAACTTGCCACAATCTACTGTTTATTGTCTAAGCCTGCCTGCTCTAAGACATGCAACTTAGCCTGATCTTCAATTCCCCGCAAAAGGTTTTGCCAGCCGCCCTACGCAGATAGTCGCTACATTTGACCGGGGGACATTCTACACTGCCAAAATGTGGTCTCAGTCAATATCAAGTGAGAGTGCAACACATGAGTCGGCGAGAAGACCGATATTAAACTCGAGAAGAATATCGAATATTACTTTAAAAATTATTAGGTACATTTGCTTTTAAGGTAAAAATTTAAAGCTGTCATAATAGTTGAACCACTTCGAATTGCCGTACATTAAGAAGACATCTTATGATCCATTCTTAATATTTCTTCCTGGGAACGTTTTTGTCATAAAATAAATACTTAGTATATTCTGTATTAAATACTTTGAAGAAAAATAAGGTTATAGTATTTTACTTGACACTGGCATAATAGTTATAGCTAATTGCCATCAAAAAAGAAAAACAAAAGGTTATAGAATTTTCATAACCTAGACTTAAAGAATAGTTTTACTGGAAAATTAATAATTAAGTTTAAAATTACAACTTTACTTACCTTCTCAGCTTTTGCCAAATAAATCCACAGTTTCCGCCAAGTTGAAAATTTCTTCTGATCACTAAAATTGTATTGCATTTCTTTCGATGCATATCTTGTACTCAGCGGAGACCTATAGTTACAGTATTCAGAATTTTGTATTTCAACCGGGGCATCGATAGAAAACATGTTTGTCATGAAACAATATTATTTGATTGTAGTATTTATCAAATAACAATTCGTATTTTCAACGTAAACATCTAACTCTGACAAGCGAGTGAAGTAAACTATTGAACAATGTTTTCAAGGTTAGTCAATACGCGGGAGAATTCAATTTAGATAACAAGGTTATCTATAAAGTTAAACTGATGTAATTTAAATGTACCCGAATATGATGAAAGTAGGGCGTATTATTTTGTAGTAACAAGAAATCGACAATGAATTGATTGCAGAACATTTGTGTAAGAAAATATTGGATATTCTCGTATATCTTACAATTTTACTTTGCAATAACTTTTATTTAATCGTCCAATGATCAATAAACTGAAATGAATAAAGGTTTATTATCTATGTTATTAACTTATTAAAAGATTACAATGACTTCTAGAAAAGTGAAAGATGATCAGTTTTAATATTTTACTAAGAAGCAGTCGAAGCTATAGTATGCCTTGTAACTTTATGGTTTACAATAATAATTAAATGGCAAAATTTTGTTATATATGTTACTTAAATACTTGATTGAATATTTTTGTTATATTTATTATACAACCAGAATTTTATAGTGAGAATTTTATTCATTAAATGTAGTGATTGTGCCTGGGTCCAATGAAATTAAAATCCACATTTTAGGATGATAAGTCCATTGTAGAACTTTTATGGAATAGGAAGGCAAAATAGCAAAATTACTTGATGGAAAGGAATCAACACTGCCTATGCTCATATGCAACACTAGAGCCATTGCAAAAACATTACTGGCCTATAAGAAATGTGTGAGACTGTTTTTGAAACAGAACAGAGTACAAAGTAATACAGGTTTTAAAGGAAGTATAAATTACCTTAAAATAGTACAAAGCTGATATATCATAGACATTATTAGCTCGCAGCAGGGCACTGCTAGACACAGGCATTACCCAAGGTGCGCCATCTAGCCCAATCTTTGACCACACGCATCCAGTTCCTGGAAATCATCATCATTCCAGCTGGTTTATAATCTACACTTCGTTTTTCAAGATGTGGTCTCCACCCTTGGACTGTTTCACAATTAAAAAAACAGGATATATAAAAACATACTTTATTTACAAGTTAACAATGCATTTCCATATTTACCAATATAAAAAATTCATTTATTATTATTATTACAAAAATACTGTATATATCAAATTTGATTTATGTATGCTGTATAGATACCAGATAACAAATGTAAAATTTTAGAACATCGTTTAGTTACAGTATGTAATAAATATTAATATTTAACACCAATATAAATGATAAACTAAAAAAATAATAATTATTAGAGAATCAAATAAAAGTCCAAATAGGATGATTGAATTTTTTTTTAATTTAATTTTAATAAAAATCCAAGATATACAAAATATATTTCATTCTGACATTTTACAGTCTTAAAATCATTCATTTCTAATATAAATAATTTTACTTTAATTATGTTAGTGAACAGTTTAATTAAGTTATATGCAAACATATGATAATTTTAACATATTTTAACTGCTATTTCTTTACTTCTATAATAACCACCATTTAAAATGAAGTTTCGAACAGAGCTATGCACCTATATCCATTTTTAATATAAATAATTTTATTTGAATTATTTTGGCATATTTGAACTGCTATTTTTTTACTCATACAATAACTGTCATTTAAAATATAGTTTTGGATGACAGAGCTATGGATCTATTGTATATTTATTGCCTATTAATTTTACATACGAACACCTGTAGTTTAATAAAAATAATGTTAGACTTTATTCTTCAATGATTTCATCATCTTCTCCAGTTTCATCGCCTTCTGGAGATCTCCATTGACCTTCAGCTTACCCATCATGAATGCTGTTGTAGGTTTTAATTTACCTGCAATAATATTGATACTATAATAAGTGTTGTGGGGGTTATGTCCGTTCCTCCCAAAATGGGGAGACCCACCTTCAAGATTTACTTGCTTTATATAATTTTACACAGCTTTATTTATTTTTAACAGCATTAAATTATTTATTGTTTATTTTGTAGTAATATCTTTCACTAATTTGCTATGACATATACAAACTAATCCAAGTCTTTCTGTCTAGAATGCAGATTATTTTTTTTATATATATACTTACGCCTATCCCCCCGCGGGGTTTGGCAGAGACTACAGAGCTTCATCCGCTACCATTCATCGCAGCGAAACGGCTTTCCATTGGTCGCTTTTCGCCCTCGTGAGAATCAGGACGTGACGGGTGGCGAACCACGTCGCCGTCATTTTCGACAAATTAGGTTTATTAAATTCGTCTTAGTGAATCCCACGAGCTGCAAGTGAGGATGGAGGTCAGCCCCAGCAGAGCTCTACATGCTGAGGTAAGGCACCATAGTACCCGGGGGAGCCCGATCCCGGGACGGTCGGCAAGCTTGCGACTAGTCCTTAGCCACGCATCCATTGGCACGGCAAACCGTGGGTTGGCGGAGAGGAAGGGAATGGATAGAGAAGAAAGAAAAGGGTAGAATAGGAAATGCGGATTGAGGAGGTTACCAGACTTGTAATAAATATTTATAAATCCATACATATATTTATTCCGATGCGGAATCGAAGCCGCGACCATTGGTCGCCAATGCAGATTAAAATTCAGTTAAGTTTACTCTGATAGATGCTTTGATGTAGAATTTCTAATGTTTTACCTACATCAAAAAACATTCTACACCAAGTTTCTAGTAGACAATAAGTCATAATTTTTTCAATTACTGTTCACTAGACCTTGACAATGTCAAAGTTACAAGCAACTTTAGCCTATAGATTTGGTTTACATAAATAAGTCAAAATAGAATATAAATACAAAGCTGCTATGAAGTCAGAGATATTAAAAATTTAAAGCGATTGATTTTAAAGTTGTGGAGCTAAAGATTCCTACAAAGGCCTATTCAGAAAGTCACATGGAGAGTCATTTTCATATTAATTCAATTGCACCTGAAGACCTACTAAAGTGACATGACAGTATACCAACCAGCAAACATATCTGCGAAATTATTACTATCCATGGTCAGTGTGGCGTCTGGAGGGTTCTTTGGTTCTCCTTGACCGCACACTCCCTCACCGTTCTTAAGATCTAAATGCCAAACGCCTTCTTCTTTACCTAGAATTATAACGCAAAATGTAAAGATTATTGTATACTGAATTCAAATAGACCTAATTTAAAAATTAATTTAATATACATATCATTAGCCTAATTATCAGAATTGGTAAGTTCGTATGAGTAAAATTTAGAGGAACAACAAAAAATTGATTTTCTTTCATATACATATCACGCCTGTTTCTCGTAAGGGTAGGTATAAAATATTTACTTTTATTTAAAATGACATTCACGGCATATCTTGTTGCTAAAACTTATATAAATAATTCAACGGCTATAGAGCCAATAACAGATTTAAATTTTAGTATCTTAACTTATAGTAAAAATATACTCGTATACAAGTTTGATTTAACGGCGGTTAATCTATAAAATATTTGTTTATTGACACAAGAAATTGAGACAAGAGTGTATTTTTAGTAATAATTATTGTGTGTGTTTTTAATGTTTTATGAATTTGTCACTTAAAACTTACCTTTGACATTAAACTGGTAGACAGCCTGAGTTTTCTTCACAAGTTCAGGTGAAATAACTTTGCTGATGGCTGAGAACAGCTCTGGTATCTGTCCTTCAGATTCGGCCTGTAACGGTGTATTAATATATAGTCAATAACATAATTCATTTAGTTGGGCGGATCAAAAACGAGTGGCCACCAGTGGCCTGCCACAGGCTTTTTTATTCAAATAGACTTATTTTTTTATATGATAATGAACTTTAAAAACTAAAATGTTATTCCTTTTTTGTGTATTTTTCATGCCAATAAGTTTTTAACTATTATGCCAGTGTCAAGTAAAATATAATAATATCAAGTATCTTGAAATATACTAGTTAGCTTGTCACGTTACGTCTTAATAAAACGGTTGCTGTTCTACCAAAATAATCTATTGATTTTTTCAGTCAACTTAAAAAGTCACGACACACGCATTTATTTCATATCGCTTCACTTGTACGCCTTAATCGAACTATATTGCATAATACGCCATCACAATTAAACAATATAGCTGATAATATCAAAAGGTTATAGAAATGAAATAATAACACGTCACTCATGTAAGTTGGCGGGAAAAGTTTTTTTTTTTATTTTAATTCATTGTTATTTTTACTAACAAAAACGGAATAGAGAAATATAGTAGAAAATCGATTTAAACGGATTGCCGATTATTCGGATTGCCAACCGCGATCAATTACCTTAGCATGTACATACATGCTAAGTTAAAATGTAATATTGTAAATGTATAAACGTATATACTAAAATGTAAGTCTAATCTCTAATAAACATCGATTTGGGTTGGTAAATATAATTTATTTTTGTTATGTTACATCAAACGAGGTCATTTATCCTTATAGAGTTAATAATATGTACAAAAAATCGCTATTCGTCATATATTAACTTATCCGAAGTTTTACGGCAACGATCAGTCCGGTTAACTGAGTTTCTACTGAACAGAAATAAAGCATAAAACAAGACTAAGTGGTCATAAATATTTAAAATTTTCACACCTTTTTGACCGCCGCCTTAGCCGCCACGGGTGCATCCAAAAAGAAATCGGGCATTAGATTATTTACATTACCTGCGAACAAAGACGAGGTCAATTTTGATATTGTTTTATAAATTTTCATTCAGTACTTATAATGATTGTACTAATATAACATGTATAACATTATAATATACAAGTCACTGTGTTTATTGCTTTAGAAATTTGAAATTTAAAATGTTTATTGGTGTGGAATATTTTTGTTTATCTATGACCACTTAATCTTTCAACAGCATTTATGTAAATTAAGAAATTATTTATTTATACACACAAGAAAAATATAGTTTACTAAAATCTTCGAGTAACTTTTTTCTATCATAATTTTCATTTATTTAACTCAGACAATATATTTTGTCTCAAGTTTATTTTGCCAGCAAATGTATAAGATTTTAAAATTCACATTTTCATATGTACTTACATTACAGTGATTAATAACTCTTGGGAAAAATATTTAAATCTTTACATATAAATAGGTAATAATATAAAAATAATTTTACGAACACAGATAAAAACGTAATACATGAGATAGGAAGAATAAAGTTACCATCCTGGTAACAATGCAGTCATAAAATATACTAGATAAGGGTAAATAGAAAGTACTATCAAGATTGTATATAGAAAAAAAGTTGTAAACAAAGAAAATAGGAACATTTAAGGATTTAAAGACGTTTAAATACATAATACACGTTCAAATACGTAATGCAGTAAATTGATCAATTATCTACGTATATACATAAATTTTACCATCAATTACAAATTATATAGCTGTATGATAAATCAGTCCATCATATGGCTGTATAATTTTAATTATACTGATGTATGATTGACTATAATCATATTTCGATTGATCAAAGAATATATATAACTGCGATTAATATCAGTGATATATATCATAGCGTATATCGATCAACCAACCTTCTCTTTGTGGTTAACAGCGGTGGTATGGTATCGTCTAACGTTGGCGGAGGACACGGTTTGCTTATGACCCAACATACTAGCAGGGTCGTCGAGGAAACCGTCCAGGAGAAGGTTATCAGCATTCTCTATGATAACAACAGTCTACATTTTACAATCAGCGATACTTCGAGAGTAAATATTATTAGACGGGTAGTAGCGCTTACCTAACTAATAAAAACCAATCTGCAATATTCGACCCGCCCGCCAAACATGGGAATTACGGCATCGCCTCTCAAATTCAAGCACTTAATTGCAACGTTGATGATGATGAGATGATTGGGTACTTTGCCAAGTGAACTAGCGCGATATATATCCGTGAAAAAATATAAGTATATATTTTCATATAATAAAGAAATTTAATTATTTATCTAGACCTAGATTAAATCAGAAAATGTTGATAAAATATTCTGTAAAGCAATGTGAGAGATATGCATTGAATGGTTATACGGATTTAGGATAACACAATCACATCAGTTATTAATTAAAAAAGTAAAAAAAAAATAATAATTTTCAAGCATTTTTGTGTCGACCTTCCTTTATATGCTTCTTAATTTTCAAATAATACATAACAATAAAAAAGTAAATAAAACTGTTTACACCTTATTTTTTCCTTGATGTCTAATCACATTTAAATAAGTTAGGTAGGTATTTCTTACACAATACAGAACATACCGTTTTTTCCTCTCAATTTACTTATATCTGAACCAAATGAAAGTGTTGAATGAATGAAAGTAATGTATTTAACGAAATAATCTTTTTCATTCACTCGTTCACGAACTACTTGTCTACTGCCAAGGTGACAGAATGCTTAAAACAATAATGTCCCATATATTTATTTTGGATTAAATATTGTTAATTATAAAATTTCATGTATAAATCTTATTTTATAACTAAATATCATGAGTCTCTTAGGTTTAAATAATATTGCTTTAGTTCTAAGTATAACAAGTATTAGTTATTAATACTATACTCTATCAATACTACTTATACATTCTTAGGACAAATAAAATTTTGATAAGGTTAGATGTGAAAATTTTTTATATACTTACTTGGATCACAAGCATAAGGAACTAAGTCAGATATTCCATGCTCTTTTAAAACATCTTCATCTATTGCAAAATTACCAGTATACTTCTTAGGGTCTCTGTAAAAAAAAAAACATACAACTTAAATAGAAGGTTCAATTGAACTTCACGTACGTAATTACCGACACATAGTTCAAGGTAACACAATTTCAACAATGGAAAGGAATATCAGTGGACAGGAGTATAAACATGATAACTAAAATCAATTCTCAGCACAGAGTAAGGCCATCTTCATTCTGCCTGCTAAAAGAAGAGACAAGAGTAACACCTCTCATTTATAAAAAAGGTAATAACTGTAGCAAAGGAATGTTATAGCTATTGATTAATTAGAAAGTTTTGATTTAGGTATTTCGGCAAGGTCTATACCTGAATACATAGGTATTTATAAGTATGTAATCAAGTCCCACTTTTAATATCAATATAAATCAATTTGTCGGAGAACCGACAATCGTTGGAATAGACGAGTGCTGGAGTGGAGACCGCGACTCGGCAAACGTAGTGTGGGACGCCCTCCTGCTAGATGGAGAGACGATCTGCGCAAGGCGGCTGGCAGAGACTGGATGCGTGTAACCGAAGATCGGGCTAGGTGGCGCGCCTTGGGTGAGGCCTATGTCCAGCAGTGGACTGCCGCGGGCTGATATTGAATCAATTCCCAACTTGAAAATGGTAGCTTAGATTATTTATAGTAAATTAGATTGTAAAGTAAAATAAATATGATATATTTTTATAGAAATATAATTATCTAAACTGTTATGATACAATTATGGAAATAATCTGCCTTTGTCTATTAAAGACAATTGATACAATATATATTTTATATCTATTTACTTATTACATGTATACCTTAGATAAAATGGTACAGAATTAAATAATAATACATGATGAGAAAATTTTGTGTGAGACTGGCAAAAGTTTACGTTTAAGTTAAGAATTACAGTTCAACTTCGACCAAATAGTTAATTCTAAGCGGATGATCTTTTATTTGAGAACACAAATTAATTTATTATTTTTCATAGCATTATTAAAATCATGTTTATAACAGCCATGTTCTACTGTCTACCTCACTCTTGGAGGAATATACATAGAGCGAACATGCTTGTTCAAGGTGGATTGGTGAGATACCCAAGCTTATAATAAGTACCCAAAGGTTATAGCTATTCTCGATGTGGGAATTAAACCCGGCTATAACTTCACCAATGAGCCCATAAGATTGTCAAAAAATGATGTACTTATTTTCAATTTAAAGAGTTAGCAAGTTAACATTAGATAAAATAAAGAAATTGTCGGATAATTTACTTGCAAAGCATTACATAGGCAGCGTCTGAGACAATTTCTGGTTTCCGACTGGTTGAAGTATCTCCCGTTAGCATCTCAATGGCAGCAGTTGCAATAGCTGAAAAAAATATTCACTAAATAAAAATATCTAAATAATAGGATAAGCTAATTCATAGGAATAAAACTAGCATTACTGTGATGTACGTTAATACCCACACTTCTATAATTTGTGGGTTGCCAACCTATCATCGTATTTCGCTCTCTCCACTATTAAACACCATGACTTGAAGACAAGTTTTGATTTACCTGACCTGATATCTTATATCAGGTCAGGTAAATCAAAACTCGTATTCAAGACGATAATAGTGTAATATTATTACATTATATTATATGGAAGAGCTGGTAATTTATGTCAAAAATAATATACTCATTGTTTTTATTTTTATCTTGACCTTCAACATTTTTGCTTTTGTTAATATGAATGTATTCTACACTCGTACTGTGTTTCAGTTACCTTGTATTTTTTGTTGAGTGATTAATATGTATATATATGTTGAAAAGATTTTAGGACTATGTTAATCAGACCCACAAGATTTTATGCCACAATTGAACAAACCTGTCTTAGGCCAGAGTGCATTAACGCCAATGTTGAATGGTTTGAATTCTTCACTCATGCCAAGAACACACATGGACATTCCATATTTTGCCATTGTATATGCAACATGGACAGAAAACCTGAAAAGTGAATCATGAATTTAATCAGGGAAGTACCTCATCATTATAGAATATTGGCATTAAATGGTATAAATAATAAATATCATTTGATGAAATTTTTGAAAGCTTACCAAAATGGATTCATGTTCAATGGAGGCGATAAGTTGAGAATGTGAGCATGATCACTGTTCTTTAATACTGGCAGACAAAGCTTAGACCTGGAAAACAAAAGCCATAATATAAATTATCATGTTAATATACTTTAAATAAATTTGTTTGAAAGGATAATTTCTCACATTCCTTGGCCACATGGCAAAAAACCTAAAATCAAGTAGCATAGATGGTACAAGACCTTATGGTCAAAAACTGAATCTAGGGGTAGACAAAGTGACTGACGCACTACAGATTCCATACAGGAAGTTGTGCAAGCAACATATGGGATGGACGAGGAGGAACTCCGGGCGTTTTAACCACCAGTCTCCCGTATATGGTACATATTGCTAATTAATGGACAAGTAGATAGTGGTATAACTGTCATATAGTCAAGTTTAGGAATAAGTACACAGTGATAGACTGTTATAATCTGTGACTAAATCCTGCCACGAGTGAGAGGCCTGTATCAACTAATGGACTACTGTGAGCTGCTAATGTATGATATACTTACGCAAGGAATGTTCCTCTTGTGTTGATATTATGCATCAAGTCATACCTCTTCATATCAGTCTGGGCAGTACCCGTTAGTGAGATTGCTGATGCATTGTTTACAAGTATATCAATTCCATTGAACTGCAAAAATATTGCACAACATTAAAAATAGATGTGCTATTACAATGAAGAGTACCCATAACCGGCGGCTTGCATAAGGAGAGTAATGAGTATGGAGGAAGCAAGGAAAGTATGCCAAGATTGTAGGAGATGGAGATCTGTGGTCTACTCCTATGGGATACAGGGATGTATGTATGTTTTACAATTCCAGTTCCAATATTTTATATTAGAAGAGCCATGGTAGGACAAATGAGCTGGCTCCACTAGTGAACTACCCCATCCAATAAAAATATTAGATTCCTTTTTGCTTATTAACGGTAGATTTGCATTTATAGTACCTGTAGTGCTGGGAATGTTCATTGGCAGCAATGTCTGTTTGCAATTTGAAATGTATCATAAAGATTATTACTGCTGTTGGACATTGGGGAGCCTAAATATCCAACAGCAGTAATAATCCAACAATAATCAAACAAAACTGAGAGGTGTGAGCCAAGGCCTATTCTTTGGCACATTAATGTTAACTTTAAGTTATTCCAAAAATTTCATTCATTCATTTTAATTAATGGCTTTCAATAGTGCCCAAATAGCATGGATGGTTTTGCCAATGTCACATAGAAAGGAGAAGACACGAAGGAAGTTAATCAGTGTCGTTGATTCCAAAAAATGTGGTTAATTAATTCCAAAAATTTGTGTACTCTAATTTATAGCTTAATTTTTATTTTGATTGTTACTTTATGTTGTTTGTATTGTACCTTAAATATACAAGTTATCTATCTATCTATCTATCTACCTATTTATCAGCAAATCTAATGAAAAACAGGTGAAGTTGCTATTTGAGACCATAAGATGTTTTTATGCTCTTAAACGCTTTATTTGTATCAATAAAACTATGATTTTTTAATAATTTTATGGTCCTCTCTCTTGAACTCTTTTGAAAATATGAACATACCTTTTTTACAGCTTCATCTATGGCTGCTTGCACTTGTTTTTCATCTCTCACATCTACTATGCATGGCAAAGCTTTACCACCAATGGCTTCAACTATGGACAATTACATCTGTATATAATCTCAAAAATGTATAAGATTAGATTTATATCAATATATTTGTTATTCAATTTTGCATTTACTTCTTTATTTTTTTCCTTTATATGATATCAATACATGTTTATTCAAAATAATAGAAAAATCTGTTGTTAACACTGACCATCTAATGTGTTAAGTATCAAAGGTCAAAGCACCTGCTTTGAAAGGTTCAAAGTCCACAACCTATAGTCAGTTAGAATTAATTAAATTAAACTTTCAACATATATAAATTCACTCCATTTACTTTTAGTCAAAAGTGTTTTTAGAAATAATATTGATTGACTTACTTTCTTCTGCAGCAGTGTAAATAGTTCCCGGTAATTTTGGATGAGGTTCTGCAGTTTTGGCAGCAATAACTACATTTGCACCGTCTTTCGCCGCCTTCAGAGCTATAGCTTTTCCAATGCCTCGAGATGCACCCGTAATAAACAGTGTGCGACCAGCTAATTTCCTAATATAGTCAAATTTATTACGATATTTGAAAGTGGAACAACAAAATAGTTTCTAATGATTGTAGATTAAGACTTACCCAGTGTTAGCTACTAGACTCATTTTTAAAATTATATTCGTCACTAACAACTAATGTTCAACTTGCAATTTTATATGTTTATAGTTGGAACGAAAAAATACTTATTTAACAAATTAAATTTAAACACTCATCTACGTACAGAACACAACGCAACCGCCACTCCACCTATCATATAAAGAGACAGAATGCATGACAGTGACAGTTATTATTTAATCGTTATTTAGTAAGGCAATGGCTATTACATATCTTCAGTCAATTAGGATACAATAATCTTCTTATGGACGCCTTGGTGACAATTCAAAAAATGAATTTACTTTATTCATTTAACTACTACTGGTAGTTTAAAGAACATACTTCACTCACTTCACTCTCCAGATTACCACTAAAATTATTGAAAAAACAAAACTACACACTTGTCAAAGTCCGGAAACGCTTTTGCAATGCTTTCTATCAGGTAATGCGCTTGCTTCCTACCTTCATATAAAAATATTGAAACTCAAGCAAGAACTTATAGCGTTAATAACAATTCTTGTGTTAGAGCACTACAGCAGGCAATTTTTATCTGCAGCAGAATAGATAATTTAGTCTGGTGGAGACAATCTTCCAGGTCAAGCAATATGTTTTGTTTTGCCAGTTTTGAAAGCTGGAAGTTAACCCTGTCTCGCGTAATCCCTTCCTCTCCCATCATCATGTATCTATCTCAAAAGCGGGTGATGCTTTTGTAGTGTTAGTGCAAGTTATCATAGATGATGTAATCAGGTGATTCACTTCTATAAAAAGGATGAAGGAATGGGAGATTAACAAATTGCAATAAAATCACATATGACTTTGAAATACATTTATATTTGTGCATCACTTCATACTCTAATACACAACACCGCGATTAAGGGTGGATGCATAATATTAAAATATTATAATTTTATTTTGTAATAATTTCATTATTTTCATATATATTATCATCATAAGACATGTAGTTAGGCTTAGTAACACTAATTGCAATCTCTGCTAGTATGGCTCGAATCGTCGATAATTTTAATATATTTAATTATAAATTCTAAAAACTAAGCTATAATTCATTGACATTTGTACACACACCTACTTATATATATATATATATATATATATATATATATATATATATATATATATATATATATATATATATAAATAGAACCAAGTAACGGTATATACTTAATATGGAGTATTTTTGATATAGTTACTTTAAATTATTTTTTTAAGATCGTTTTTATGTTGTATAATCGTAATTTATTACGCAATATTAATAACATTTAATATATTAAAACTTCAATATGGTAGAAGTTTAATTACATAACCTACATGCATTTTATGTTTTGTGAAATAACAATACATTTTATTAAATTCTCTCTTAAACTCACACATACCCAAAATATATAACTCATATACAAAACACGTGTTATGTTGCAATTTGTAACCTTGTAATTATCATTCTTTTGATGTTATTTCCAGCAATAGGTAAACAGATCTTTGAAGTGTTGTTTTCCGTGAAACATTTGTCAAACATCGCTAAGGTTTGGATAAACATATTGTATCATGTGTAATTGTTTATGGAAGTAAAGTATTATTATTATTATCAATATTTTCTTTTCAAATTTTTGTATTCCTCAATATGCGTATAAACCTTACGAATGAATGTAAAAGAATCTTATTAATAACAAATCATATTATTAATTGGAATTATGTTATTTATACATATTGCAAAATTTGAGCGAAAATTATAATTAGCCAATAACACATTTGGGGCCATCTATTAATTACATCACATGAATTTCATAATTATTGGAGCCCCCCCTCCCCTCCTTGTCACATTCTTGAAACTTTACATTCAGAAATTAATACAATAAAACAATACTTCTAAAATAATTTATATATTTTCTTAAATATTGATAGTATTGGTAATAATTTAAAATTTTTCGTTGGAGTTGAAGTTTAGAGTTTTCGTACTTTAGATTGAGATAGATATTGTCACGAAGCTTATCATTCATCCCCCCTTCCCACAGACACATGACGCCACACTTTGTTGACCCTCTCTCTGCTTCTTAAAGTGTGACATAATATATGGATGGCCCCTTATTGAAAATCTATCTCCTAATTAATATAACAATACAATTAATATTTTTTTAGTTACCTCGCAATGGATATTTTTATGTCTATATTATAATATACTTAAATTTACATACTTTAACAGATATTTTTACACAAAATTTTGAATAATTTTAGAGATATTTTTACACTTGCATATATATTACGCTCACAGCAACGGATAAAAGAATATACGAAATACATTTTGGTCATAATCAAGTTGAAAGTGTTTTGGTAACCCTGTTTACCTTTTAGATATGGTTGAGATGGTCTCGAGTTAAAAATTAATCAGGCACTTTTATAACGTCGAATATTTTGAAATAGCAAGCTAAAGAAAAGAGCTCTCATTTTTATACCATAAAATTTCTAGAGTTTTAGAAGTAATTCATGTTTTATTTGTGATTAATAGTCTACTCTCTAAATTATGGTTATGTATAGACGCTAACAAATTTAAAGTTTACGAGTAGTGAAATATCCAGATATGACATTTTGTATTAGCAACTTTTAATGTTGACAAATTATTTAATTTGGCTCATTAATGTTTCAAAAATCAGTAAGATATATATATATATATATATATATATATATATATATATATATATATATATATATATATATATATATATATATCTTACTGATTTTTGAAACACTCGTGACTCCAGTGGACGATATGAAATCTTCTATTATATTTGGACTTCCTCAAGGTCCTTAAATTGACTCTTTACTTTTTATGTCATACAAAACAGGTATTCATAAATATTGGTTAAAATCATAAAGTTTGAGCTCTCAATCTGAATAATAATATATGCATCATATAAATATGATATTCTGTAGCAGAAATAACACTTAAATATTTTTTTAAAATCTAAAATTGGTAAAAGGTAGTGTTTCGATCGGTGGCATTATATAGTTGACAGTTATAAAATTAAATTGTTCTTAAATATTATATCGAAATTATTGTAACAATTGTGTTGCAAGAAAAATATTATATTTAAGATTTAATGACTAAAAAAAAACAAAGATCATTAATGTCAAGAAAATTAAAAACAATTTTTAGGGTTACTATAATCAGTCGCCTGACATTCTCTGAGCACAAGGCATATCTGTTATTTTCATTGCAGTACATTTACTAACAACTTTGAGAAATACTGAATGTATGTATAATAAAAGCTGTTTATTCTATTTATCTAGTTTGGAACAGCTAGTGATATAATCTATTTTTATTTATTTAATAATATTCTACAAAACATCATTGGATAAGCATTACATTTTACAGTGAAAAGCACCATAAATTGTTACAAACATTCTCTATAGTTACTCACAACTTTTAACTTATCTAACTATTTAAAGCATCAACAAATAATAATTGGCACCAAAAATAAATCTATTTCCGTCCAGCATTTACTATTTAAATGTAGAAGTATACAATACGCAATCTATATATGTAGATTTAAAAATGAATATTTAAAAAAATATAATTATTTTTCACAATAATTTTCCATTCACGACATTGGCATTTTTGGACGTTCAGATATAAGCTGGCTGTTTAGCAGAATGCTGAAGAGCTGCTAATACGTCATGTTTCAGTCTGACGTACAGCCTGCCTTTTCTCCAGGGGTTCTGTAGCTGTAAAGGTCGGAAATCATCTCTCAAGCAACGTTCTCTAGCTCCTATGACAGCTACTAAGCAGAAATCTTGAAGTTTCTCCGGTCCATACACTGGTCCCGCTTTGCCTTTCAGCACGGCGGCCATGTTGAGTTGTTTGACAACTAGGTCGATAACCTCGCGCGCTGACGTGCGTGGTGTGACGTGTAATTTTAGTGATGTACCCGCTGCTAGACCTGTTTCGTAAGCGGCGAAGACCTGTAATATATTAATTGTTATAATAAAAAAATAAAAATAGCGTTTATTTACAATTAAACCTTAATACTTCTAACTCATTTGCTTATTGTGATTAGTGCTTAGTTATAAATGTAATATCTAGACGTCGATTCGATTGTCTTGTTTTTCAGCATAGGCCTACCCAATAATATGGAGCATTTTCTGTTGGATAGCGCTACTTGCGCACGGGTTGATTCTAATATAATGTGTGGTTGTTAAAATGTTTACGATGGTCCCTTGCCTTATAATCATCAAATAAAACATATTTCTTTCGAAGCGTCTCAAAACTTAATTCGGCTATGTCCCGAGTGTGACACATTGTTTCCTTCTTCTCCTCCTCCTATTTTATTATTCACAAACAAACCTTAAGGTAGTAAATTCGTAGATGTAGAGGTAATTACTGACTTATCCCGCTTGCTTGCTTATATATCTCTTCTATATAAAAAATAAAAAAAAAGGATTATTACAAAAGGGCGTAAATGCTTACCTGCAAAATACCAGGTTGATCTGGAGTTCGAAGTTCCGGGGGCTTAACAACTTCTTTATTAATGTTCTCTGTCTTTGGTACTTTAGTATTGCACTCTATTTCTTCCTGTGTCTCCAGCAAAGGCTGCCGTTTTACACACAAATTCGGTTTCTGGAACAATTCCTGTCCTGTATCGGTGAAGTCAATCTCTGATTTGACATTAGTCATGCTTTTAGATGCAACTACGTTACATAGCGACTTGCCTTGAGGCCGGATCTTTAAAGGAATCGGTTGTGAGATACAGCTTTGACTTTCAGAATCACTCGAAAGGCTTTGGGCGGATTCGGCGTTCGCTTTTATTGTCCTTACGCTGATCATACTTCCGGGATAGAAACTTTTGACAGTCAGAAGTGGACTGGACGTTGATGACATACTTGTATTGGTCATACTGTGTGGACGCGGTTTCGGCTCGATGTTTTCGCTTTGCATAACTAACGTATCTTCGCTTTTCGAAGGTGGTAAGCGATTGCTGCCAATACTCGTATGTGATCCGGACGACTTTATATCGAATTGGGAGTTGCTGCTCAAGTAATTGTTACTCATTAAACTCGATTGGGTAAACTGCGAATCGCCGCTACCTTTTCTCGAGTATTTATTTTCGGCGTTCAGAAAATGTGAGCTGCTCAAATTTAAGGTCGACACGGAGGTTTGTCTCGGAGCTAAACTCAATTGTTGTTCAGACTTACTGAACTCTGGGTGTAGGTTTGCGTGATTTCCGTTGCCAGCTGGGCCAGGCCAAGAGCCTCGGCCCGGAGAAGTTTTATTAATTTTACCATCTCGCGACGGTATTTGAAGGAAATCGACCTTTAAATGGATATCTTTATTAGAGCTTTGATTTTCAGAGCCGTCTGTGACAGTTTGCGAATAAGTTTTTTCGAGTATTTGTTTTATCAGTATCCCCGAACTGGAGCCAGCTTTGTCTTTATCTCGGGCGAAACCGATCAAATCCATTAACCAGCGTTCCGCTTTCCATACTAAGTTGAGGTTGTTCTGAAGATCTTCGAGTTTGGATAATCGTTCTTTGGCTGTTTGTACTTCAGTACAAGAGAACGCTTCGCGATGAGAGTGTGCGGCTAAAGCTACGT
Organism: Baronia brevicornis; assembly: GCA_031353405.1. Lineage (NCBI taxonomy): Eukaryota > Metazoa > Arthropoda > Insecta > Lepidoptera > Papilionidae > Baronia > Baronia brevicornis. Next base: position 332 of record JASFAT010002884.1, on the reverse strand, counting down.
CCAATTCTAGAACACAACTAAGCTTAGAGTATTTGTTCAGCACGTTCGTGTGGTATGTTTGCAGGTGAATCATTTCGAACGCCTGGATGGGCAGACTGAGAAGGTCACCTTTCTGGAGCAAAATTTCTTTTTGACCAGGGACGGAGCAAGCTTGCTCGGCTGGCGGACAGATCATGATGAAACTAACATCGTTGTTAAGCTCTATGACCTCTAGGTCATAAATCCGGTGGGTATTGACACTTTCAATTGGTATCTCCATGTCTTTAAAAAGTCTTCGCGTTGCAGAGGCGATTTGGTCTAGGAACATATCTTGAGATTCTGAGGGTTTATCA
>JASFAT010004549.1:0-20315 GCA_031353405.1 Baronia brevicornis | reverse complement strand
AGAAAAATAATAGCATTTTCCTATGTTACCGCCAATGACACTATGAATAAAATTTCTTTCCCCTTTCTTTATTTCCTAATTCCCCTTTCATTAAACCCTTGTTTCTCGCACATTATTCAAATACCTGAAGCAAGCAATGCATCCACGATAGCTTATGATGCAGATGTCTATGAGCGGCGGTAATTACATATTTGCCCCTCTTAAAAACAAATGTGATCTCAATAGAGCCCTATAATAGAGAGCCCATGGAGAGAATTGATAACAGCCCCAAATGCGGGAACACCTCAATAACTCATTTAAGAGATCTTAACTCCAAAAAACATTTTTTTTTTCACATCTCACTGATGTCCTCTAACTCCGTATTTACCGAAAAATTATCTCTTTTTATATTTACAGTAAGAATGCTTTTATAAACATTTTGAAATTACAAAATAAAATAAATTTTCGTTGTTCCAGTAATTTTTACTCATATGGACTTACGATTTATAATAATTAAACCGACGACATATGGGTAATAAATATTTAAGGAGATGAGACGGAGAGGAAAAGAAACATGTTATTTCATATTTTGTTGTGCTTCGGAGTAAAAGTCAAGGTATGTTTAATTTCACATTATCATGTCTTTATTTTAATTTTACAGTATACATTTTAAAGCAATTTTTGTTAACGGTAAAGTATTTTAATTTATAATTCATATTCTTTACTCAACAGCATATATGACGCACAACACAAACATGACGCAAAGTAAAGGGATCAACAACCTCTTCATTCCTTTACTTTTGGGGCCTAATTATATGCGTCTAGCTATATCCACGCGGCCAAGCTGCCGCTTGACATATAGCTAGCCAATGTATAGTAAGATTACACGAGATCATATGCATCCATATGGGATGCAAGGGAGCATACTCAAACCTTTTGCTCCAACTGTCAACCTCACCTGCATGTGGTGCATCCTGCTACACAACCAACGAGGAAATGACGACCGATCGATAGCGGTATAACCATCGCACAAAATGCCAAGCCAAAGTAACTCGGTGCCGATAACGGGCAGCGGCATTACCGGTGCGACGCGTCTGCTCCGCGGTTACCAACCCACTTGCCCAGTGTGACGCCTACGGGCAAACACCTTATGAAGCACACCACTAAACCACGGCCTCCAGTTCCCGTTCGCCCCATTATTCCTTGCCAAGGTAGCGATCATGGTTACGATGAGGTGGGGGGTGTGAAGAATCCCTAGAAGAGGCTACCAAAAATGGCGCCGAAACGTGGACACTAACAGTCCGTCTCCTTCACAAGCTCAGAATCGCTCAGAGAGCTATGAAAAGAGCTATGCTCTGAGTTTCTCTGGTAGATATGATTCGGAATGAACAAATCCGCCAGAGAACTAAAGTCATATAGCCTTTTGAATTAGCAAATTAAAGTGGCAATGGGCTGGTCACGTTTTTTGGAGATCCGACAATCGTTGGAGCAAACGAGTGCTGGAGTGGAGACCGCGTCTCGGTAAACGTATTGTGGGACGCCCCCCGGCTAGGTGGTGTGACGATCTGCGCAGGGCGGCTGGCAGAAAGGTCGGACTAGGTGGCGCTTCATGGGAGAGGGCTTATGTCCAGCAGTGGACTGCCGCACGCTGTTAATTGATTGATATGCATCCAATTATATGAACAGTGAATTACGCAGACGCGGCCGGCCGCGCGGTCTACCATGCTTGCGAGTTTGTACCAATTACATACCATTCCGCGGCCGCTTCATATAATGCGCAAAGTGGCGGAGGCGCGGCCGCTATTTTTTGCGGCCGGGCTGCGCGGCTACACCTGTTTAGGTCCTTAAAACAACAGCATAATGCTGTTTATAGACACGTATCCACGTGACACACATTATCCATACGTTTTTTGTATATATAGTTGTATAGAACAATATTTCTAATTTTCTATGACACAAACGTATGTGTTAAAAGCTGTTTTTGTAAAATAATGTTACGAGCTGGGGTGCGGGGATCGAAAAAATGTAATCGGCCACTTCACGTTTAGGTATTTAACTGAAAAGTTACGTGCGCTGGTTTTATACACGTCGGAACACAATGACGTTCACAAACTTAAGCACTTATAACACATTCCATGGTTATGTCCTAGAAATTACGTCACACATTGGTCCTTAGGCACTATTTTCCACCACTAGTTTCACTTTACTTTTCTTCCACTTCTTCTCTTATACTAGTTTATTCCGATCTTCTTCCGTATTAAACTTTAAACTCTTCTTTAACTTCTTCAACACACCGTTGCCCTTTTTTATTTACCCTCGTACATTTCTGTTATTTTATTGGAAGATTATTTAAATCTTTGCTATAGGACTCTGGGGACCTGGAATCTACAAAATGTGTGAAGTCAGTTCATACTGATGCCACGGTCACCATTATTTACCTCAATGGCTGGCCTTTCTCGTGGTTCATTCTTCAAGTCGAAGTTCCAACACGAAAGTGGTCAAACCAAAAAGGCACGGTTTGCTCGTTAGCTGTATCCTTTCCAAAAACAGCACTGGCATTACGAACAGTCCAACGTCAGAAATCGTATTAAAAATTACTGTATTTTGCGCGATATTTATCTTCCTTTTAAAAGCTGAATATAAAAACAATTGAAAGTCAAACAGTCAAATGTTTTTTTTTTTAAATTTAGAATGTTATAGTTTTCGTGCAAAAATTTCTGAAATCTGACACCATGCAGATTTAATTTTAATATTAACATCATATTTTTATATACATATAACATCAATGAGATTAATAAAATGCACATTGGTAAAAATAATTTAAGAAATAAGTCTACCAGGATGAACCTTCAACTAATCATTACACTACAGAGAAAACACTGACCCTGATCTGATTACATTAATGTAACGAATACATTAATGTAATTGTTTTATTATTATAGGTTACATTAAAACGATATATCTCCTGCTATTTGTACTTTTCTATCTAATGGTTGATTATACATAGAACATCGTGTCAGTTTATCTAATTTTGATTTCTTTATTACGGCTTGTACTGCGCGAATTTGCTCGCTGACTTTCTAAGTCAGAAATTATTCCAAAGTCCTCTGTCTTTTCGCCTAAATTCGTCCCATCACAAACAGTTTAGCTGTTTTCAAAATTACGTTAATGTTAAAAAGTTATAGAACTTCTTAAACGACAACATTACGGACTGCATTTATTTCATCTTTTAATGTGAAAGCACAGGATGAAAACCATTGATTATTGAATATAATAGAAAACCTTGTCCTTGACGGCACATTCACGACCTCATAATGATTCTTCGACCTCTAGACTCACAGCGACTATTATCAATTATAAACACCATCAACACGCGACTTTGATTTAGTAGAGTTTTACCAGAAAGACATACATCAGAAGATTTTTAGGTTATGATTTTCTGCGAGAGTGAGGTAACTCCCAGGACAAACCTACCTTATGAACATTTTTATCCAAATATTATGAAACGAATTGCCGCACTGTTTCTATTAAATAAAAAATTAAATTTTTGATAGCTTAAACTTTTATTTTTTACTTAATTACTTGTTCTTGCTTTTTGTTTTTTACCTAGGGGAATCCTTTATGGATACAATTTTTAACCACTAAAATAATCTCAAGCATTGAAATGAAAATCACAGTACTTTTTTTAATCTTGTCAGTCAATAGTAATTTAAGTTTATTTTTCAACTTACATAGACATAAAACAATAACGTAGAAGTTATCGACTTATGAACTAAAAAGGTCATCGCGGGTTTAAAAATATTTCTGGAGGAGGAAATAAATATACAAAGGGACATAACTTATCTATTGCATGCAGTATCAGGGTACGCAACGAATTCTGGTTCAATCGGTGATGTCAAATGACAGTAACTAATTAACCTTTAAAGGTTATCGTATACGGACGAGATAAAAGCCAAGGGACTACTGTTATTTATTTTTATGTTGATAAATATGTTTTTGGGATGCAGGAAAACGTGGAAGGGAAAACAATATTGAGCTATTGTAAAAATTGCGATCTTAACAACATCGTAGAAAGGACTCTTGAAAGGAGACTCGCAAATTGCGGACTTGGATAACGACAAAGGGACCAAAACAGCTGCTCCTCAGGTTTGAATCGAAAAGTTGCCCTTAGATATTAATATTTGCCATAGCTTTAAAAACCATTTTCACAGGGCGTGGGTTTGTATACCACCGCAATCAACATGGTGTAAACGACATGATTGCTTGACAAACACTCCTAATTATTTAATCTCATAGGCAATAAATACATAGACATATTTCTGAACACTACAGTTAAGATATATAACATTTAACAGTGCATATACATTATTTACGAATATGCAGTAGGGTGGCTATACGTAAGAAAATTCTTCACACACAAATAACATGTTTTTGTTTTATTATTATCACATACTTTAGTAGAGCTCCTGCCAATGAAATAGTATTTGGCTTCACGTTCGTCTCCCTTCTTCATTTTTTAATTTTTGTTTCTTAGATAGACGCTGCAACCCATACACAGGTATTTGCTCTCTCAGTTGCTTACTACAACATCGGGAAGAAATAAGAAAGCCCTATATAAAGCTTCCCCGTTTTTTCATTTCTTTTCTTTTTAACATTTATTGAATACTTGAAAAATAATGAAAAAATGGTAACTACACATTATTTAATAAATATTCAAAAATTCAAAAGAAATTATTTAAAATATCATTAAGGTGATGCTTATATTGTATAATAAAAACAAAATATTTGGAACTTCACACAGCTGCCTTTTGTTTCAAGTTATAGTAAATCTATAATAGTTTGGAATTTTGTAGACCTAAATAATCAATTGGTCTCAACGTTTTACAATCGTTCATACCGATGATTAATATAAAATTGTTGATATCAACCTTGAGAAGTGTTTGCCATCTATAAATGAATGTTTTCATTATTGATATTTATTACGAAAGTCATAGTAGGCCGATGCGAGTTTTAGCCTTCCTTTTATGAAACTGAAGGTTTTTTAAGGGATAATAAAGTTAACAATAAAACGTATCGCCTGATAAAAAGCTATCAACGCCTCCGAAAGATATTCACAACACCAAAGGCATTGTAAAAGCGTTTCCAGCACTTGAAAACGGTGTAGGCTTGATTTTTGCAGGTTTTACGAATTGAGTTCACCATTTTGAATGGAATCCAAAAAGGTAAATTTCATTTGCAAAAGAATGCATTCCCTTTGCTAATAAGAAGTAAATTCAAAGCGTCACATCTTTATTAACACTCCGCAGCAGTCCACTGCTGGATTAACAAGACAAGACGCGCCACTTAACCCGGTCTTCGGCTTCATACATCCAATTTTGTGCCGTATGTAGGTCTTCGCTCTCGCTGGCTCGTCTTTACGCCACATCATCTTCACGAATCAATTGTCAACTATTATACCTACGCTATCTACCGAATGATGATATAAACTATAAATGGTGAAGAAGTTTCTAATATTATTGCTATTGGTGATGACAAGTATATTATATATAAAAAAATATTTTTGTAAATCAATGACAATCATTTAGATTAGTTTGAACATAGTTCGATGTCGACTTAATAACCAGTTCTTGTGCAAAAACAAGAAATTGGTTTTTAATACGAAACTACGAGTATTCCAGAGTACTCATATTTTTCACGTACAAGTGCATTTGCCATTCTATATAACGGTTGATTGATTTATAATATATAATGCCCTTTAAATCTAGAGAATTTAGGAAACTAAGTTAGTAAAGATGAAGGTGCCAGGTCACGCACCTTGGGAGAGGCGAGGCAAGAGCGTTAGTTGGCGAAGTATAATGAAAATGGCATTATACTTTGCAGTTCAGAAGCATTCGCTAATCCATGTCCATTCCCTAAAATTATAATACATAGTCAAGACTTCCTTCTCCTACCAACGCTTCTTTTCACCGCGAATTTTCCCAAAATATTTAATTGCAAAAATTTATAACTGTCAGAACATATAATGTAACCCAGGTAAACAACTTTACATAATTATCACTTTTATTTATTAATCTTTGTTTTGTTAAATGAAAAATAGATTTCAAACAACTACATTCAGACGGGTTGTCTATTTCAGCATTATTTATAGGCTTCTTAACAGCATCTAAATAAGCAATACTATATGCTATAATGATGTAATAATGTAGTTAAAATAAATGTATGTAATAGTGCCGACTGACCCCATAAATTGTACTTTTAGTATCGACCCTAACAATATATGTACATAATGTTGCAAAATATAGTATTATAGCTTCTCCTAAATTACATTTTTACAAGTAATATCGTTTTTATGAGAGCAATATTTAAATATTAAAGAAAAATACATTCATAAATACATTAAAACCTTTTATTTTATCTTACTTTTTTTACATTCGTAATATTCAAATTTAAAATGAAAAAGAAATAAATTGTTATAAAAAAATGTTTTAGTTCGACTGACGTCTTTTGGATAGACATGTCACCCATCCGGCACAAAACATTGAAATTATTACATTATGTAGTAAGTATAGCCCATCCACCCGAGGGCGTCCGCTTCCAAGAGAGCTCCTATCGTCGCCGCCTGCCCCCGCGAGGGGGAGGGCCTGCGATGAACTCAAGGTAGGAAGAGGTTCAGCCATATCTAGACGACGCGAAGTCGATAGGATACCCCAAAAGCCGCTGGGAACAGCGGCACCAAAGACCGGAGGGCGGTCGCCTTCTGAGTTATTGCTTGAGTGGAGTTTTGGTCCCCGAGGCTCGTTCCCACAACCCGCAAAAACGCATTGCGCGGAGTGTGGGAATCAATTTCCGCAAAGTAACCCTTGACTCTAATTATTCTCATGTTTAAATTCTGTTTATTTTCGAATAAAATTTGAACTTTAAGAATTTTTATTACTTTATTGAGAAATGAACTAGAAAATTGAATTCATCACTGAGTCTTGTGATTATCAACAATTTTTTACTCTATGCGAATGCGAACAACTTCGGAAGGTCTAATTCTTTTATTCGCCAGGTAAATCCTTCTCCCCGCCTATTATTTATATTTTTATCGCATGGCAGATATCCACGGACAGCGGTGATTACTTACAATGATGTGACCCGTTTGCTCGATTCCTTACAAAGATAAATTTTTTTATCAAAGAGTCCATAAAAAATCTTACATTTATACCACAGAAGTAATGTAACTCAAGAATTCAAGGTAGCAAAGATAAACGTGTGGTAGCCCTTCGTATGCAGTTGTAACTCGTATTTCGTTTTAAATGTGCGGTAAGCCGTAATACGCAGCGAAACAATCTAGTTTAGCCTTCGCTCAATGGAAATTAAGGCAAATTCAAGTTTTATATTATCGCTCAGTTGTTTCACAATTGTTACCCCATTCTATGATATTTTCATACATCAAAACGGCAATCTAAATACGGGTGTGAACATAAGTTAATAAATTAGTTTAAATGTTTTCTAAAACAGTCATTATGGGGGGAGAGGGGAGGGGGGTGGGTCCCAATCTCTCACCGGACGAAGCACGATAGCTAAACTACCACTCAGACGCCGGTTTTCTGCGGGAGTGTGGTACTTCCCTGGGCGAGCCGGCCCATTAAAGCTACAGACAAATAATATTCTATTCTTGACAAAGTATTAAACGCTTAGAACAGGGTGGCCCCATTTCTCATCGTGAGTGTCGTATAAGGTAACTATGAGAACAAATATCAGTAATGTTACGAATAACAAATAGATTGATTTATGTTCTGTTAAATTCTATGCAAAATTTACATTTACAATTAATAACATTTTTATGGTATAGAAAGGCAAATGAGTCTATTGCTTTTTTTAACCACTGCGCCATTTGTCACATGCTACCGCAGTTCCAACGGCGCTGTCCCTAATACGGGTTCAATCGCAAATTTAAAGTAGAATTGAAGTTCTCCAAGTAGAACGTAGAGAGCACATGGTATATATGCGCTCGCCACCTCAAGGATTAGACTTCCGGCGACATGAATGCCCCTTCTCCGCCGCCCAAACCACGTATATAGAGATCTTAGGATAGCCTGATAGACTCTCCACCGCTCTGCTCTCCGCCTGGGAATCGGGAGAGTCAATGTGCTTTCCCTCTCCCTCTCCGCACACTCCTTAATGCTTTCTCGCAAAACGCAGGCCCAGCTGTTCTACTAACTAACGTCGTATTGGTTTGAAAATACCGCGGAAGGTAGCTAAAAGCTAAAAGTCGTGATGCTTGAAAGAAGTTAAAAGAAAAACTTACAATTCTAAATCATCACTTATCCAGATGGTTGAGATTAAACTCTTCTATATAATTAATGAAATGACTTTAGTAGCACTTTCACAAGACACAATATATCTTGTACACATGCAAATGGATACAGATTTTATACGCAATTAAACCTAACGTTCCACTTAAGCTTACAAAGGTACTCGATACGCTTAGAATGTAGTAAGGACATTTAAAATCGATAAACAAACATTGAAGCTGGACACATAATACTAAGTTAATATCAGTTTATACGTTAAAATGAATGAACTAGTTATCAATTCGTTTCGTAGTAATAAACACGCCTCTTTAAAAGAAGACTAGCATTGTTTTTAATATTAATACAATTCTTGTAAACCACTCGAATTTAGAAAAACTAATAATAATGCTAGGAAATTTTATTTATCAACCAAAAAATGAATGGCTCAAAGGAATGGAATTTGTGTCTTGAGCAAACTGTCTGCACCTACGCTTTATCTATGCTAATGTTATATAGGCAACTTCTGCAACCGCTAAATTGATTTTACTAATAAATCTTTGTTGATTATCCCACTTTAACATAAACCACGAAATGTGAAATATTATTGAGCAAGTGGTTGTTTGCTAAAATAGATTTTTATTTATTTACATATGGACGACTTAAGGCTCCTAAGACCTTGGCTCAGTGGTGAAGTTACCGCTTGCGGAGTCAGTTGGTCGCAACTTCGATTGGCACATATATATATATATATATATATATATATATATATATATATATGTATATGTATATATATATATATATATATATATATATATATATATATATATATATATATATATATATATATATATATATATATATATATATATATATATATATATAAGATTTACAGTTATCTATTTCGAAAAAATCCACCGTGGAGGTTTTTAAATTCAATTCCTCCAAAAACGGGGAGACCCGCGCCCAGCTATGGGACATACATATGTATATAAGCTTTAAAAAAGGTTAGACCGAGACTTATGTGACCCCATATTAGCATGCTATGCTATGCATGTCTGCGGTCAGGCAGCAACGCAGGAAACGTGTCTTGAATCTCGGTGCATGAAATCTTGATTCTATCCTAGTTTCATTTCATAATTACTTCTGAGGGCTCTGCTAAATTTTCTATAGTATCATATGATGATAAGTCTCTAGCTAAATAAATGTGTTCTTGTTTATACTCTGTAGTATGTAGGTAGCTACAAAACCAACCTGCGATCCCCAAAACGCCCACCAAGCGGGGATTAAAGCAGCATCCCTCAATTTCGAGATCAGTTTATCCGTTATTGCTGTATTAATAGTGATAATTAATATTTTTTTATATTCCTAGAGAAATATAACTTGAAAAGTTTCTTAGAACCTTATCTAGCCGAATTGAATTCGCGTTCATCGTATCGTATCAATCATGTATGTGCAGGTAAGGTCATTGGCCTTTGTAATAATATAATTTATACCCAACAGCAGTACCACGAAAGCTAACATACATATAACATTAAGTATCTTATTAAACAAGTAATCAACTAGTCGTTACGAAATATTCACTTAAAACATTTTATCAGCGGATTACGTTATACTAAGGCTTATTTTTATTTTTCTCGACCTTAGAACCATTTTATAAATCAGCGGCTTACGTTCACTAGATGTACATATCATAGTTTGCGCTATTTAATGGTTGGCTTGCTATCTAGCTTGGCGGCATATATTCGTTTGTATGTTTTTAATCTATAGACAATTTTTTTTTAATTACTTCTACTAAACTGATTATGATGAAATTTTACACACACATTCAGTTCCCGTGACAATAATATTATAATAATTTCAACTTGGTACAATAGGTCTCTTAGAAATTCTTATTTACACAATTATTAAAGAGTCTCATACATTATATTTGGTGAGAAAAAAAACAATTTATAAACATAAAAATAAATAAAAACCCTTAAATTTAAACGATTTTATTAACACACCGACATAAAAACCTGGAGCGCATTAGGATATGTATAATTAATTTAGATTTTTATAAGAAATATATGAACTAGCCATTTAGTTTATTTTTCTATGGAAAGCGTATTACTTGATGGTAAACCGCCGCCCATAGATATCTGTAACACCAAGAGCACTATAGATGTGGAATATATGGGGAAATGGGATGTAAAGGAAGATGAAAGGAGTTGAGTCTCCTATGCTCACTGTAGAAAACGCGATAAAAGAATGTTACTTAACTAAAATATTCTGTGATGATATGGTGCTTCCTTGCTCGTTATTTTGAGATGGTCTACTGATAATGAATGATAATTTATTATTCCTAGACACAACTATTAGGTGCGCAACTAAGTTCTCGCTGTTTGTCATTGACAGATGGCTCCAGCAGTAAGTGTTGGTCCATTTAGACATATCCAAAATAACATAAATCATATTTAGACATATGGTAAATAAACCGTTTTGACTCGTTAGTGATTTTGTTTTGGCGTCAAATACTTTTAGTTGTGTGAAAATGACTCATATTGTGACAAAAAATCGTCATTTGCGGGAAGTGTTATTTTTCTTATTTCATTCAAAGGAAACGGAGGCTGGAGTACATCGCGAGCTAAATAAAATTTACGGAAATGCTGCTCTAAGTGAAACAACGTGACGCGATTGGTTCCATCTCTTTAGAGACGGTGATTTCGATGTTGACCATTGTCCGCGCGAAGGAAAGCCAAAAACATTCGAAGACGCTGAGTTAGATAAATTGCTCGATGGTGATCCGTGCTAAACGCAAGAACAGCTTTGAAGATTTACCACATCATTAAAATCAATCAAAAGAAAAGACTGATTATGAATTTTTAGATTGATTATAATTATTTTTTTTTATTGTTTATATATTTATTTTATTTATCATGCAATACATGCGCGTATACAAGGTTGAGTTGCCGGTGGACCCCAAACTTGACGATTGCCTCGACGATCTCGGGACCCAAATATTAATTATCAATCATGGCTATGTATCTTGACTAATTTATAGTAGTTATAATAGACAAAAAAGAGGAATAAATACCCTTTGTGTGTGTGTGTGTGTGTATTTGTGTACGTGTATGACTATAAGCATGTTGTAGTATGAAATTAATTTAACTTTTCGAAGAGCAGCCTCACCGTATTCTTTTCATTCAAATTCAGCAGAAAATGTTATGAAGTTTTTCAGGTTCCTATAAAATCTTATCTCAGTTAGATAAGGGGTATTAGACGCTTACTGACGATATTTTTAAGCGAATGAAATGTTTGCACAAACACAGAAGGTCTTCATTCCCGTACACATCCTCCTTTAACAAATGGAACAATTTTATTTATGTAATTCATTTCGTAAATAAAATTGTCCCTCTAATCGTAGAGGGTAATCGGGTGTAGTTTTTTCGAGACACGAAAACAATTTTTTTTAAACAAATTTCTTTTTACGCCTGGAATATAAAGCCAGAACTTTCGAATAAGAACTCAGATCTAACCACTAAGACAAGCATGATAAAATTAGCACTGCATTAAGATTGTATCCCATTGTTGAACCGGTGCTTAACCATGCAATATAATTCATGGGATTTTTGCCATAGCGGACCAAGTCAATTTCACCTTTGGATCATTTGGATGAGATAATCGTGTCTTCTACAGTTTTAATAGCGTTTGAAAACTGAACGGCTGTTTTTCGCTGAGCTGAAAATTAAAGCATGCCTACTGGAATAATAATAAAAATGTACATTATATACCCTACCCCGCAATTATGTATGTATATTTAAATTTATAATTATTTGTTTTTGTAACATTCCAAATTTTTCCAATTAACCCAAAGGTTGACTGGTAGAGAATGCCTTCCGGCATAAATTCCTTCCGGCTATGCAATATAACCCAAATTTCGCGCTTTCAGATTAAAAAAATAATATATATAATAATAAACTTATTATAAATACCTTTAAGAACGTTATATGCCTCAAAATTCAAAAGTTAATCCATAACACAGCACTGATAAATATTAACTATTTCTTTTAATGTCAGTAACGTTTTATTTTCGAAACGTAAGTTCGGAAATTCATAAACTGTCAAAACGCGCGCGCTTCGGAACCGAGCTTCTCTTCAATAGCGGGCGCGCACGCCAGTTGCGAAATGTAGCACGTTTACTTAACCTTACACTGTGTAGCCATTCGTCTGTCATTGAAAAGGCTGTCTTCTTTAACAACACTATACCGGATAGAGCCCTCTTTTAACAGTCCATATACGTCCCGCTGTTGAATAAATGACCTCCCCATTTCTGGAGTAATTGACGTTAACCCATCACGCTTATTAACCAACTGTTTGACAAGTTAAATATAAATTGTTGTATCGAAGAAATAAAAAAGTGTACAGATATCACTATCAATATCATCCCACTGCAGTCCACTGCTGAACATAGGCCTCACCCAAGCCGCGCCACCTAGCCTGATCTTCGGCTAGACGCATCTTAGCCAGCCGCCTTGCACAAAGATATAGATAGCGATATATTTTATATACAACACATAATTAGCTTTCGTACAATAAGTAAGTTAATTTGTATTGTATAATCGTATTTGCATTGTATAATTATAACAATGTGTAAGTTAATTTGTATTTCCCTTAAAAATAAATGAATAAAATATATACTGGATACAGAAAAAGCCAAACTACAGGGATATGACATACAGTTTTATCACACACTTTGACTAGCACGGCGCTGTATTTTTTTTTATCCTATTCTTCTAAATCCTAGCATACTGCCACTTTAGAGAAAAGAAGATAGATACAATGAAACTTTCTAATATAATATGGTATTATGTAATAATTCGATATTAAAAAAATAATACATGGCTGTTTAAAGACCATAGGAAAAGTCCCGCAAAATACGATGCATATGGTGCATTACTCATTGTCGACCTCCGTAACATCCAGTAACGATTATACATTATTGGTATCTCATGGAGCAATGGTAAACACCATTGCTTCATGAGATACAAGAAATATCTATCGATTATGTCGGGGTGAAGGATCAAATTTAATTTGTTTATTTTATTAGAATCTAAAGAAAACTGGTCTAAGAAATAAATGGTTTTGTAAATATCGAATGATATTGTGAAACTTATTTAGATGTCTAGATGTATCTTATGTTTAAAAAATAAATAAATTGTTAGCATTAGCATAAAATCAAATAAATTCACACATTTTTTTAAAAAAAGATTAACAATAGTTTGATATCAATAGGTATATATAAATAATTTGATATTATTGTTAATCGTTCCAACTAAGCTAAATATGCTTGTACTAGGAAATACAACTAACAATGAAAAAATCGAACTTTCGACCTAAGATCGCAAGCGTAGTACTTATCAATTAAACTATTGCCCCATTTTTCTTAAATAAACTTCGATAACATTACAGTCTCCAGTATGTTGTCTTCCTGTGTAAATAATCATAATTATCCATTGGAAAATAGCGTAGATCTACCACGGTAATTTCAAACCAATCCCTTTTTTACAACAAGCAATTGCTATTGAAAATAGTATATAGTTCAAAATTAATATTTTGTATTTTAACTTAAACTGTTAAAATTTTCAAAAATGCCCTTCTTCACAAATGCTCTAATTCTTGGCGAGCGAAATGTGAATCCCATATAAGTTTTTCTTACCCACACTGCTGCTTTCTACACATTTTATTATTTCCTTCTGTTTTCCCCTCATACGACACCCATAAATAAACATTAACAAGACATCGAATCATATTTTACAAGAAACAAGTGTTAAACTACTTAACACTCGTATAAGCTAATAGATTTATTAAATGTACGCAAGATGAATATTCATATGATTGCGACACAAAATTTTAATAGTGGTAAGGTCACGGTTCAGTACAAATGGGGCTCAATAGAAATCAAATAAAACTAATATCGGCGTTAATTGGTGGCGTTTTAACGCATTTCGTACGATGAAAGGGAATCGAAGACCCAACTAAGGATTTGGGTCTTCGATTCCCTATATTCATCGTACGAATGAAAATGAATGAAAGGAGAAAGGTCTCCTTCTTTCATTTCCTTTTTCCCTCCTCTGATTATTCATATGCTTTCCCTAAGATGAAATATGGATTTGTAGTGCACTTGGTCTGACGTATCTATACTTGATTTACCATCAAGCGGGTCAACTTGTTTGCTTTATCTACTTATTTCATTAAAATAATTAACTAGCGACATAGTCAAAAAATGGAAACTAGGCATACTATTTACATTACTTACTCTAATATATCACTGAACTCCGTTGCGGTAGTATCATACCCCTATCATCCTGTCTAAATCCAAATTTCCTTTCCCCTGCCCTTCACTTTCTTCTCTATCCTTTTCCCTTTTTCTCCGCCAATGGCTGCGTGCCTAGCTTAGTCGCAAGCGTGCCGACCGTCCCGAGATCGGGCACCCTCGGGTACTATAGTGCCTTACCTCAGCATGCGGGGCTCTGCTGGGCCTGACCTCCATCCTCCCTTACGGCTCGTGAGATTCACTATGATGAATTATAATAAATCTAATTTGTTAAAAATGACGGTGACGTGGTTCGTCACCCGTCACGTCCTGATTCCCACAAGAGCGAGAAGCGATTAACGGAAAGCAGTTTCGATGAATGTGAGAGGAAGGATGGATGAGTGTAAAGGAAGTAGGGAAGGTGTGCCGAGACCGTAGCGGATGGAGTTCTGTGGTCTCTGCCAACCCCTACGGGAGATAGGCGTGAATATGTATGTATGTATATATCACTGAACTAATAATAAGAATGAGTCATTTGTTTACTCTTTTTTGCCCATATTAATGATCTATGCTATAAAGTAGGAAGTGGTATGTGTACTCGATGTACAAATTTAGAACTAACGCATTAAGAGTTAATTTAAAGAGCACACTACAAAATGACCACGAGTTTACATACCTACTTGACACTGGACTGCAATATTTATATTCTTTTAAATAAAAAAATAATTGGTAAACTCAAGGTAAGGTCACCTTTTTGTAAATTATTCGTCACTCCTCTCAAACGTCAAAGTATTCGCTTCTGCGTCAAAGATTCACAGGTTTGATGTCCGTATCAAGATAAATATTTGTATCGCCAGATATATTGGGTCTGGGTGTTTTTCCTTGTTATTCGTGTTTATAAAAAACCAGTCAGAATATTCCTCTATTCTTCTTTTATTTTAAAATAGTATTAGAGCTAACAGTATTTTTAGTAACCAAATGGTTACTATGTGATTTCCAATATATTAATTTTCTTTTATTTTCAACATTTCTTTATTTAATTTAAACAGCAACGCCTATCATTTGTAAGGGAGGCCAATTTTCCTTGTAAAAATAATGATGAAGTATTGATCATTATTACAGCTTTTATAATTATCTTAAACAGCGCTCAACATCCTACACTGTACACAATATACGCGTAGAAAGAAGTAAGCTAGCTGAATTTAAATGAGAAATATACAGAGAGAAGAAACAAACTAAAACACATATTTCAGCACCAGCCACCTAGCCCGATCTTCGGCTTCACGCATCCAGTTTCTGCTGGTCGCCCCCCGCAGATCGTTGCACCATGTAGCCAGAGGGCGTCCCACACTACGTTCGCCAAGACGCGGTCTCCACTCCAGCAGTTGTCGGTTCTCCGACGAACTCCCCGCCTCCTCCACACTTCCATCCTTTCATCCATTCTTCCTCTCACATTCATCGCAGCTAAACGGCTCTCCATTAGTCGCTTCTCGCCCTCGCGGGAATCAGGACGTGACGGGTGGCAAACCATGTCGCCGTCATTTCTCAACAAATTAGGTATATTAGAGTTCGTCTTAGTGAATCCTGCGAGCCGCAAAGGAGGATGGAGGTCAGCCCCAGCAGAGCCCCGCATAGGCACCAAAATACGCGGAGGAGCCCGATCCCAGGACGGTCGGCACGCTTACGGTTAAGCTCGCCCCTAGCCACGCATCCATTGGCACGGCAGATCGTGGATTGGTGGAGAGGAAGGGGAAAGGATAGAGAAGAAAGGAAATGGCAGGAAAGGAAATGCGGATTGGAGGGGGTTACCAGACTCGGAATAAATATTTATAAATCCATACATATATTTATTCCGATGAGGGGATCGAACCCACGACTCCGCGGGCGGAGTCAATGGCCCCGCCACTAAGCCAATCGGTCGTCTTTTAATTTATTAATATGTAATAAAAACATTAATATGAAGGCCAATAGCGTCCTCAATGTTTGACCGCAAGTGAACTGTTGCAATGCAACCGGTTACACTAGTCCTAGCGCCAAAATCCGCTGTCACTTAATTTGCATTTACTTAGCGTTTATTTTAAATATTTCATTTAAACTATTTATTAATTCCTTCGAATATCTCCTCTCCTCTTTTAATGTTATAAAAATAAATTCAATATGAATGATTATTAAACAGCAATAGCTTAGTTAAGCTTAACTTCGCTTACGACCGAAGGTCATTGTTTCGATTCTACCATTGGACTATTGATGTGCACAACATCAATAGTCTAATAGTAGGTTAGTAGTATAGTGTTATATTTTCTTACACTCTCACAAGGATTATTAGCTTAGTGTAATGTTTAACAAGAATTTCAGTAATATTAGGACAACGCTAGCTGTTTAAATTAAAGACACTAACAGTATTAAAAATCATACAAATACAAATTAGTTATAGCAACTGTATTATACATAAAAACGTGAAACATTTTGACAGGCATTTAATTTAATAGAATGAGGCTAGATTTGTCATCTCGGCTTACGGTAGTTATTGGGTGTAAAATTTTCTCTTACATTAAAAAATAGATTCGAGTTAAAACATAAAAAGAGACATCTGAATATCAGTTAATCTATCACAATTGAAATTTTCTTTAATGAGTTTTTTTATATCTCCTCGAGTCTGTTTGACATATTCTTGACACGAGATCTTCATTCTTAATAAGAATTTATATATTTTAATACTCATTGACATAAGTATAGTTTGTCGCTTAGCAAACAATAAAATCATTGTACAAAAACGTTTAAAAACTCCTCTTCCGCATTCACACACGTCAAATTAGTTAACGTCAATAGTTAAAAAATAATCAAAAGAGGATAATGGAACCTTCACGGGTGCTTAGAATTAACTAGCTTGAAGTGTCACGTTTACTGATGGCATATCAAGAACTTACGATAAATCAAGTGGCCAAGTAGCACCATTTCAAAGTAAACAACGATTAAGCTCTTTAATGAATTTCATTATTTTTCAAACCTATACGAAATTAAAACAAGTTCCATTGTTACCCCGACCGCACCGTTTAATCTCATAAGTGTCCTGTGCATTCTATTCCTTCCGTATCTCAACCGCACTGATTAATCCCCTTCGTGTCTTCTTCCTTCTACGTGACATTGGCGAAATCATCCGTGCTATTTTGGCACTATTGAAAGTCATTAATTCAAATGAATGATGATTAATGGAGTCAGGCGTTACTTTGCGGAAATCCATCCCTATATGGACAGTCAAAAGTTTTATTTAGCTAAGATCCGCGACAAGCAAACAATATAAAAAATGAATAATGTGTGTTTTCCTGCTGGATGAAGTGGTTTTGTTTGGAACTTAAACCAAAAACTTACCGAAAAACGGCCAGCAACTCTCCACCCACCAACCACTATACACAACACCAAACACACACTACCACTTTTCCACCTTGCAAACGACATGTGTTTCGCCCCAACACGAGACATATTCAGGTATAGTAGACTCTACAGAAGACAACCGAAAAGTCGGTTTACTTAAAGGCTTTTCGGTTGTTTTCCGTGGAGTTTTCTGTTTTTGTTTGCTAGTCGCTGATCTTAGCTAAGTAAAACTTTTGTCTGTCCTCAATTGAATGAATGAATTAAAACAAGTTATACAGAGTCATCTTCCACAAAAGACAGTAAATCACCCTCACTTTTTGTGAAAGACGATTCCATAGCCTTGTTTATATTGACATATTATTTCTGTAGATGTAGAGTAAAATAACTAATAAATGCAATATCGAAAAGAAAATATGACACTTTACTAGTGGCTAATTTAATCAGTCTTGATAGATAATATATTTTAATCTGTAGTTTAAATGTCTTTAAATCTACGAATTACCTATTAACATTAATCAGTGATTGATTCACTGGCCTTCGGTTTCTGTAGACAGCTAAGACATAGGCCCGCGATTCTTCAAGGTCACATTCGTACTTTTATTGATGTTTCACTTCTGATCCTTATACCTTCGAATTGTACAGTGAATAAATACATAAACATGTATAAAATAAAACGCGTAGTTAAGCCGTGCGTCTCTCATGTTATCGGGTAAATCTACATATGTCGGCCTCTGTGTACTGTAGTGATACTACATTCATAAATGTATTACTAATGCATTAAAACCTTTTATATTATATAACATTTTTTTGACATTCGTTACATTCAAATTAATGAAAGAGAAATAAATTGTTATAAAACAAAAAGCATTAGTTCGACTGACATCTTTTGGATAGACATGTAGGTGTCATTCCGGCATAAAAATTGAAATGTTGTGTTGAGATATAAAATGTAAAGTGAAAAGTATGAATAATATATTATATAAATGTACAATGGAACAGCAAAAATAAATTAATATCATTTTGAAAAAGCCCCTAAAGATTCCCGGGTGACGCCACAGTACCTGGATTAATTTAACTATAACCAATATTTCGAATCCAATTCTTAATTAATTAATTATTAATAACATAACTGTCATTAAAAAAAACATTTTTGTTTTCACAATTACGAGTAAAATAAAATGTATTTAAAGTGCTTAATCTTCTGTAAAAAGATTTTAAGACCGATGTTTTTCGGACAATAAAATGATTGGTAGTCAATCACACTTACCACTGAAGCGCTGTTATTATTTATATCAATGGTTATTGCAACATTCTTTTGTTATGTTCTGTTGCAGTCGAACAACTTTAAGATTTTTGTAATTTTATTATTATATTAGGAGTTTCATATTATTTCGATTCATTTGTTTTTTATTTCATATTTTACTTGATATGTTTAATGTAATTGATAAACTCGCCTTCCTAGGCGATGAATGTGGGTTCGATTCCTGATTCAATATATATATAATATGTAATAAATATAGGTATTTCGGGGTGCCGACCACCCCGAAATACCTGTATTTACACTATCTACCTCGAAGAAGCGTGTTGGGTCCAACATCCATTCCATCTGAAATTAGGAAGCCCGTGTCCAGTAGTGAGACATATGAGCCGTAAAAAAATTATAATAACATTCATTCTTCAGTAAATGAAATACATTTACTGAAGAATGAATGTAAATAGAAACAAAAATTCATATACCTAATTAATGCGACCTATTTCATACTAACATCTTATATTTTGTACTAAAAGTTCGATCAAAATTACTTCAGCCGTTCTTGAAATTAGCTTGGATTGAGAGCTAAATATGTATATTAAAATAGTATTTGAATCGTATAAATATGGACATAACTTTAGTGAACGACAATTATTTCGAGTGATAAATGTGATGTCGAAATAACTGTCATTCAACGAACAAGTTAAATTTATTTATATTTATTAATGTACTGCTGATTTTTCCCCATAAGTTTTCTAATATGATAATTTCCTGCATTATAGTAAATATATTCGTTATTATAATGATATGCATATATGTAAACAATATGCTAATTATTTCATAATAATATATATGTTGTGTAATATATGTGTTCATAATAAGAACCGTTTTAATTACGTTACGATATTTTTTACCTCTTTTATTACAGTTTGATTTTATTAAAATTTTAAGGTACTTAACCTTATGTAAATATTGCAAACCTTTTAAATTACACAAAATTTCTACAATATTATAAATAAATTAATTACAGAACCAATTTAATTTTTGCTTAGTACGTGTGTAATTTCCCATACAATAATCTGATAAAGATTTGCAAGACAAGCTAATTATGGATAAAACTGGCGATTAGTTCGCAAATCAT
>JASFAT010002169.1:0-72444 GCA_031353405.1 Baronia brevicornis | reverse complement strand
TGTTGTGCAAAGCCCTGGCTATGTCTTCGTACATAGCCTCCACTTCGTCATCCGAGTATGTCGCCGTAGGTGCGTAGACCTGCACTACCTTAAGACTATACTTGTTAGATAGCCGGAGTACAAGGTACGCCACCCTTGGCGACACACTGGATATTTCCTCAATATTGTCAGTGAGGACTCTGTTGACGAGGAACCCCACTCCGCCTTGGGAAGGATTATGTCCCTCTCGATGGTAGAGCAGATGGCCAGATTGTAGAGTCAGCGTATCCTCCCCCTGTCTACGGACTTCGCTTAATCCCACAACGTGCCACCTTATCTTTTCTAGCTCTACCTCGAGTTCCTTAATGTACTCGTCGCGCCGCAGACTTCTTCCGTTGTACGTCGCCAGGTCCAGTCGTTTGTGGTAGCCTTTCCTCTCCCGGGGATTCTTAGCACCCCCTGCTCCATCGTAACCATGGCCGCTACCGTGGCCAGGAATAATGGGGCGACCGGGAACTGGGGGCCGTGTTTTAATGGTGCGCTTCATGGGTGGTGTGCCCGTAGTCGCCACACTGGGCAAGTGGGTTGGCGACCGCGGAGCCAGACATTTCGCACCGGCAACGCCGCTGCCCGTTGCCGGCCTGTGTCATTTGAGTCCGGCCATAATTTGTGATAGTTATACCGCCATCAATCGGTCGTCAGTGCCTCGTTCGTTGCTCAGCAGGATGCACCGCGTGCAGGTGAGGTTGACAGTTGGGGCGACATGGTGTAATTTTCACCCCCTTGCATCCCCATATATATATATATATATATATATGTGTGTGTGTGTGTGTCTTATGTTTTGCGTCGATCACTTTTGATTTTTTTTTATGGGGTAGAAAGGTAAATTAGCAGGCGTTTCACGCCACCCATAGACATCCGCAGTGCTATAGGCATTGCAGAAGCGTTGTCGGTCTTTAAGAAAAGTGTAGGCTTGTTTTTTGAAGGTTCAGATGCCTTGAACAGTCTGCGGTAGTCGACTGCTGGAGATGTTCGGCTTCCTGATGATAACGTATCACTGCCGCTCATGCTGCTACAAAATACTTCGAGCAAGGGCTTCTAAGTAGGCAGTGTAAGATCCACTAAAATGCTTTATCGAGTCACATGACACTAATTAGTAGATTGATTGGAACTATTTCTGTACTAGATGTAATATCTTATGCATTTCCTCT
This sequence comes from Baronia brevicornis, assembly GCA_031353405.1. Classification (NCBI taxonomy): domain Eukaryota; kingdom Metazoa; phylum Arthropoda; class Insecta; order Lepidoptera; family Papilionidae; genus Baronia; species Baronia brevicornis. The sequence goes on along the minus strand of JASFAT010002169.1, from coordinate 71,254 downwards.
TTTTATTGTTATCAATAAAGTTATACTTCTAAAACCAATGAAATGTATTAGAAAGGGCAATATTTACCTCATCAACATTTTCCGAGCTTCTCTTCACTATAAAGAGAAGAGAAATGCTTTTTGTTGATTTTGTGTGTGATGAAAATTAAATTTTGCAATAAAATAAAATATTTATTTAAATAAAGGTAATATTCACTGCACGTTGTAATTTAGAGGCCAAAAATTAAGAAAATAAATGCTTAGTTTTTTAATTTTTATATCATTCATTTTTGTAATTGTATAAAAAAATTAATAACATATTTAGTACTCACTGTTGTACTGCACAATGATCTGACAATTCAACAATTGAAATAATCAAATTTAAACACAATATAAAGAACAACGCAAAGTATACACACACAGAACTTACCTCGTAAAAAATTAGAATTTATTTGTATAGATGTACACAACACTAATATAACACGTGAGAGTGATAGCTACAAATATGCTTCCATTACTACAACATGTTGCTGACGCGACTCACAAAACTTTATCCATCCATGAAGCGTTCAACGCACACACATACAATCGGGTATGTACAATATGTTGTCGTGATGCATGTACGGAGGCAGCTGCGCGCGCATTAACTGTGTTTAAAGTATATCTATAGCTATACTCATAGCTATAGATATACCTTAAGCTTTAGCATGTTGCTGACGTGAACTTTTAGATTTTTCCCTACTCAGAGTCGTGTAACGTGGCTATATAAGTTTTCACTTAAAAAAACCATTAATCTAACAAAAAAAAAATCTTGTTTAAAGCGCTTATTATTCAATATTATCGTATATTAATTTGATTTTGAAATGCAGCTTAAAATGATTTTTGAACGCATCCTATCCTTCGTAAAATTTTTCACCATGACTTTATCAATAAAATATCAAATAAATTTCTAAAATATGAATAAGACTGGAAAGGGTTGTACCACAGAGACGGTACTTCTACTTACATGTAAACATGCACTATGGAATGTATGGTATGTAAACAAAAAATAATCGCATCACAAAAAGTAAACTAGGTCAGCGGTTCTCAACCACCGTGACGCGACAGTGATGTGTCTGAAGCCCCTGTGTGGCACCCTATGGAACTAATTTTTACTTTAAGTGTTAATATGTTGTTCTTATTTAAAAAGAACACATGTTTAATAGCTTATTTCTTGATGTATAATGTAATAAATGTACCTATCACTTCAACTATAAAAAAAATTGCATGTAAGTATATAAGGGTGCCGCGAAGACGTAAAGAGTATGTTTGTGCGTCGCTGAGTAAAAAAGTTTAAGAGCCGCTGGACTAAACAGTCATTTAAAATATTGGTATAAGGGCACACAGGTTTCAGTGTTTAGTGAAATATTCAACACATTATTTCGATCATAGTATATTTAATATATTATTTATAATAAGTGTCATATAACACGAAAATAAATCGAATAATCCACACTGTAAGTAGATTATAACTTTTATTAGTTTTATACACCTTCCCTAATAGAAATAATAACTTGAACAATACAAATAAATAGGAAATATAGCACTGCTATTAACAAACTAAAATATTCCTAGGTTGAAATATAACTACGAACTAATAGTTTGTAAACAATATAGTTCCACTTTATCCAATAGTTATAACGACGGTCACAATATTGATGTAACATTTATTAAAAAGTAATTAATCAATATCAATTTAGATTAACCTTAATTAGGTAGTCGATATTTAGCTGTCTCTGGTGTATTCAACATTGTGGGAATAAATTAATGAAGTCTCGCCATATTTCTAATGGAATCTTTTCTTATGAAAAATGTCTTAAACATACTTTAATATACCTTAGAAGTATTGGGCATAAAAAAGACGGATTAACAGATCACCTTAAAACTATGGAATTTAGCTTTTTCAAATTTTATTATGAAATCAATGAATACTTTTATAGTCAAAGAGTGTTAAAACAAAAAGGCTATTTAATTAAACGAAAAGAGATCATTAACTACAACTATATTCGTTTCGTTTAACTGCTTAATTATAGCTACACAATACATAGATTCATAATATAGTATCATTTAATACATATATATGCACAAAAGCGCACAAAGCACATATATTTTTACACACGCGAGTGAATACATTTTGTTAAAACAATTGAAATCACGGTTATTATAAGGCATAAAGTACAAGAATCAATTGTGAGGCAATAAATTTTTACACAAAATAATAAGGGACCAAATGCTTTTGGAATTTTTCAATGAATTTTAGGCCTTTTTTTGTCCCGTGTAGTTTACTTGGTTGTTTCACATCATCACTTACTATTGTTGACTTGCACACCACCAAAGAGCGAAAACCCACCCAAAGCGATCCTTGGCTACACGCAAGCAGTTCTTGTCAAGCAGTCACTCTGCGCAGATCATAGTCACATCTAGCCAATTTAAATATATATATATATATATATATATATATATATATATATATATATATATATATATATATATATATATATATATATATATATATATATATATATATATATATATATATATATATATATATATATATATATATATATATATATATATATATATATATATATATATATATATATATATATATATATATATATATATATATATATATATATATATATATATATATATATATTATGAGTGATTAGTTATATCGTGTATCGATGATTTAAAATCTGCCTAATTATAATTATTTTAAAGTTCAGTTCAGTTTAATGGTAAGGACAGCACAATGTCGTTACGGTTCGCTTCGCTTTCGACGTTTAGTTTCTTTTCTTACAATATTACAATTCGTCCCGACCGCTATTTGTAGCTCACATAGATTTTTTCTTCCTGTGACAAAATTAAATAAATTATATCTAAAATCCCACTTATTCTTACACTTTGTTCATTGATCCCTTATTTTATTGAGTAGATACAATATATATTTTACCACGCACCCAATTAAAATGCACCTAACGTACTATATAACCCTTAATAATAAAATAAATATTATATTTTATCCTAACAATAATTGCTCTTGGGGTTAAATGTACAAGATGACAGCTTAATACTTATGTGTACAATGACTGACGTACTCACCACGGACATATGGTGGAATGTGTCACTGCTACTTGTCAAACTATGACGGTATGGTAAGTGGCGAACGTTTTACAACCAAATATTTTCAGCATTGTACACATAAATACCGTAAAAGCTTTATAAAGCGTCATCCCTGTATGTTTATGTGTGTGTCAGTCAGTGAGTGACGTAATGTCGCTCAATGACTGATCACTCTTCGTCGATCTGTGTTACTCAGGTATGCTTCGTGTTTCGTGCATCAAAGGCGATTACTCTATAATTCAAGATAGCAGATTAATAGTGCCGGTCGAGTAGTGTAAGAAAATATGTCACTCAACAACAAGTCGTCGCCTATAGATACACGTAGAGTAGAAAAATAAATATATATATACATAATCTGCACATTAATATTGATTTGAAACGAAAGTATGAGCCTCGCACCCTATACAATTGAATGCTACCAAAGAGCCACCGCCACAAACACCTACGATACACTTATCGATGAATATTTACAATACAATATTTATCAACACTAAATTAATACGTTTAATACGAGAAATATAATATATTTAATAAAAATTAATACAAAAAAATATAGTTACTATTGCATTATACCTTTGATTATTATAAAACTGTTGTTTAGCTTTAAAAGGTGTCCATGGGCCATAAACTCATGAAAGCTGTCCACCCTGAGGTCCTTCGCGATTCCCTACATAGGATGCCGCCCCCGAAAGGATAAGTTCGCGTGGGAGTGATTCCTCGGGTGGATGCGCATGCAGGGGAAAAAGTCTATGAAAAGTATGTGGCCCATTGTGGGAACGATAGAACATCTTCCGAGCCAACCGGACCCCAAATTCACGGATGACCACCACCCAGCCGCAGCCGCCCAGTCTTTGGTGCCGTCCTCTACCTCTATATTTAGCCTTCCTACGTCATGTCTGTGGGCCCTCCCCCCCACGGGGGCCAGGCGGCGACAGGATAAATTTGCGTAGGAGTCACTCCTCAGGTAGAGACGCATGCTGGGGAGAAAACTTGTAAAGAGTATGTGGCCTATTGTCGGCCCGGTCGAATATCTCCCGAGCTAACCTGAGGTCCCTCACGACTCCCTTTATAGCGAGCCGATTCCGGTCTTTGGTGCCGTCTTTTGCCTCTATATTTGGCCTACCTATTTCTCCGTTGGGTAAGTCGCAGAGCTACATCACGGGGACCAAGCGACGACAGGAGTTCGCGTGGGAGTGATTCCTCGCGTGGAAGTGCATGCAGAGGAGAAAATTTAGGTTATGAAGGGTTATGTGGCCTATTGTCCGCTCGGTCGAACATCTTTCGAGCCAACCAAACCTCAAACTCCTGAAGTTCTCCACCCTGAGGTCATTATACGTTATTGCGTAGATAACGAGGCGCCCCTAAGATGGCACGCATAGACAGGTTCCACTGGGTACGCCGGTACTAGATAAATAGATAGATATATAAATAAATAAGTAATAGATATATAGATAGATACAGGAACCTGACTTGTGGCTGCCTCTATTGTAGCTTATGTCCACCCCTAAATAACCTGGATTGTAAACACACTGTATTGACAAATAAATGTCTACATTTACATTGGAATATATACTTACATATACATTGAATATATACTTTGCCAATATTACTTAATATATTTAAACAAATATACAATTCTATCATTGCTTAACAGTTGTGCTAATGAGTTTAAGGCATTAATTGTTCTTGCTATTTGTCATTGTTAATTTAAACTACTCCAATGTTAGTTGATAACGTTTATATATTGTTGATTTTTATTGTATACAGGTATATAGCATGATAATATACAAGAAAGTGGCCTCTGTGGCTTATTATGGCGGCGGCTTATATCCACTGCTAAATAATTTGCATTTTAAACATACTGTATTGACAAATAATTGTACGCATTTACTACTATATTGGAATATTATATTTATACTTTGCCAATATTACTTATCACACAAATATTCAAACAAATGTACAGTTCTACCATTGCTTAACAGTTGTGCTAATGAGTTTAAGGCATTCATTGTTCTTGCTATTTGTCATTGTTAAAATGTTAATTTAAACTACGCCAATGTTAGTTGATAACGTTTATCTATTGTTGATTTTTATTGTATACACGTTTATAACATAATAATATAGAAGAAACTGGCTTGTGGCTTATTATGGCGGGGGCTTATATCCACTCCTAAATAATTTGCATTGTAAACATACTGTATTGACAAATAATTGTACGCATTTACTACTATATTGGAATATTATATTTATACTTTGCCAATATTACTTATCACACAAATATTCAAACAAATGTACAGTTCTACCATTGCTTAACAGTTGTGCTAATGAGTTTAAGGCATTCATTGTTCTTGCTATTTGTCATTGTTAAAATGTTAATTTAAACTACGCCAATGTTAGTTGATAACGTTTATCTATTGTTGATTTTTATTGTATACACGTTTATAACATAATAATATAGAAGAAACTGGCTTGTGGCTTATTATGGCGGGGGCTTATATCCACTCCTAAATAATTTGCATTGTAAACATACTGTATTGACAAATAATTGTACGCATTTACTACTATATTGGAATATTATATTTATACTTTGCCAATATTACTTATCACACAAATATTCAAACAAATGTACAGTTCTACCATTGCTTAACAGTTGTGCTAATGAGTTTAAGGCATTCATTGTTCTTGCTATTTGTCATTATTAAAATGTTAATTTAAACTACTCCAATGTTAGTTGATAACGTTTATATATTATTTTATACAGATTTTTATTGCATACAGGTATATAATATGATAATATTCAAGAACCTGACTTGTAGCTGCCTCTTCGGCTTATATATAACAGCGGTCGCTTATGTACGCCCCTAAATAATCTGCATTGTAAAAATTTGTATTAAAAAATAAATGGATACATTTACTGCTACATTGGGATATTATATTTATACTTTGCCAATATTACTTATCACACAAATATTCAAACAAATGTACAGTTCTACCATTGCTTAACAGTTGTGCTAATGAGTTTAAGGCATTCATTTTTCTTGCTATTTGTCATTGTTAAAATGTTAATTTAAACTACTCCAATGTTAGATGATAACGTTTATATATTATTTTATACAGATTTTTATTGTATACAGGTATATAATATGATAATATACAAGAATCTGGCTTGTGGCTGCCTCTTCGGCTTATATATAACAGCGGTCGCTTATGTACGCCCCTAAATAATCTGCATTGTAAAAATTTGTATTAACAAATAAATGGATACATTTACTGCTACATTGGGATATTATATTTATACTTTGCCAATATTACTTATCACACAAATATTCAAACAAATGTACAGTTCTACCATTGCTTAACAGTTGTGCTAATGAGTTTAAGGCATTCATTTTTCTTGCTATTTGTCATTGTTAAAATGTTAATTTAAACTACTCCAATGTTAGATGATAACGTTTATATATTATTTTATACAGATTTTTATTGTATACAGGTATATAATATGATAATATACAAGAATCTGGCTTGTGGCTGCCTCTTCGGCTTAGCGGTCGCTTATGTACGCCCCTAAACAATCTGTATTGTAAAAACATTGTATTAACAAATAAATGTATACATTTACTGCTACATTGGGATATTATTTTTTTACTTTGCCAATATTACTTATCACACAAATATTCAAACAAATGTACAGTTCTACCATTGCTTAACAGTCGTGCTAATGAGTTTAAGGCATTCATTTTCTTGCTATTTATCATTGTTAAAATTTTAATTTGAACTACGCCAATGTTAGTTGATAACGATTATATATTGTTGATTTTTATTGTATACAGGTATATAATATAAATCGTTCGAAACGCATTTATTCTGTGTAGCTGTCTATAAAAATACTATTTATTTATATACAACAATAATTAATAATGTGGACTTGCACTGAGTGACAAATTTGTTATCCTAATTTCTAATTCTAAATTTTAATTGATAGCTAAAACTCTAAGCAGGCATCTTGAATGCTCACATATTAATAATCAAATAATAACCATCTTTGTAGTAAACACACCTATCACATACTTATTTTATCCTTTGTATAACACATTGTGCCCAGAGTGTCATGCTCCATGACGAAAATGAGTATCGCTCTACTAAGAGCCAAGCACATCACTCTCCGACAAATCCAGCATGCAATAATAAAGAAAAAAATCTAGTTTCTATACAAGTTATTACCAATACATCACTCATTTAACCACAAAGATTATATATTCCCATATAAAGTACGAGCACAATTCATTTATAGCGTTATAGAACAAAAAATGAATATATCATGATTTTCCACATATATAATCTTAAAGTTTCCCAACAAAAGGCTAGTTCATTAGAACTAAATAACTCACAATTTAAAAGTTTGCCGATAAAGCACATTGTTAAAATTTAAAATGATTTTAAAAGATATAATTTTAAGTATATATCATAAAATATTGTCATAAGTAGATAGATGTACAGGCCCCTAACAGACAAACCTATTATCTTAATAATATCATTTTCGCTTAAGATTATAATACAAAAATAATATGAATTTATCATCACAAAAATAAAAAATGCACTATTTTGGCTTTATAATACAACTTATAAATTAATTTCGACCTCAGCAACAGTACAAAATTTAGTAGTTTATTGTATCATTGTGAATTGAGAGACTAGCGAAATGTTCAATTGTCTGATACTGTTCAAGATATGTTTCTGTAACTTAACTAAGGACTCATAATAGACATATAGTAAAATATATAATACCACTCAAAAGTATTTGGCAATCTGCACTTTTATTGAAATTACAAAAATTACATCTTTTATTTTTTAAGGTGTATTTTATTAGGTTTCATTGTTTGTATCTCACCGCAAAATACTGCAGTTAAAAGGTACTTGTTTTTTGCAGACTTCTGGTCATAAAACCAAAAGTTAAAGTGTTAACTTAAAGTGGTAGTTTTGTTTTAATTAAATTATTGATAAATAAACAAAACTAAAATGTAGAATAACTACTAGAGCCTCCGCAGTTCCCAAACTTAAATCCAATAGAACTATTGTAGGATCAACTGGATAGACAAGTGCGAAAATGATGAGCAGATGTAGGAATCTCAGGAAGACTTGTGAAGAAAACTGAAAGACGAATGGCAGAAGATAACCAAGACATTAGAAAAATTAGTAGCTAGGTTGCAAGTTTTGTGAAGCCGTCATTCAAAACAAAGGTGGACATATAGATGAGTCTAAAATTTTAAAACTACAGTATGTAAAATATGGTTAATAATTAGTTCAAATGATTATTAAGTACTTTCACTCATTCAAACTTTAACACAATGTATTTTACTGGGTGGCCAAATACTTATGAGCGGTAGTGTATAAGGTGAATAATGCTTTCTACAGTAATATTTCCGACGGCAACGTAAAAGAGGGCGTGTACAATAATGAAGTAACTGTTTAGACACTGTATAAATAACTCTTCAGTTTCGTCTTGGGCGAAGGTTGTGTGAACGGTGAGAACCAAAATATGGAGAACCGGCCAAACACCGCCTGTATACTCATCCAACGTGACTTACGCACCCATCGCGCTTGCTCCTTCTTCAATTGCTCAATACCCTAAAATAAATATATGTTGTGCGTTTGTATTCTTTTATGTTATAACTATTAGTTAACAATTAGTTATAACTATTATGGCAGTGTCAAGTATAATGCAAAAATATCAAATCTCTTGTAATTTAACTAACTAGTCAGCTTGTCACGTTACTTCTTGATAAAATAGTGGCTATTCTACCAAAACCTACTATGGACTTTTTCAGTCAACTTAAAAGTCTCGATACACGCATTTATTTCATATCACTACACTTATACGCCTTAATCTTTTTTTATGGGATATGAAGGCATACGAGCAGGCGTATCATCTGATGGAAAGCACAAAAATCCCATAGGCAGTGCAGAATTGTTGGAGGGGGAGGGAGAGTTGTTTGGGCATCCGGAACTCAACCGCTCACCGAACGATGCGTGGTAGCTAAGCTAGCACTCAGACGCCGGATCCTATGCCTTTCTATCCACTGTCCCCTTTGTTACAATTATGTTGTAACAAATTGTGTTCTTATGAACAAATAAAGTAGTATTAGCCATAAACCATAAACGCGGGTTCGATCCGTGCATCGGAATAAATATATGTATGGCCTACAGATATTAATTTCGAGTTTGGTAACCCCGCAAAACCGCATTGGACAAGCGTGGTGGGTTAATGTATGTTCCTCAAGAAATGGGGAGGGCCGTGCTCAACAGTGGGACATATATGGGCTGTGAATGTGAATAAATATCGTCAGTTACAGTACTTACAGTTTCATCATTCCATATGGCGTGCAGTTGTGTTCCAAGCATAACAGCGGTGAATATGGCGAACAACAGAGCCTCAGCAATGAGGAAGAGTAACAACACGACGGTGGCGGGGGGCGAGTAAGCGCTACACTCGCGCCACTCATGCCTGATACACGTCACGAACTGATACACGGATAGAGTCAACGCGTGAACAGAGATCGCTGCTATATAGAACTGGAAAGTAAAAATTTAATTAAACGAGGGGAAAATTTAATTTTTTAGGGGATCGGGAGGTACGAGGAAGCGTAGATAGATATATTCTTTATTGTACACCAAAAATAAAGTTATACAATTATTACTTGTACCATTGTTTATACACAAATGGCGGTGTTATAGCTAATAGCGATTTCTTCCAGACAACCTTAGGATGGACACAGTGTTAAAAAGATAGTTTGATGTAGGTTGGTGATACATCATCGTCAGGATGATAGTAAAAATTTATTAATAAACAAAACTGATAGCGATAAGCAAAAATATAAGTATATATAAATATGAGTTAATAGTAAATTATAAAAAATAGATAAAAATTAATAAAGATAGATTTTAACAAGGTTTTTGAAAATCGGGAGAGACTCGTATCACCTGATGGAGAGCAATAAACGCCGCCCATAGACATCTGCAACACCAGCGGCATCACAGTTGCGTTTCTGGCCGTTAAGATAAGAGTAGGCTTGTTTTTTAAACGTTTCAGTGTTGTTGCTTGCTCTGCTGAAGAAACAAATCAAGAGTCCGACCCCAAACATCCACTCTACAGTCACACTCTCTCCCTGGCTAAGCTCAAAAGCTGTAAAAGCTTCGTTTGGTACACAAGAGCGTTAGAAAAAAGCCCAGCCGAAGAGAGGGTTCTGCAGTGGAAAATAAAACATTCTGTCCCTCCCAACTTCATTTGTCAGCAAAAGATGCTTTCACCTGGCTATGATCTGCAATGGCCTATGTGAAGATCTCTTTACAGGGTCCATGCCCAGGTGAGACGTTGCAGACATAACATGAGCATGAGCAAGGCGTGAAGAACGGCCTTTCATTTGTGTTAGCAAGCATTTCTCACATAACAATCTCTGCCACCTATAACTGCAACCCTTAATGGGTTGATTATGTCAGCTCAGTTGTGCTTTTATTCTGTAATGTACTGTTATTTAGACTGTTACAGTTAGTTAATGTACCTTGTGAATCCGAAGTCCCTATGCATCTCAAATAATGTCAAATATTTATCATTGTTTTCGTTGTTACCATGTGGCCAACATTTTTGTTTACCTATTCTGATATAAAAAAAAAATATATTAAACATTATTTATGTCAAATATAATTACAGGGTCAATGTGGGGGAATGTTTACATACATGATATGTATTTGTCGGCCATGGTATTATTAAAACATGATTACAGCACTCACACACGTCCTATAACGACAAAAAAATAAAGACACTTTACCCACCGTGAACAAAACAAAATATTTCTGATTGTTTTCTCCAACGCAGTTGTTGACCCAGGGGCAGTGGTGGTCCATTTTCCTAATGCAGCGTTGACATACGGAGCAATGGTGTGCGCGCTCGGGCTTTATGCTGCAGCATTTTGTACATTTAAAGATCACCTGACCCTCACGAAAGCTCATCATCTTTATCATATCTTTTGTTGCATTCCCTTTTGGGACTGCACCCTAAAACAGATTAACATAATGTAATAACCTCATGCACTAAAGTAAGTAAAGACTCAGCGATACCATAGAACAAATTTTAGTTTTACTCACAGGATCAGTGAACATTGTACGAAGGTGAGATGCAAATGCCAAGAATGCCAAACTCTGGAACACGAAGATGTTGACATAACTGTAGAACGGGTAGTTTGACAAGCCTGGTAGCAGAATTACCATCATCACCACAAACTCTGCATACAATATTAGCAGCCATGTCAGTGCTGCACATATAATACCACATATGTCCTGTAAGAGGATGATTAACATTAAATACAATTAAGATTCATATTAATTTCATTAGTATTACTTATTGTATATATTTGACATCAGATAGGTCGTGAAAAAAAATATTATGAGATGATAATGAAATATATCATTTAACTGTATTAGCAATTTTTTTTGCAAATAAAGGAATTCAAAAATACAGGTCACCTACCTGACATATTAAAGACATTTGCAACATCTACCACATTAAGAAACTCAATACATTCATTGGAGTTGTAAATCACTGTACTATAAATACTTTTAAGAAACACTTTTTGTTAAAAAAAACTCAGTCCTATTAAGTATCACAAAGATGGGGAAAATGGTTCAACTCTAAAGACTAATACATCAAAGGATTATTTTTTTTATTTATATTTATATATTCAAGCCTATCCCTCGACCATAGAGACCACAGAGCTCCATCCATTAACATTCATCGCGGCTGTCTATTGATTGCTTCTCACCCTCGTGAGAATCAGGACGTAACGGAAGGTTTATGAAAATATTTTAAAAATAATTCTGTAGAGGTGCAGCATTTTGTGTTTCCACATCTAGTCACACTCACAACTTTCATCCTCATCTTTTTTGTGAGTTAATTGTCTGCCTAACAGGTAGCATTTGAACCCGGGAAGATTTAACTCAATATCACCTAGTCATAATCAATATTCCACAGAACTGGACATAGAACCGAACTTTTTAAAACATCACACAATATTCTTATTAGTAACCTGATCATCCTGCCCTGGGTATGGAATATAACTAACAAAGAGGTAGTCTCTAACAATGTCATCTGAGGTTTGTATAATCCACATTACATTAAATGCACTGGTCTAAAGCCATCGCAATCAACCTCATTTATGTAGGCAGGCTCATTGTGCTATACAACATAATAGATGATCATACAATAATTTACTGATAAATAAATAATCATTCTTAAATCATTACAATAAGCCATAAATTATTACAGGCCTCAAGACTATAAAAGTTCATCAAATATATACTTTAAAACACATTGATGACAAAATATATTTCTAAAATATATCAGACTACAACATTGAAATTACCTTAATACACCACGCCTTACCCCCACAGCATCTATTATGCATATCACAGTCTGGTCGAGTTAGTACCGTACATTCTGGATCTATGGGATACTGACTTTCCATTTCATCTTCATCAGAACTATTGTAAAATTCTCGTATCATTGAGGACTTCACCTTCATGAAATAAATATACAACACTAGATAACAAACAAATGATAGAAATCTCATTAAAACAATATAAAAACTGAAATTAAGTGTAGTCTCAGTTTTGTTCTGTTTCTAAATGTAAGTGTAGCTGTGAAACAAAACACCACATTTCTAATTGGTTTTTTATTTTATATATGTGATGCAATGACTTACACCTGTTCCTGAACAATTATGAAATTACTATACTCAGAAAACAACCATATGTGTGCATAAAGTACACATGGTTGTTTTATATCATATATCACATAAAATTTTGTTGCAATGAATATGTATCCCGGTGACTTGCATTTGCTTGCTCAGCTATAAAAATTGCATAATCATTACTTGGCATATTAAACTATAGTTCATTACACAAGAGCATACTGTAATGATTGGGAGTTGGTGAATTGAATCAGAATAAAACTTTTTTTAATGTGGACACTACATTACTTGGAATAATAATGGCATTTACTCAATTATATTTTATTAACGGAGTCAGGCGGTACTTTGGGGAAATTCATCGCTATGTGGACAGTCAAAAGTTTTACTTAGCTAAGATCCACGACAAGGAAACAATAACAGAACATTAATAATGTGTGTTTTCCTGCTGGAAGAAGTAGATTTATTTGGAACTTAAACCAAAAACTTACCGAAAAACGGTCAGCAACTCTCCACCCACCAACCACTAAACACAAAACCAAACATACACTACCACTTTTCCACCTTGTAAAGGACACGTGTTTGGCCTCAACACGAGGCATCTTCAGGTATAATAGACTCTAAGGAAGGCAATCGAAAACTTTTCGTGTTTGGTGTTGTGTATAGTGGTTGGTTGGTGGACAGATGCTGGCCGTTTTTTGGTAAGTTTTTGGTTTAAGTTCCAAATAGATCCACTTCATCCAGCAGGAAAACACACATTATTAATTTTCTGTTATTGTTTGCTTGTCACGGATCTTAGCTAAGTAAAACTTTTAACTGTCCACATTAATTATATTTTTTTAATTATCAGTTGTAAGTTAACAAATTGAATCAGAAGATGTATTTATAGGTGGACATTTTCTTGCTATAATTTATCATAATAACTTTTCGCCAAAAGCTATTTCTAGAATGCCCAATGTCTGTTTGTGGTATTGAAACATGTTAATATTGTAAATGTTCATGCACAAAATGATTGGTATGTGATTTGAGTCGAAGATGTTAATGCTGGAAGTCTATTGGCTTTAACAGCTTTATCTAATTCAGGGCAAGTAAAATATAATTGGGAATCTGCACAAATCGCAGACTGCATCGGCTCGACACCGTGTCCAAGGTGATTGGTATGTGACATACAAGATTTGTCAACTAATAGGTATTGGAATGACTGTTATACAAAATGTTTTATGTGGTGTGTGACACCTAGTGTCAGGAAGTTATTTAAAAGTTATTTAGTGTCAGTCTATTCTTGAATGGTTCAAAGGAAGAAAGTGAAAAGTCACACATAACATCATTCTAGAATCAATTATAGATTAATTCTTAAAAGACAGGTAGAAAATACCTATTGGATGGTTAGGAAAGGAAAATAATTAAGATTTTACACCAAAAAATCATTGACATCTTAAGCTATCCTCAATACAGTCGGAACTAAGCCCTGAGAACTTTTTTACATTCCCTAGAATGAAAGATTTATTATGTGCACAGGAGTTCAAAAACATAGAAGGAGGAAAGCTTATAAAATGGCCATTTTGTCAACATTGATTACTGTTACAATGGTTAATTTTAACAAATATAAAAGTACATAAATTGCAACACAGAATATTTTGAGAAATGGTAAAAAATTATTTTACTAAGCCCCACACATCATTTTTCTTATTCTCACTTATTTGATGCCTCTTCTATAATATGAATATTTCAAAATCCACCATTACCAAGAAATAAAAATAAAAGTTAAATAAAAAGTAATGTAGTGTTAATTAATTATAATACCATAGATAGTACAATTATAATTATACAATTTACACATACTTATTAAAATATTAAGCCTATGTTGTAACCACTATTAATAAGAATTTAATCATGAAAATATATATATTATTTTCTTTGCTTGTATCAATATTACAAAATCAAACCTGTGTACATATATCAGTAAAATATATTTAGATTAAAAGCTAAAATACACATATAAACTATAGAAAATTAGTTTTCATGGTGTTTTATTGTCTGATAAATCATATAATTATTAATTCTATATGCAATGTCCATTAAGGAAACATTTGTAAAATATGATTTATGTGTTAAGCAGACTTTAATAATTTTCTTTACATTGTGTGTTGGCTTTTGAAATAAATAAAGTTTTCCTACAAATATATTTGTCACAAGGATCTTTCTAAGCTAAAAGATTCATGTTCACAAGCTTAGATCTACTAAGATCTTACGACTTTTATCCCTTTTATATTGTTGTCCAGATTTTTATAGATTAATTTTTTTCATTTGTCTCCAGATTTAGCAAACTAAGTGTTTTCTTAATTGATTTTTTTATTGAAGACATAAATGATATTTTAAGCAAATTGCTTTTATTTATATTATTCAAAGATTTCCATCGCTTTTTCAAAAAACGAAGACTACCTATTACTACCTACTACTACCACCAGTTTTGATAAAATCCTACTCATTGTATGACAAACAGATCAACACACATCTATATACAAGTGAAGTTGCTATGTAACAGAAAAATTAAAAAAAAGGTTTTATTCTACTAATATTCTACAAACCCACCTGAAGATATGAAAAAAACTTAGTCAACCTAATTGGAGGGTCAGGGTCGCAACGAAACAAAAAGTTTAATAAGTCTCATAGTAGCGCTGTTACAAAAATAAACGAAAATGAAGTATTAACGAGTTATTATATTAAATGTATTGAAAATAGTTTTTCATATCACTTAATTCATTCAAAATCAATAAAGACACAAAAAAGCTCACTCCTCGACAAATGAAAAATAAAGTTGCCAGTTCGAGGTTATGTGTAATATATAATATAAGTATATATAATTATAGAGATTTATATTTAAACTATTGGTAACTGTTTTTACTCTTTAATATATCATATGAAAAATATATTCTAAATATCTTTATAAAAATCCCCTTCACACAGAAAAGAAAAAAATAACGTTTTGCGCCTTAAATAAAGTGGATGAAATTATATGTATTGAAATGGTAAAATCTTGCCACTGTGACTCAATTGAAATCAATTTGAAATTAAAATTTAGTTGATTCAGTGCATTTTTAAAGATAAATATGATAAAAAAAAAGTTTTAAACAGAAAATCTAAACAAAATATTTTGGACTTAAAATTCCTATTAATTACGCCACTTGCTACCAAAAATCACACTTGCTACCAAAACACATCCAAAAATTGAATTAAATTTTCGTGAGTGTAAAATTTCGTAAATTATGTATTTCGTAAATTATGTAAAATATTCAGTAAGAAGTGCTAATCGTTATTTATTTTCACAAAATAACCTTTAATAATATGTCTCTCTGAGTCGCACAGTGTGAATGCATCCTTCTCACAACTCATGCAATTAATATATCTTTTTCTCTGGGTCCTAAGCTTCCCTAGTGGGGTACAGGGCAGACACGAGGCTTCTTCATTTCGATCTGTTGGAGGCCACACGCTTCACTTCGCTCCAGAATAGGCTCATCTGCAAGTCTCAGTACGCCGACAAATTTGTGTTGGGCGCCCACGTTTTCTTTTCCCCTGCAGATTCCATTCGAGGTTTTTTTTGTGGATATGACTGGTGCCAGAGAGTACGTCCTATCCATCTCCATTTTTGTCGACGTATTTGGACATTTATTAGATCCTCTTTGCAAATTCTTCACAGCTCTTCGTTGGAGACCATGTTAACCAGCCAATATACTTTTAAGATTCGGCGTCGGCAGTGGTTGACGAATACCTGAAATTTGCGTACTAGTTCTTTCTTACTTTTCCATCTCTCACACCCGTACAGCAGCATCAACTTTACGTTAGTGTTAAAGATTTTAAGTTTCACTCTGTTAGAGAAGTGTTTCGATTACCACACAGGGGCGAGACGTGTAAAGGCTCCTTTAGCCTTGGCAATCCGGGATGTCTATCATCTAAGTTTGTCCCTCCAATTGTTTACACGATAATCTCAAGGTAAGTGAATTCAGTTACTCTTTATTACTTCTATTCCATCTACGTAAAATATTATCTGTCGTATCAGATCTTAGGTCTTTGGTTTTTCCAACATTTATTTTAAGTCCCACTAGTGCAACTTCCAGTTGTAAGTCGTTCAGTTTATATTGCGTAGTAGCGCGACGATGACTGAGGTCATCGGCGTAGTCAAGGTCTTGCAGATGATCCATTAGACCCCACTCGAAAGCCACACGAACCATGAACATTGACTTGCGCCATAATTCTATTCAACACCACGAAGAACAGCAGGGGTGACAAAAGACATCCCTGTCGCACACTAGATTTAACGGATATCTCATACGAAAGGAGATTGTCGTGCCGGACTCTGCACGAGTAGTTGTTATAAGCAACTTTTATGATATTAACTAAATATACGTAACTCAATATTATTTGCCCTGAATCCAATAAAGCTCTAAAAGCCTAACAGGCTACCAGCAATAACAGCTACGAATCATGTGCAATATTATTATAATATTGTTTTCCAGATGTCACAACTTAAAATTTTAAATTTTACCTAATTACATTACATACATACTGTTTTTTGTTTGACAATAAAAATTACTTACTGTGCTTTTACATAACGTTATAAGTGTGTGAGTGCCTTCATTACTGTGCTTTCACTAGTATTGAATAAAAAAGGAGTGTCATTATGGGAGGGGGGAGGAGTGATAAATCCTCCGGAAATCAATCGCTCACCGGACAAAGCGCGGTAGCTAAGCTACCACTCAGACGCCGGTTTTTTGCGAAAGTGTGATCCGTATAAGAACATAAATGTCTATGAGATTCGGGCCATTTAAATATTTCAATAATTACTTTTTTCTAATTTTAAATATCTTGGTGAGATTAAGATAAAAATGTGTAACAAATATCATTTTCATTTTAATTCGTACCTATCACAAAACTGACAGGCCGATAGAGTGAATCAATATTGCATAAACATTAAAATTCTGAGTAATATTTAATGTTTGAAATCTAGCAGTATATAAGGTCATTACACAAAAAAAAACTAACTTTTGCTTATTTTGGCAAATGTATCATTATTTTGTATTTTATTTAATTGAAATGATATATTGTATGAAATGATATATTATATGGTGCGTATTTATTAATTATAAATATGTGCTTTAAATCTACGTTTATGGAAGATATATTTAGGATATTTAGGGATCTAAACAAACAAGGGTAAAATCAAAATCATAAATGGAAACATGAATCAATATTACGACGCGTTGGATGTTGGAAGCGATACGTCACGTCAGTGTCATTCATAAACAATATAACATGTACGTATACAGAAATAGGACTGTTCCTGTTAACTTACATCAGTGACGTGTTTTTATTTCATTTTCATAATCTTATATTATTATCAGCTATATTTTTAATTGTGGTGGTGTAATAGACAAAATAGTTCGATTAAGGCGTATAAGTGAAGTGATATGAAATAAATGCGTGTATGGTGTCTTTTTAAGTTGACTCAAAAAGTCCATAGGTTTTGGTATAAAGGTAGTTGACTAGTTTTATTTCAAGAGATTTGATGTTAACATATTTTACTTGAACCTGGCATAATAGTTGAAACTGGTTGCCATCAAAGAAAAGACGAAAAAACTAACGTGTACAGAAATAGTAATAATTACGAAGTAAAGTTGTATAGTTGCGAGCGTTACATGTGTAAATTCATAGATAATTTGTATGTTTATATAAATCTGTATTTCATAATGAAATTTGTTTTAATTTTAGACTCAACATATATTAATTAAAAAACAAGATATTAGCAGTTTCTTTCACCTTTTGAAGAACTCATTGCGAAACGGCAGTAAAGACACTGACGTTTGATATACCAATATTTTCATAGGTCTAACAACGATAGAATTTAAATAGTCAATGTAGATAATATCTTAACAGTGGTATCTTTTAAGAGAATTATATATCATCAAATTTATTCTATCGAAAGTCATTGTTTATAAGGTTAGAGTATTAATAGATACCTATGTAAAATTGGTTTTTTTTTATTACAGAAAATATATAAAGTATGGTGAAATAAATATTAAAAGGTCACAAATTCTAACAAAAAGAAGAAAACCTAGGCTCAATTCATTAATAGATATTTATTTTTTAATAGATTTCAACAATGCCACCGGTGAGTACTTTACAATTTAATGGAATTTTATTCAATGCACTTATTATCCACAAAAGGCTGGCAGTGTGTTTGTGATGCTTCCAGTGTTGTATATATATCCCGATAATGTTGAGCATGAATACTTATTTGCAATTTGCTGTTAATAATTTATATTTAAAGTAATCTAGAAAGCTAATTTTCTTTTGTCTCTTATAATATATTTTTTTTAAATTATTAATAAGAGATATTCTATATCTGTCACTTTACTTACTACTCCACTGGTAGTCTGTGTAGTGATTGTCCACTGTGACATCTGTTAAGTTGCAGTTGCTTTTATCTTTTACATACATATATGTGATAGAAATATATATATATACATCAAAATAAATGTTTATCCTATTCTAAATGATCTGTACTAAAAGTATACACTTTACAAAAGTTCTAGGGCAGTGCTCTAATTATATCTGATACCATGTAGACATTCAGTTCTTGAAATTTTTTTTAGAAATATTTCTAAACTGTATTATCTACATTAAACTTTAAATGGCTTTTTTTTGCATTCACATTTTTTTAAAGAATTAAAATTTAAGTTGATTGTTGAGTAAAATTTCATTAAAGTGGATTTTTATTTATTTCAACAATATATATTACATATGTTACATCATCTTTTTGATCTGCCTTTGCGAAAGCTGAATTGGAAATCACTTGATTTGTTTCAAGGAAATCTAGATGTTTACTGTTTTTTCTAAAATTTTTGGTAAAATGCTTAGTAAGGCAAGGATGGTAATTTTCATGTATATATATATATATATATATATATATATATATATATATATATATATACACATATACATATATATATACACATATACATATATATATACATATATATATATATATATATATATATATATATATATATATATATATATATCAATTTTCAATCCTTTGAACAATACAATGTGTACTTTTTACAGCCACAGAAGGGGAAGACACCAACAAAAGGTGCTAAGCAAATTTTATCTGAAAATGCATCAACAGTCAACTTTTATCGTAACATGGCACTAGCTGCAGGAGCCTTTTATGGTCTTGTGACCATAGTTTTTTACTATGAACACCTTAGTGGAGTAACAATTGTGAGTATTGTTTCTTACATTAATTCAAAATTTTCTTCATAAACTGATATTACTACTGTGCTAAACAATGTCTAAAATATATAAAAAAATGTATAAACTTGCCAAGCGAATGTATCTATTTTTCTTAATCAAGTTAACTGTTGGATATTTAAACAATATACAATGATACACATTATTTAAATATAAAATATTAAGGAGGTTTGTAATCTTAGTATGCACTTTGCAGGATTGCTTTAAATAAAATTATTATATTTTACATTTATGATTTAGAATTTGAGCAATGAATCTTCAGGAACTGTAGAGAATGCTTTAGGGCTATAACTTTTATACACATTCCATTTGACTGTGAACTGAACAAATTTAGATTGAATAACAGTATTATATTTAACAGGCTCATTATTTAATTTCTTTAAATAAAACTTAAAACTAAAAAACAAACAAAAAATTTAAAAACTATGTATCCTCCTCATATTACTCATGCATTCAAATGTCTTGTTAAAAGAAGTTTAAATGTATTATCAGCCTGCAATAGTGTATCCTGGATATGTGCGGATTATTTGCGCATTGAATATGAGATAATTCTCCCAATTTGTGGGTTCAATTCCCACTTTAGGATAAATACTTGTACAGCCGGCAGATGTTTATTTTGTGCCCTTGTTATTTGTGTGTTAATTAAGTTTACAGATATTACATTTATTAAAAATAAATAGAATAATAATGTTTTATGTGATACCTTCATTATTTTAGTAATTGCTATTGCTTATGTAATTAAGCTCCGCATGTAAACTTATTATATTTGTATATTATATGAATCAATTTCATTTGTGGAATTTTTACGGGTCTATGTGAATTAATTATGATTTTTTTAAAATCTTATGTTACATGAGGAATGTCATGCGTCTAGACCCTGCAGTTTTAGCTGTGCATTATTTGTCTGTCAATCAGGGTTAGTTTTATCAAGTAGATTATATTAATCACTCTTTTAAAATTGCGAATAACCATACTATTTTAGCTTAGCATAGAATGATTAATATTTGATTGTTTTGATTTACAATTGTTTTTATTTTATTCATTATGGAGTGTAACCC
The DNA here is from genome assembly GCA_031353405.1 of Baronia brevicornis. Classification (NCBI taxonomy): domain Eukaryota; kingdom Metazoa; phylum Arthropoda; class Insecta; order Lepidoptera; family Papilionidae; genus Baronia; species Baronia brevicornis. The sequence goes on along the minus strand of JASFAT010002169.1, from coordinate 50,004 downwards.
AATCTCTTAAGGAATTTACAATAAAAACACTAATCACAAGTCGTTTAAGCACATAAATGACGATTATACTTTAGTTCCTTGATATATAATATGCACCAGTGAAATTTTTTTATTTATTTAAGACATACTGCATTAATCAAAAAACTACTTTAAAAACAACAAGTACTTATAAAACTGATTAATGACAAAGAGTTCATCATCACCAATAAAATTCTAATATTGGCTTTTATCACAAATGATGCTATTGGTATAATGCCTACCTTCGGCTGATGGATTTTAATTACTTAGGTGGATGTGGCAGTATTAATATGAATAATAAAGGTTGGGTTATTATTATTTGCTCCTCTTGTAACACCCACAGGAAGATATGATGATGATGATTCTATGCCAGTGACCACTCTGCATTTATTATGTAAATAAAAAAATCCAAACAGTGTATGTATGTACTTGAACTCTTTATGTGCAGTAACCAATTTTATTTTTTACAGTTTATGAACATTTTAATGGCATTTATCTATGTGGTCTGCTACCAAATGATGAAATATATTAGTAGACCTCGATATTCTGATAATAGCCAACTGATTGATGCTGGTCTAGATCTCAACATGGACGGTGGAATGGGAGAGTGAGTAGTGATATCGTTTTTTTAATCATTTGTGTTTGCTCACATACCTAAAAGACGTGTGTACAACCTTTGCAGTTATTATAGCCAAAAGAATAAGAAAATATTGCAGTTATATGTAATTAAATCCTTATTCTTCTAATGAATAGATATTTATAGTATACATTTGTAGATAATTTATTTTATAATAAATAAAATAAACCGCATTACACTTGGACCATACTTTTATAAACACAAATAATGTGAACAAATACTATACAAATATTTATCCTGATGGAGAACTAACCGACAACCTTTGTCTTGGAAAGTCTTCATCGTTTACAAAAATTTACTGTTCTCATTGTTACAAGAGCACATTAAATGCTAAGGACACTGCATATGCGTTGCCTACTTCAGGTTAAGGATGTGAATATTGGGAGGAAATAAAAGAATTGGGCCTCTGGGTTCACCATGAATATCCTAGTAATATTAAAACATCATCGCTTGACATTAATATTATGTGAATGTCGGATTGTAGCAAATGAGTGCTAGAGTGGAGTCCGCGTCTCGGTACACGTAGTGTGGGACGCCCCCCGGCCAGATGGTGCGACGATCTGTGCATGTCGGCTGGCAGAAACTGGATGCGTGAAGCCGAAGATCGGGCTAGGTGGAGCTTCATGGGGCAGGCCTATATCCAGCAGTGTACTGCCGCAGGCTGTTGATTGATTTTGATTGAATGTCTGATATTTCCCTAGTTGAGTCGGCCATCCAAAAATAAAAGCCTAACATAAAATGTCGCAGGATGGTGTTGGATGGCAACATAACTAGAATGAGGGGCTTGTCTGTGATAGCTAATCCTGCTTACCCACCGTTGTGATACAACCAGTCTATTGCTATTCTTTATAATTATTAATATATTTTAACATTAGATTTGTAATATAAACTTTTCTGTTTCAGGCATATTAAGGATATTGTTATTCTGGCCTCAATCACCCATGTATTGGCGGTCTTATCAAGTTACTTTTGGCTTTTGCTACTTCTTTTGCCATTGAGAGCATTCTGGCTCATCTGGACCAATTTTCTAGGTCCTTGGTTCTTCCAAGAGGCTCCTGAGGATACTGAACATGATGAGAAAAAACGAAAGAAACTCGAAAGAAAGATGAAGAGATACCAGCAATAATTGTCAAATGAATCAAAATTTGAATTCATTATAAAAAAAATGTATTTCTGTATTATAATTTTAAATGTTATTAATAATTATCATTTTTAATTTTACTTATCAATTATTAATGTTTTAAACATAGAAATAAATTGCTTTTTATTATTGTATTTGTTGTGTATGTATAATGATGTATGTATAATTTATCAATGTTACGTAGAGAATTTTCCACAACAAAACAATGCAATATACAAATTAAACAATTATTTCGGAAAGAAATATAACTTGTTTTATTATGAAAATATAAAATATGTTTTTGAATCACATAATGCTGGCGATTTCCAAAAAAAACCTTTTTTTCGGAATTATAAAATAAATTATGTAACTCCTGCATTATAAAGGTTTTTATTTACTGTAGAAAATGATTCGAGTTTGAATTATAACACAACGAATCAATTTAGTAATACTTATTTTATATAATTTAGATATTTTACTGACCACACAAATGACAGATGTAAATCGACGGACTTACCCACTTGTTTTAATTTATAATATCATTAGCTTATAAATAATAAACAAATCACAAAAGGAAATTGCTGACAGAATCACTAAACAAAGTGCTAAAGAATGTTATATAAAAAAATGCACTCTTAATTATAAAAGTGATGAAGAAGATATGCCTGATACCAAGAGACACGTTTCATTCAGAGAAGACAAAGTTCTGGGAGGAAATGTGGCACACAACTACGAGATGATCGCTTTTTTTTCTCTTCACTTCTGTTCGATATATTGTCAATATATTATATAATTTTATAAAAACCATTTTTCGCAACAAAATTTTGGTCCATACCGGTAATTTATTTTTAAAAAGTATTAAAATTAATATTCTGAAGTTGTTATTGTGTTAAAAATCGGAAAAAATTGCTCTTGTTGAAAAATCAAATGAAAATATAAACTGGATAATTTTGGCATCAAATTTAACTGGCATCTGATGTATCTGCAAACCGAAAAGAAATTATCTAAATTGGCAAAAGCTAAGAAGGAGAAAATGACACGCTTTCTACGAAAGTTTATAAATCTGCAAATATGACAATAAAATTATAATTTGGCTACAATACACACATGCGGCTGATATACGAGTATAATATAGTATATTACTACCCTAATGATTTCTTCAACCGCATGATCTTTCGATTATCGTGTGAAAAAGGGGGTTAAAATTTATAAGTAGTTATAATTATTTATTATAATGTATACTACTAGTAATTTTTATTTTATTTTCACGAGCTTTGTCCTGTTCTCGGATATCAGTCCCTAGCTCTTGCTTGTTCTTTTCGCTTGTCCGCGCCCGCGCTGCCGTCTTCCCTGCGATTCCAGTGCAATGAATTGATGTAGATATGTCTGTATGTAAAGTCAGGACATGTTTGCTCTCGATGCGTACAACGGTTTATTATGCCCGAAAGAGGGACAGTCTCCCAAAATAGGATGTATTGCCACATATATATATATATATATATATATATATATATATATATATATATATATATATATATATATATATTTGTTTTGTTGACTTGTGTCTATTAAGATGTATAGATTATAATTGTAGTAGCATGGGTTATATTTTGGAAGAATTTTATTAATTGTTAATATTATTTTAGTTTGTAATTTAAATAAAATTATAATATAATATTGTGAAATAGCGGTCGTTCGTGCTTCGCAGTTTTAGATGAACGGAATATTTGCGCAATCCACATTTTTTCGTTCCAAAGGGTAAATCTTTCTAAAAGTATAGACAAATGGAAATTTAGTCGTATTATGGTAAACGAACTCAACATAAGATGAAGCCTTGCTGAGGATCGGTTGCAAATCAGATTATAACCCGAAGATATCATATTGCTAGTACTCAACTCAACAACATATAGTCAGCCTAATTCGTAACTCCGAAAAAAAAAACATGTTTTAACCTTGAATGCCATCTAACGGGTAATCTCAAAGCGCATCTGTTACAATATTTTGTATTTACCTGAAATGTCACCTCTTTTCATACCTAAGGTAAGTATAGTTTTACAAAAAATTCTCATACTGTGAAAGAAAATCTGTTTTTGTTGCTTCTGTACAATTTACAAAAAGTCCATATAAGACGATTTCTGATAATTAGACCGACAATAATGTGTTATATATATATATATATATATATATATATATATATATATATATACATACATATATACATATATTACGATTGGCTCAGTGGCGGGGCCCTCCGCCCGCGGAGTCAATGGTCGCGGGTTCGATTCCCGCATCGGAATAAATGTTTATTCCGAGTCTGGTAACCCCCCCAATCCACATTTTCCTTTCCTGCCCCTTCCTTTCTTCTCTATCCTTTCCCTTCCTCTCCGCCAATCCACGGTCTGCCGTGCCAATGGATGCGTGGCTAGGGGCGAGCCTAGTAGTAAGCGTGCCGATCGTCTCGGGGTCGGGCTCCCCCGGGTACTATGGTGCCTTACCTCAGCATGCAGGGCTCTGCTGGGGCTGACCTCCATCCTCCCTTGCGGCTCGTGGGATTCACTAAAGACGAATTTAATATACCTAATTTGTCGAAAAAAAATGAGCGCGACGTGGTTCGCCACCCGTCACGTCCTGATTCTCACGAGGGCGAAAAGCGACCAGTGACGAGCCGTTTCGCTGCGATGAATGGCAGAGCCAACCTTCCCATGAGCCCGATCCCGGGACGGTCGGCGCGCTTAAGACTAGGCTCGCCCCTAGCCACGCATCCATTGGCACAGCAGACTGTAGATTGGCGGAGAGGAAGGAAAAAGGATAGTGAAGAAAAGAAAGAGCAGGAATTAGGGGGTTACCAAACTCTGAATAAATATTTATAAATCTATACATATATTTTTCCTATGCGGGGATGGAATCCGCGACCAATGACTCCGCGGGCGGAGGGCCCCGCCAATGAGCCAATCGGTCGTCATATGTATTACATCTTCGGTCAGTTATATGTATTACACGCAAAATAATGAGCAAACTGCAAGTAGGGAGCGACGCCGGAGTGCTGGCGAAGGCGAATTTTCAACTCGGGCCAGCATTGTGCTTGTTGAAGTGTGAGACGTCGCACAATACATGCAGTAACTGACATACCGTCAACGACGCCGAGAGCCTACATAACATACGATTATAACCGCTGAGATACAACACCTAACAATTGTACTGTGTAAGTTTTTTTTATTCAATTATATATTAACACCTCTCACTGTAGTTTTACGTTTTTGTTATCGCATTTTTATTATTATTTTAAAATGCATTCTTTATGTATGAATAAATACCGTGTAAGTTTTTTTTATTCAATTAAATATTAACACCTCTCACTGTAGTTTTACGTTTCTTTATCGCATTTTTATTATTATTTTAAAATGAATTCTTTATGTATGAATAAGCACCGTGTAAGTTTTTTTGTATTCAATTAAATATTAACACCTCTCACTGTAGTTTTACGTTTTTGTTATCGCATTTTTATTATTATTTTAAAATGCATTTTTTATGTATGAATAAATACCGTGTAATTTTTTTTTATTCAATTAAATATTAACACCTCTCACTGTAGTTTTACGTTTCTTTATCGCATTTTTATTATTATTTTAAAATGAATTCTTTATGTATGAATAAGCACCGTGTAAGTTTTTTTTATTCAATTAAATATTAACACCTCTCACTGTAATTTTACGTTTCTTTATCGCATTTTTATTATTATTTTAAAATGAATTCTTTATGTATGAATAAGCACCGTGTAAGTTTTTTTTATTCAATTAAATATTAACACCTCTCACTGTAATTTTACGTTTCTTTATCGCATTTTTATTATTATTTTAAAATGCATTCTTTATGTATGAATAAGCACCGTGTAAGTTTTTTTTTATTCAATTAAATATTAACACCTCTCACTGTAGTTTTACGTTTCTTTATTGTATTTTTATTATTATTTTAAAACGCTTTCTTTATGTTTGAATAAAGTTGATTATTGGTTTTTTAAATATTAAATTATATAAAAAAATATATAATTATTACTTGAATAATTCATACATTCTGCTGACAACTGTACTTGCGTTTGTTACTCATTGCGTTTTGTATTAAATTGCGAATTTAATTTAATGTTAAAAGATAAATGTGTTTAAGTTTTATATTAAATATTATTTCAAACTTCAGACAGGCATCCATTATAATTTTTAATATTTTAAATAATACTTAGCCTAGGTTAGTTAGGCAAGAATTACTATTATCAGTTCAGTACCCACAAAATTTAATTATTAATTATATTTACTTTTATTTCAACCCCTTTCTTTTTTCGAATTAATAACTAAAAATACAACAACTGATAAATCGAATATTTAACTTTCGAAACTTCACAGCAAGTATATAAACTTGAAAATGTTAGTACAAATTTACCGTTAGCCATTGCAAATTTATTTTATTTCTCAACATGTGCCAGCGTTACTATTTTATTTGCAAACTTAATCATATGAGAACTGTTAAATTTTACCTTTAAAATGGCTTTAAGCCTACCACAACACAAGCCAGACAAAAATTCGACTTATTTATTTCATTCATTCATTTTTTAGTTTTGCCAACCATGACAGCGCCATGTTTTGTTCTTTATACTTCTTATATCCGTTTGTTCTTATTACAATGGACTTGCGGTAATCCGACGAACGTTTTGCAGGGCGTTGTCGGATTATCGAATTTTTGTCGCATTATAAACCGGAATTTTTTGCATGAGAATATCTATTTGAACTACGAATTATACTATAAAATTATATATACATAATAAATATTATGAATGCTGATATTTTATTGTCAAAATAACATGATCAGTGCTATAGAACTTACATAAATCAATAGTAGTGGCACATACAAGTTACAAATTGTCCAATCATGCACTCTATTAGTGAACATTTGCCGAAATTTTTATCCACAATCAACAGTTATAGGCGTGTCGGATTACAAGGAACGCCGGATTAGTGCAGCTCCAATGTATTTTGCTTAATATACATATGTATTACAATATTAAATTATATATTTAAATATTTATAATAATAATATTTTATCCGTGCGCTACCATCCTGGGAACAACAGGCTATATACACTGAATATCAGCGGGTAGCTTGTTACAGCTTCGCAATGAATGTAGCATATTTTTGTGATCCACGTAAACTGACCTTTTCTTTTTAACTCAAAACGGGACGCCATATTAATATTATAATGGCGAAAGTAAATTAGTCTGTCCATTACGCTTTTACTGCTAAACCAATTTTCATGCGAGCATGGAGGTAATTGAAGATCCGTCAGAAATAGTCTACTTTTATCCCGAAATAATGGCTCTTACAGGACGCACGATAGGTTTCGCGCAATAAACTGAAGCTAGTGGGTCATACGCCAGTTAGCTAGTTAACAATGAAAATAAACAACTTTTTAACGTTCTTTATTTTGAACAATTGCAACAATACAATCAGTCTTCACATTAATTACAATTATTTTTACTATAAAAAATTATGAAAAATAAATCACCAGCTTTTTTTTATTTTCAATTATGTCCCTGAAAGCAAAGTTTCAGTGGCAGTAATTATTATTATTGTTAAATTTAATGCAAATTAATTTTTTTTAGTTATATCGCTCATGTCTGACGTGACAATGTTAAATTTTCTGTGGTTTCGGAAAACGGGACTATTTGGCGTCCCGGAGTTTTCTTTGGGGACAACGGGACAGGTGGCCGAAAAAAGGACAGTCCCGTTAAAAACGTGACTTATGGTCACCTTAGCCACGTTACAGTATAGGCAACATAGCTAGTTGTAGAGGCAATAGCTTTACTGTTATTATTATTGTATATTTGTTTCGGTTTATTTTTTATATTATATGCTTTTCTTTTTCATAATATTATATTTTATCTATAATATTTCATGGATTGTCAAATAAAGGTTTTTCTTTCTTTCTTATAACAACTTGCATTTCTATGCGTTGAAACTATGAAAAAATACTGGACCTTCGGTTTTTCGGAACATTAATGACATTGGAATATTTAGTAGACGAACCTTTTTGGTTGTTAAATGGCGGCAATATATTTTCGATCGGCCTTTGGTTTTCCATATTTCTATGAATGGTGCTGATCGTTGCGTGCTCTGATATGAATAATACCCACGATTTAAATAGATTTGGCAAATAGACTTGGCTAGGAAACTTCGCCATTTAGGTCGTTAAGTATATCAAGATTTTCGAAAGAACTCCATCGCTTTTGTCGTGTGAACATTTAAATATGGCCATAAAGCTGGCAAAATCTAATTAAACCGCCTACTAAATATCGCTAACTGTCGTAACAATGGTTGCCTAAGGCGAAAAAGTTCATAATTTTGTTACGTCATACGAAACCGGGTCTGTACGCCAAATGTTTGAGATATGGACGGCGAGGAGAGCGATGCCCCCTGTGATTTGGCTAAGCATGTGACCCACACGTACACATTGACAAACTATTTTAACCAAATACACTTTTGTTTTGTCAACCTTGCTTTGTGTTGTAATCATTACCATAATATGTGGGCCGCAGATATTGTGTTATGCTTATGTGATTTGAAGTTGACAAAGTTAGTGGGGCTTTTGTTTGACTCTTACAACTTCGTCGGGAGGACTCAGTTGCAGGAGTTACGGACTGGAGAGGACGACAACGATGCTAGAAATTCGGCGATAAGTCCTGCTCCTTAACTCCAGAACCCGATAAAACGATGGAAGAAGCATTATAACGGTCCTAAAACGTCCCAGATGATGTTGAGGCTGACCTTTGACTTTTATGGGTGGGGGTGGGTGAGTCGTCAGTAAGCGGCTTTTTGACAAATAACTTTTGGCTTTCGTAGTATCGAAGGAAACTTTGAATGACTTAATATAAATTTGGCACAAATCAATTTCCCTGTCATCGTTCACGTACTTAATATTTGAATTTTAGCGATTTTACATTATACATATACATTTGAATTTGAAAGCCCTCTATTTCTAAATGAGGAATCACCCATTATTATTGGTTCAGCTGTATTTTATCTTTATTATTAAACAAATTGGCTGTCTAACAATTTAAAATTGCCAACAGTTGGCACATCAGACGGGTTAACATAACACTAAAAATAATACTTAAGTAATTAATGAACTATTGTTTTATTTTAAAATATTACTAACCACTACCCTGTGCAACCAGTGGTGTTTTCGAACCGATACGACATTGGAAACTTCAAAAAACAAGCCTAAACTTTCCTTAAAGGACGGCAACGCTTCTGCACAGCCTATGGCACTGCGGATGTCTTTGGACGGCGTTGATTGCTTTCCATCAGGTGACACGCCTGCTCGATTACCTTCCGATCCCAGAAAAAAGGTTTACATTAGTTAGAAAAGTGGAATTAATTAGCAATAAAAGGTATTTAATTAAAAAATGTAACAATAGATAATATAAAAGGAAACGTACTGTAACCTTCCGCCCACTGTCCTCTACGTTTTGTATGAAAATTATCGAAACTTTGAATTAATTAAGGAAATTAATTACTTATTTATTATACGTGACTAAAAAAGAGATATTGATCTTTCAAACGTTATATTTTTAAGCCATGTTATTGAAAATTTAGCATGAAATTCTTAGTACCGTTTAATATGTTCTATTTTAAATTAATAATGACGATCTCTGGTACGTTACAGTACGTATGTATATACGAATCGATGAAATGAATTGTTGTCGGTTAAAATGTTATTATAGTATTTTTTTATATATTCACGTCTATCCCCCGCAGGGGTTGGCAGAGACCACAGAGTTCCATCCGCTACCATTAATCGCAGCGAAACGGCTCTCCATTAGTCGCTTTTCGCCCTCGTGAGAATCAGGACGTGACGGGTGGCGAATCACGTCGCCGTGATTTTCAACAAATTAGGTATATTAAATTCGTCTTAGTGAATTCCACGAGCTGCAAGGGAGGATAGAGGTCAGCCCCAGCAGAGCCCTGCATACTGAGGTAAGGCACCATAGTACCCGGGGGAGCCTGATCCCGGGACGGTCGGCACGCTTGCGATTAAGCTCGCCCCTAGCCACGCATCCATTGGCAGGGCAGATCGTGGATTGACGGAGAGGAAGGGAAAGGATAGAGAAGAAAGAAAGGGCAGGAATGAAAATGCGGATTGGGGGGGTTACCAGACTCGGAAGAAATATTTATAAATCCATACATATATTTATTCCGATGCAGGGATCGAACCCGCGATCATTGGCTTCGCGGGTGGAGGGCCCCGCCACTGAGCCAATCGGTCTTATTATAGTAAATACGTATAACTGATGGCAGTATAACCATTCTAGAAAAGTATTGGGGCCACAAACGGTCACCTTCAGGAATGGGAAGAAACGTAGCTCAAATAAGATGGCTGTATATGCGATCCCCGACTTGGTTGTCCAAAGTGCTGACGATGGTGGAATCTACCATGCTTACTTACATACATGCATACTGAACGAGGGCTGCCATCACCGATAGCGGCCGCTTGTTATTACTAGTAAAGTAGGTCGCACGATTTTTTTTGTCATGCGTGAAATGCCTCTTTACGTCTTCCGGGTCGGTTATGTCAAACATTTGGCAAATTTCCAAATATATATTTTACAATTCTCCAACCGGGGACAATTATTGTGTAAGTAAAATTCTCGGCTTTGTATACTTTTACTGGTCTCGTGTGAATTCTTGCCAGTTCATATTCTAAAGCTAGTTCACACCAGCGACCATCGCGTTCTATATTCTATATATCATCTCTGACTGAACGGTAGTCACATATTTGCTTTTTGGCAGCGCGGTCCTTAAACTGTTATCGGAGTCCGTTGCCTCTGTCTCTTCCTTGTTGGGGACCATCCATAAATTACGTTACATGACTTTGGGGCTTATCCCTCTCGTTATTATCTCACGTGAAGTTGAAATTTAAAGTTTTATAATTTTAAACTTATGCATGTGGAGCTACAATGTTTAAGATTCATCCCTCTCTTGTCACTCAATGTTACACTTTTTTACTCCGTTTCTACCCTTAATGTGTGACGTAATTTATGGATAGTCCCTGGCATATATTTAAAATTGTAAAAAAAATCTATTCTTTGTTACTCGATAACAGATATTTCGAATTCATTTTACTTATTCCCCATCACGACCATCCAACCACATATACAGAACTTATTGCTACTCAAACATTAAATAATTCAATATTTATCTTTTTAAGTGTTTATAATACGTAAATACGATTAAATTAAAATATTTCTCACGTTCCCCAGCTCTACCGATTTACATGTGACAAATGATCTCATTGACTGTATAGTTTGTTTTTCATCTCGTCGCCTTTTTGTTGGATAATACATTTAGGTAGTTATAGAGTGTCCGGTGACAAAATTAGTTTAAAATAAGCAGTAATCGCGAACGATTATTTTCACTCCACTTCACACACGAGAGAACATCATGCTTTCACTTCACGCAAATGCTTTCAAAAAGATGGTGTCACACCTCACACCCGTAGGGAGACCATGTAGCTTCTTCGTGATTACTTCCCTACCAAATTAATAAGGCGTTTCGGTGCCAATGGATGCGTGGCTAGGGGCGAGCTTAGTCGCAAGCGTGCCGACCATCCCAGGATCGGGATCCCCCGGATACTATAATGCCTTACATCATCATAGGGCTCTGCTGGGGCTGACCTTCATCCTACCTAGCAGCTCGTGGGATTCATTATGACGAAATTCAATAAACCTAATTTGTTAAAAAATGACAGCGACGTGATTCGCCACCCATCACGTCCTGATTCCCACAAAGGCGAGAAGCAACTAACGGAGAGCCGTTTCGCTGCGATGAATGTGAGAGGAAGAATGGATGAGTGTGGAGAAAGCAAGGAATCGTAGCGGATGGAGATCTGTGGTCTCTGCCAACCCCTACGGGAGATAGGCGTGACGATATGTATGTATGTATGTATAAATGGATTAAAATCTGAAATAGTTAGATACGTTAGGTACAGTTCGATAAAATGGGTCACACATACGTTTGCTTACATTTTACAGCTTCTCAGCCACTTATGAGAAACATTTTAAAATGACTATAATCATCACCAATTAGTATATTGATGTGTAAACTAACATACAACATCGAAGCGCTAATTTTTCATTTATATCTAATCTGTCGGCGACCTTCTTTGACATGCTGCAATATACCTAACAAATAATGTACGTTATGTCATCTCTCTTCATCTGTTGTGTGTTGTGGGAAAGTTTGATTATAAAATTTGACCCTTTTTATAATACCATGTTTAAACACGGATATATCACAATATTGTAAAATGTACAACGAATTATAATACGTTTGCTTAGCAGAACCTTGAATAGTCATTTTATAAACAAACACAGAGACACAGAAACTGAAGCGCTCATTTGCATTATATCGCAGTAAACTCGGATCATAGTGACGTGGGAGACACAAGGGTTTTATTTTAGGGGTCCAAAATAATTTCATTTTCAAAAAAAGGTAAATTTTTCCACCCTTACTAGGTATTCTTCTGCGATTTTGGTTAATATTAGACATTTTTGTTTTCAGACAACATATATAATGTCGACGGCAAGCGCGTTAGTGACTATTAGTACAACTTGGGTGGGCACCAGCGAGAAGCGTGATAAGGAAGAACATACATCAACTTATGCCAGGAATCTTGCAACGGTCGCATCCAGGGAGCTTCGAGAAACGCCGTACATAAGGGAGAAAGCGCTGAAATTCATGAGAGAGTGGGTACATCAAAACAACGACATCAGGAACGTAAGACAAGGTGTGTGTGACAATAATACAACTTTTATTTTTACAATCTTAATTACTTGTTAAAGCATGAAAAACGATGGTTCATTCCTCTTGAGTCGTAACATACTATGAATGTATTGCTGATACCTTTTTTTCGTAAAACAAGACCGTACATAAAGTACCGACGACCCAAAAAAGCAAGATTCATCAAAACGTCCATAATCTTATATTTTATTTTTATATTGAGTTCTTTGTATTCCTCACAAAGTTCCAAAATAATTATTTTGATAATTAAGTGTCGGAAAAGTTAAATATTTCCTTTTTTGAAAAGAAACGTTTTATTATATATTTACGCGCTATGTATGTACATATAATGTTCTTCAAATGTGGGCGTATAGACGGATGCTCGCTATTAGCTGAACTAAAAGGGTGGCCAATGACTAGGTTCTCTGACAAGTCAAACAAAAACGTGAACTTTTGCAGACCTTCAAAGGTAGAAATGTTGCTTACCTGGGTCATATCATGAGACATGCTAATCATATCGCGGGCAAAAGAGAAGTTGATCGAAAAAGAAAGTTTTGGCTACGTAATATTAGGGAATTGACCGGGATAGCGAGTGCTCCAGAACTGTTTCACCTCGCGAAGGAGGAGGAAGGTTGTGCTTAATTGGCTGCCAACCTTCGCAAATCGGAGAGTCACTCTAAGAAGAAGAAATGGGTCTTCTATTAATTTATTGGTTTACGTTATTTAATTACGCCAGATTAATAACAACTCTAGTGTGTATCACTTGTTTGTGAGCAAAACTGAGCAATTATCTTTATTTTTTCGATTCAAAGTTAGCATCTTCATTTTCCTATACGTTTCGCATTTTTTTCTAATTGATCTGTAAACTTTCTTCTTTGTGTTGCTTTTTGTCTTCTTTCTTTAATATTTCCCTTCACTATAATTAAAATAAAATTGTCATGACGAAACACATGCCTAATCACACTTCCCTTTTTATTCTCAATGTGCCGTAAGATTTCCCTATTTATATTTAATAGAATAAATATTTAAAAAAAACTTGATTAACACTCTGTATCATTTCTTCTTCAGATGAAGCGTTCTTATTACGATTTCTGCGACAGAAGAAATATAGCATACTCACGGCGCAGCAAACTCTACTCAAATATTTAAGCTTGAGAAAGTACTACCCGGAAAGTTTTTCAAAGCTGGACTGCGAGGATGACAAAATGGTGGAAATACTGAATAACGGGTGCGTTTTTGAACAATAACATTCTATTTACATAACATAACAATTTTGTATCAGGGTGTGCTTATATGAATAATATTTGATCCAGTACGGTGCGCTTTTGCCGAAACTTTTTTTCACGCACCACCAGCTGAACTAGCTACCTTCAGCAGTATTTCCTTACTAATACCATATTGGAACTTTCAAAAAACAACTGTACACATACTTTAAGGCCCGCAACGCTTCCATAATACCTATGGGGTCGCGGTACAATTTGTCATTTTACGTGTATAAATTAATATTTAATAAATGTTTTGTTTGTTTTGTTTTTTTAATGGGATGGGTAGGCAAACGAGCCAGTGTGTCGCCTGATGAAAAGCAATTAACGCCGCCCATAGATAACTGCAACCTATGAGCCTATGAGATATGAGTAAGCTTGTTTTTTTGATGGTTTCCAACTGGCTAGGTGCCGCATTTTGTGAGAGGCCTTATGTCCAGCAGTTGACTGCCGCAGGTTCTTGTTGTTGATGATGATGAAACGTTGAAACTATTAGTAACGAACAGGTGAATACACAATGAACTTGACTTCGATCAACGACCATTTTTGGTCATAACGTGACACCTTGCACTGAGAAAATACACGTGTATTTGTTTGTTATATAATTGCGTGTTGTAACCTTGCAGCTTTACACGAGTGTTTCGTAATTGCAGGTACATACTCGTGTCGCCGGTACGCGATGCCATTGGCCGTCGTGTCATCGTGTACAACATGAGTGAGATTAATTAGTTTTGATACTTGATACTTTTCTCTCGTGACAGAGGCGGACAAACGAGTAAGCGGGTCACCTGGTATGAAAAAATCTTTTATTAAACTCTGTCTCTGTTTATTAAATGTTGTCCATCCTATGGTTGTCTGAAAGAACGGTTGTCGCTATTAGCGATAAGACCGCCATTTATATATAAACATTACCATCAATAATTCTATAACTTTGCTTTTGGTGTACAATATAGAATATATCTATGCAGATAATTAATATATTTTATATTGATATTCGAAGAATGTTCTCTTCAGTCATTCTGCACACCCTAAGATACTTTGGCCAGATCATTAAAGAGTTACAACCTAGAACACAACATTCTTCTACTGTTATCATCTCTAAAGTGCGACAGACAGACAAAAAAGAGAATAAAAACAAAATGGCTGAATACAAGTTGGCCGCCATACAATGTGAAAATCGTCATTTTTGGCCGATTTTGTTAAAAATTGGTGGAAGCTTCTTGCTGACATACGACGTTGGATGTGTCATTTTCCACTGCACTACCCTCTCTTCAGCTGAACTTTTTAGTTTATGTGCTTTTTAGTGATCTTTAAAAAATATATAATGCCTTGTATTTTTATTAAAGTATCTGAGGGGTATGCTTTCACTCATCGCCGGACATGGGACGGATTCAAAGCCATATTGATATAAGAATATATAATGTGTCAACAGGTAAATTCGACGCGAACAAGTTCACATGCTGGGACATGTGTCGAGTCCATATATTAGTGTATGAGAGTTTGCTGGACGATCCCTCGGACCAGGTGTTTGGATTCGTGCACGTGGGCGAAGGCGTTGGTGTTGCGAGTGCCCACGTCACCGCATGGAACCCCACGGACTTCGCTAGAGTTATGAAGTGGGGAGAGGTAAGTTTATATAGGAACAAGTAATATAAAAAAATTAAAGTCAATTCCTACATATCTACAATTAATATTAATTTATATCCTGCTAAATATATAAAATATTTTATTCCCTTTTAAATATTAAATTTATTAATAAACTAATATTTGATAACACTGTACTAACATCAAGTGTCATCGACTACAAGCTTAATTTATATAATTTAAGCTTATATTATTAACGATTAAAAAATTTGAACAAGATATGTAAATAAGTAAACATAGAGAATGCACTCTACTATTAGTAGTCGACTAACTTTAGACAAAAGAAATCACGGATAAATGGTATTGTATCCTTCAAAAAAGTAGCTTAAAACTTTGTTAAAGAAAAAGAGACTAATACAGATAAACTACTCTTGGTTAAGGTCGAAACCTCTAATCGAGACAGCTACCCTCGAGAAAAAAAATGCTGATTGATATGTTATTTATATGATAAAATAAAATAAGGTATTTTAGTCAATTTTATAGTATTAAAATTTTACGACCCTAAAAAGGTATGGTTTTTTGTTCACGGATTAAGATGGGCCTCTTCTATCCAGTGTTCTCTTTCTTTAGTAAGACGTGTTTAGGTGGCGCCTGCTAGCGCCATGTTGTGAGTTGGTTTAGTTGAAAGGTATTCTTCCCCCACGGTAACCGGCCGGATTGTGGTGCGATTTTTATGAGTTGATTTAAATAAAGTTCTATTATTTATTTTGTTTATTATTATTTATTTTGAAAATGCAAATAATGTTGCAGAATAAATATACTATTATTAAACGTTTTCAGCAATCCATCCCGATGCGCCACAAAGAATTTCATCTGGTGAACATTCCTTCCGCAATAAAATACATTATTGACTTCGCTCTCAGCAAACTTACGCCGAAGATGGCCGAAAGGCTGAAGGTTAGTGAAACATTTTCAATCGGCGGACAGCTTTCTACGTCACACAGGGTAGGACTGCGCTAGCGGAAGCCGTAACGGTTCTCCTCTCAAGTACCTACACACCTACCTACTATATTTGTTTAACTTAGGTGTGATTGCAAATGCAAAGAGCATGATTGCTATGCTATTAGGGAAGAGAGAAAGAGCAGTGCCATTAGGAGGAGCAGTTTATTTGTGGCATAATTTACATTTAAAAATACTTACTTACGCGAACCCTACAACCCAAAGTGTGTCTTAATTGATACGAGAACTTGCCACTAGTCACGATGTTGGGTTGCCTCTCACCAATCGCCTGTCCTAAGCTCGCTCAAACTCTCCTTTTAAAACTCCTTTTTAAAACTACTTATTTCACATTTATTTATTTCCAGATTCATTCCAATCTAAAGCAACTCCACAAACATATAGATCTTTCGTGTCTGCCGACGTCGTATGGTGGAACCCTACAGATACAAGACATGATCACGCACACCAAGCAGTTGGTGTCTGAACAGAGAATCAAATTGCTCGCACTCGATGACATGGAAATTCTGAGCACCAGAGGCATAATGTCTTCTAAAAACAAGAAAGCAATTGTGAACGGACAATCAGTTTCCATACAGGGTAGCTTCAGAAAATTAGAAATAGATTAATTTAATACTAACCGATGTATTTTGAGCATCTATTGTAAACATAAGTTAGATAAGTTTATGTTAGGGTTACCACTGACTACGACATTTTCACATGGCAGTGACTGTATATTGTATATTACTTTTTAAAATAGAGTTAAATTATAAAATGCGTTATCTGTCTTGTAATGTGTCTCACCTGGTGGTGGCTTTCTGTTGGTTACCACGTTCTTGATATAAATCGCTTCTGACAATCCATTCAGCAATAACCCACCAACAGGTTTGCCAATTATCGTTAATAAACCAAAAGTGTTATCAAGGCAACTTTCGCTCAATTATTTTTACGCAAATGGCGTATGTGATATCCAAAAAAAATCAATATAATGTGAAAATCATATCATCATTATCATCACGGAAGCCTACAGACAGATTTGTGACAACCCATTCAACAATAAACCACCTACAGGTTTGTCAATTATCGGTAAAAACCAAGTGTGACCAAGGTAAAGTTTCGCTCAATTGACACAAATGACACATTGGCTCAGTGGCGGGGCCTTGGTCAGTGGCAGTCAATAGTCGCGGATTCGATCCCCGCATCGGAATAATATGTATGGATTACAAATATTTATTCCGAGTCTGGTAACCCCGCCAATCAGCATTGGACAAGCGTGGTGGATTTAACGTCCGTTATCAAAAATGGAAAGGCCTCTGCTCAGCAGTGGGACATATTTATAGGCTGTTAAAAAAGATGACACATGTGACAGCCAAAAAGAATTAATAAATAATATGGTGTTAAAATAAAATCATCATCATTACGGAGGCCCTTTAAATGACATCCATCGCAATATATCTCACAAACACTTCGAAAATTTTTGTAGTTAGATATAGTATTAGTTTTACTGTATTTGAGAATGTTATTCATTCATTCATTTAAATTAATGGCTTTTAATAGTGTCAAAACAGCTGGAATTTCGCCAATGTAGAATTACTGAGTGTGATAAAATGTAAACCATATATAACTATATGATGTGGACCATACAGCGGTACACCATAGAAATCAAACCAGAAAATTACTGACAGGAGATTTATTAATTTTAGAAAATTTACAACAGATACGATCTTATATATTAATCATAATACTCCCATTATAAAATAAACAAGTTAATATTTCTCGTTTCAAAAAAACTTGTTTGACTAAGATTTTTAAAAAGCATTAGTTTTAAACAAAAATAGAGCTAATTCTTTTATTATGACACTTTTACAGTAATTACAATTTCCAGTTAGTAAATATAAATTTTGATTAGTTTATCCTAACTCATCAATGACATCTCGTAATCAAATAGTTTTTTAATTTATAACAAGTTACATAAATAAAGATATATAAATTTGCACAAAAAAGTATAATACTAGGAGCCATCCATAAATTACGTCACAAATTATAGGAAGGGTTAACCCAAAGTGTGACACTGGGTAACTGGGTAAAGAAAAGTCATAAGCGTCGTGACACATGAATAAATGTAAATTGTTATAATCTGTAAACTTCAACGAAAATATTGCCAATTCTTTCAAAATTATTCATATATTTCCTAAATATCGATATATTTAGGAAATATATGAATAATTTTGAAAGTGTTGTTTTAATCTAATAATTTTTGAATGTAAAATTGCACAATCCGTGACTTCACACTAGAAGATAGGGGGAGTCCAATAGTCATAAAATTCGTGTGATGTAATATTATATATGAATGGCACTATACTTGTGTATCTGTCCGGAAATAAAATAAACATATAATGGCGTATTTTTATTCCATCCATTCTTTCTCGATTTGCCTTACAGTAGTTATTACGAATAATAAATAAATCACAAATTACATTATGCAGTCGTTACAATAATATGTCTTTAATATACAACAACGAAATTAATTTACGACTGTAACATACATACATATCGTCACGCCTGTCTCCCGTAGGGGTAAGCAGAGACCACAGATCTCCGTCCGCTACGATCCCGGCACACCTTCGTTACTTCTTCCACACTGATCCATCTTTCCTCTTATATACATCGTAGCGAAACGGCTCTCCGTTAGTCGCTTTTCACTCTCGTGGAAATCAGGACGTGACGGGTTGCGAACCACGTAGCCGTAATTTTTCAACAAATGAGGTTTGTTAAAATTCGTCATATAGAATCCTACAAGGGAGGATTGATGTTACCCTCAGCAGAGCCCCACATGCTTATTTAAGGCACTATAGTACCGGAGGGAGCCCGATCCCGGCACGCTTGCGACTAAGCTAACCTCTAGCTACGCATCCTTTGGCACGGCAGACCGTGGATTGGCAGAGACGAACGGAAAAGGGTAAAGAAATAAAAAGGCAGGGGAAGGGATAGACAGGTTGAAACTTCCGCAACGGAATACAAGGAGTAATACGGTAGTAGTTCGGGAGTCTGGGAGTCGCGTACCCGTGTACGACAGTAATATTAATAATAAGGTTGAAAGGTTAATTATAACTAAAACAAAATTGAAAAAAATCATCATCATCATCAAAATTGATCATATCTTTGGCGACCGATAGATCACACGTGAGATCATTATTATCATTCTTTTTTATTTTTTTTTTATTTTATTATATTCACGCCTATCCCTCGCAAGGGTTGGCAGAAACCACAGAGTTCCATCCGCTGCCATTCATCGCAGCGAAACGGCTCGTCATTAGTCGCTTTTCGCCTTCGTGAGAATCAGGATGTGAAGGGTGGCGAACCACGTCACCGTCATTTTCGACAAATTAGATATATTAAATTCGTCTTAGTGAGTCCCACGTTCGTCCCACGAGTTGCAAGGGAGGATGGAGGTCAGCCCCAGGAGAGCCTTGCATGCTGAGGTAAGGCACCATAGACCCCGGGACGATCGACACGCTTGCGACTAGGCTCGCCCCTAGCCACGCATCCATTGGCACGGCAGACCGTGGATTGGCGGAGAGGAAGGGAAAGGATAGAGAAGAAAGGAAGGGGCAGGAAAGGAAATGCGGATGGGGGGGTTACTAGACTCGGAATAAACATTTATAAATCCATATAAATATTTATTCCGATGCGGGAATCGAACCCGCGACCATTGACTCCGCGGGCGGAGGGCCCCGCCACTGAGCCAATCGGTCGGCCTTTTTTATCTTTTTAATTTTATTAACCGTTTTCTAATATAAGTATGAGTAAGTAACCCTAAATATTATTATAATGTAGCCATGCTGTGCGCAAATCTTAAGAGTTATAGTTCGAGCGATATTATTTTTATATTATACATTACTATTTCAACACTGTAACTTGTTTTTGTGCCGAATAGATAAAGTAAATATTTGACATTTTTAAATAAATAAAACGAATTACGATTAATTTTGTATGCCACTGTTGATGGCTAAATTGATCATCGCTTCCTATTAATAGTAAACATCTAATATTGCACTATATTAGTTGCAATTTGCAATTCATATTTTCACGACGCCACGTATGTACGGATTGTCGCCTAGTCTCCAGATATAGCTCCTGTATTAGAGTCGTACATTACGTTCAATGTATTATAGTTAAGAAACATCTGAGAGTTGAACGTTGACCCGGGAGAAAGTGGACAATCGAGAGCAGAGGTTTTTGGGGATTGTCGCCTAGTCTCCCACATATAGCTCCTGCATTAGAGAGTGATACATTACGTTCAGTGTATTATAGTTAAGAAACATCTGAGAGTTGAAAGTTGACTCGGGAGAAAGTGGACAATCGAGAGCAGAGGTTTTTGGGGATTGTCGCCTAGTCTCCAGATATAGCTCCTGCATTTGAGAGTGATACATTACGTTCAGTGTATTATAGTTAAGAAACATCTGAGAGTTGAAAGTTGACTCGGGAGAAAGTGGACAATCGAGAGCAGAGGTTTTTGGGGATTGTCGCCTAGTCTCCAGATATAGCTCCTGCATTTGAGAGTGATACATTACGTTCAGTGTATTATAGTTAAGAAACGTCTGAGAGTTCAACGTTGACTCGGGAGAAAGCGGACAATCGAGAGCAGAGATTTTTGGGGAAGTCTGCCGTTCTTTTGCACGCGATGACGTAGTTCCCATCTAAATAAGATCGGTTAACAGCTTCGGTCAAAAAATTATTCGCTTCAACAATTTGCGCCTCCGTTGGCGTTTCTTCTGTAAAATTACCTGAAAAGGAAATATATTTATCACAATATTTGACTATTTTTTAAATCATAACTCATATAATAATAATAATAATCATTTTTATTAGGGGTCATCCATGCATTACGTCACATGTATAAATCTAAAGTGGTAAAACTCAAAATTTCAACGAAAAACTTTAAAATATTACCAGCTGTATCGTTATTAAAGATAAAATATAATTAATCTCGGAAGTGCTCTTTTAATATATTAATTTTGACTCTAATTGTAAAATATGTGAAGTCACACCAGGGGAGGAGGAAGCCACAGAAATGCGAACGCTTGTGACAATGTGATGGTGTTATTTATTTTTGACTATTATGAAAAATAACATAATTGTCTAGATGCGTGATGATCCATGGTAAATCGAAATGGATTACAATATAGAATATTACTATTTATTACCTATAAAACCTAAGACTATAGACTCAGCGGCATATGAAGGGAACAATGGTGATCTTCTCCGCCAACTGAGTTCTTCGAAAGTTTTTCCATCCGACGATACTAAGAAGTTGTATGGTGTCTCTCCACCACTAGATTCCTGAAAACAATTTTAAAAACATTTTAAAAAATTTCCAGATATATCATAGCAATATTTTTATTCATACATTCGTTAGAAATACATACATATCGTCACACCTGTTTCCCGTAGGTACCCCAACAGAGAGACCATACATCCCCATCTGCTACGATCTCGGCATACTTTCCTTGCGTCCTCCACACTTATCACTCTCCACATGCAAGCTCGCCAGGTACTCTTGACCTGGCCTTTCCTAAAAACTTCGACAATTTGGTCAAGGTATGTTGTTTGTTCGTTAAACATGTATTTTTTTTTTGGAATAAGAATGGATTTTTTTGGAATATAGCAGTAGGAATTATTCCGAACAATTCCTCGAAGTACTTCCCATGGTAAAAGCGACAAAAGTTACACTTACATCGTCATGTCCTTCATACAGCACCAGCCGACAACAATTCCTCAATGCTCAGTTCGGGTCCGAGCTCTGGTTTGGTTTGCATAGACAAACTTCAAATTGCCGGCAAATGGCGTGTTGTACAGTTGGCCAATTAATCTAATACATAAAAATCTCGTGTCTGGTGCTTGTTATCGAACTCCTTCGAAACGGCTTGATTTATTTATTTTTTTGGCAGATTTTATTTATTTTTTTTTATATTTGGTAGGTCTGAGGTACGAACTATTTTTTATACCACAAAATGTTTACTTTTATATGACAAAAAAACGTTTGCCGGGTCAGCTAGTATGACAATAATAATTTTATGAAGTTTCCGACCAAAGTTTCCGTATATATATTTCCGGTTTGCATCCAGATTATTACGACGTGTGCTCTCTACACAATTGTCGCCCGACTTGGTTCCATTTTCCGTGTGAGAGTTTCGAGTGGAACATTGCTCACCTTACATAGCTACGATAATGTACATATACATATAATTTTAATAAAAACCTTGATTTCGTTGATCAAGTGTTCGCACGCGACTGTGCTGTTGCATTGCCCCGTATCTGTCTGCACAACTAGGACCACTTTAGCCGCAGTGGGCAGGAACATCGGTTGTCCGTTTTGACTCTTCTCTTTTCGCGTACTCCTTGTTAAATGCGACGGTATCTCGATTGGCGATAAAGGGTTTTCTGAAAATGTTTAATATGGTGGGTAGATAGGGGTTTGAGACATGGAATAGTCCGCAAGAACTAGTACGCAAACTCTAGGTATTCGTCAACCACTGCCTACGCTGAATCTTAAAAGTATATAAAAATGGAGATGGATAGGGCATACTCTTCGGCACCACGCAAGTCATATCCCCAAAGAAGCCCTTTAATGGAATCCGCAGGGGAAAAGAAAATGTGGGCGCTCAAAACAAACTTGGCGGCGTACTGTGACGGCCAAAGTACAGAAGATGGGTTTATCCTGAAGCGAAGTGAAGCGTATGGCCTCCGACAGGTCGAGATGGAGAAACCTCGTGCCTGCCCTATGCCCCACCAGGGGGACTTAGGAGAGAGAAGAGAGATGGGTTTGCGAACAACGCCACTGCCAGTCACTGTCCTCTGCCTTTTAAGCCCAGCTTCAACTTATGATCTGATGACTACATATGACAGTGGTACGGTGGTCAGTGTCTCGTTTTTAAGCAGGATTTACTGCGTGTAGATAATGTAGACATTTGGAGCGATATAGACAATCTTTAAAATTGTAATTACTTTAACAACAAATAAAATGGGCAATGGGCTAATCACATTAATTGGAGAACTAATCGACCCCAGGCCTGAAGGAGCCATAACCTGCGTTATAAGGCTGGCGGAATCTAGACAGGTACATCTGAAGATCGGCCTAGGTGGTGCGTCTTAGAGGAGGTTTATGTCCAGCAGTGGACTACAACAGGCTAATGATGATAAGAATGAAATATATAAACTCGTTTTTGGAGACTTGAAAGAACTTAATAATACTTTATAAAGCCGCGTATCTGGTAGTAAATAAACAAAAATGTAATTTCAGTATTACGATATAACAAACTTATGGGTTGCTGTAGTATATATATTTATATATAAAACAGAGTCAGGAACAGTATAAGTGCTATCATATAACAAACACATTTATCAGACGAGCTGTGTGAACAACATACAGTGAAGCAATCCGATAATAATACTTTGTCAGTGTCACTTATCATAGACAAAGTACATGATGGGGAATAGTGAAACATAATTATATAATGTCTTCTCAATTATACTGGACATTGGCGAAATCATCTATTTTGTCAGTGTTGACAGCCATTAATTCAAATGAATGAATGATTGAATATACAATAAAGAGGCCATCCATAAATTCCATCATACGAATTACATGATTTTTCAATTTGGTGGTCATATTTGTATCACCCGTTCCTTAGTGTGACGTCACGTATTTGTATAAATTTACATTCAGAAATAATTAAATTAAACCAGCATTTCCAAAATTATTAATTATATATTCTTATATATTAATAGAATTTGTATTATTTTAAAGATTTTCGTTATACAGTGGATCTAAGGTAATCCGACAAACGTTATGCAGGGCGATGTCGGATTATCGAATTTATCCGACAAATTCGATAATCCGACATCGCCCTATATGTAGTACGGAATTTTTTGAATACCGTACCCTTGTAATCCGCACAATTACAAATCAAAGAATCTATTTGAACTATGAACAAAACAATAATGGTGGTGCATAAAAGTTACAATCTATCCAATCGTGCATTATATTAGTAAAGATTTGCAGATTTTTTTATGTACAATCAACAGTATACACCGTGACTTTTTAATTACCCGAGAAAACTAAAATTCGCCTTTGTAAAAATATGTAGAATGAGAGAAAGTTACAAAAATATTGTTTTATGGGACTTCAAAGAAATCCTGTAAATGTTACGCGACCAAATTAGGTTGGTTTGGGTGCAATTCATATTGGGATGATAATGATGTCTATTTGAATAAGCAAGATTTTTTTGTTGTATAATTTTTATGTATATTAAGAACATTTTTAATAAATATTTCATAAAAATAAAAAAAAATTTCTTCTCTAAATTTAATGTATATCGATAACTGAATATATTATTTATTTTCTCGGGTAATTAAAAAGTCACGGTGTATAGGCGTATCGGATGACAGGGAGCGCCGGATTAGAAAGGGTACGGTCTACCGCGGGTCCACTGTTGTTGAAGTTTAGAGTTTTAGCATATAGCACCTATATGCATATTTCACATCACGAAGTATATGACTCGTCCCTCCCCGCATGATGTCACACCCTCGACGTGTGCCGTAATTTATGGATGGCCCCGAAATTATACATACTATATATTATGTACACACTAAACTGGGTGCGGGCCTCTTCTTAGTTTAGAGGTGTTGTAATATTGTGATATAAATATATATATGATTCGGCACAGGATTTTCCTTTATCAGTATTCCCTCGAGAATTAATCGTGCAGGATATATGTAGATATGTATATACATCTATCGTAAATAAATGTAGAAGTTATTGCGGCGTGCCTGCCGTTCTTCTTACGGCAACACGCGGGATCTTTAGGGGGTTTTTATCTTCTAATAAAATTCTTCAAAATTATATTAATTTATTCTTCCATTTTATTGTACATTTATATCTTATTCATATTAATACTTTATTATATTTTACACTTTTCAATTTACATTTTATATATGTGCCGGACGGGTGACGTGTCTATATGAAAAAAACGTCAGTTGAACTAAATTTTGTTTTAATAGAAAACAATTTCTTTTTAATTTCAAATAACGAATGTAATAAGAAATAATATAAAAAGTTTCATTGCATTAGTGATACATTTATTAATGTCTCACTACAGTATACTCTCTTCTAAATCCTGCTTTAACCAATGAACTAGATAACATTCTCATGTCTGTACTAAACTTTTGTTGAATTTAGTAAATAACGAAGGTAGGCATTATTTGTAGCTAATAAGTTTGAGATATCCATATAAAGCAAGTGAGACAGAGGTAAACTTTGTCTTTGGAGTTTACATCCTAGCTATAAATCCTCGAGAGTGACACTAGTAAATCCATTTAGAGCCAAAAACCATATTGGACTTAAACTTTAACTCTGGAAAATATCATGGTTACTACTAATATATAATACTTTACCACGATATCTAAATATTTAACTGAAAAAATAAGCATTATCTATTATTATGTGATGAATGAAAAGTAGTTTTATTGCCAGCTCACTGGACCATATCGTACCCAGAATAAACAAAGCTGGATTTTTTAAGGGAAAATATAGGCACACATTGTAAAACATGACAGGTACAAATTGTTGCAAATAATCATGATGTTAAAAGTCGCGGGCATAAGACAAGTTAGTCAGAATAGGAAGTCTTGGCTAAGTAATATCAAGAAGTAGGTCCACTGAGCTGCGCCTCGGGAAAGAACAGGAGAAATGTGCTAAATTGGCTATCAACCTTAGCTACCTGGAGAAGCATTCTTAGAAGATTACCATACGCATGTATAACCTATAGCCTATGAAATTCATTTCTACGTGTTCCAAAATTGCAATTTATTTGTTTTCAGTACAGAAATTATACTACCGCATTCTATAGTGCTGCAGATGGCGTTTGGTTTGTATGTTTGTCTACCCCTGCAAATTAGATGACTAATAATAAAATAAGTTATCCGTAAATACCTGAGTCATGTTGGATGACAAGCAGATATATTCCAATAACGACGCCAAAGACGAGCACTATAAGCAGTATACCAACTATCGCTGCTGTAAGGCGGTAGTTGTGGGAGCGTGCTGGTTCGCCGAGCGCGGGCCGCTGCAGGAGTGGCGTGGCCTCCGAGGTACCGGCATCGTCTGCAGCCCCCACTCGGTATCGATTACTGCGAGACTCATGATCTATCACAAACAAAGTTTGTTATTTATTTATTTTTATTATAAATGCACTAAACTAATATAATTAAACTATGTGATTCTTTTATGGGATATGAGGGCAAATGATCAAGCATGTCACAAAAACATTTAATTTAGCACAAAAATATGTAGAGTAAGTGTGTAAAAATTTTTTTTTAGTTACAGTAAAAACCTTGAAGTGGAATCTCGCCCATGTCAACTGTACAATGTTCACAACTATTTCACAGAATTTTGATAGTGACATAATGTTAATAAATAGTTAATATACAGAGTGTTCGCACTTATAATTCTTGATACATACTGGTATCTATTAACCATGACACTGTATCCCCAGGGATAGGTATATTGGATGTCACATACATGCCATGTAATTTGAGTTATCTACATGACAATCGGTATGTTCAATTCAATCCACAACTCAGTGTACCATCTTTATCATTGGCATGTAGTTTATCACATTACACAAATACAATTTTGTACGCTAATAATTATTTAATATTTTAAAAGAAGATTAGCGATGTTTTCATCATCATCAAGGCATTACAGCGGCTGGGCCTTAGCCTGGTTATGTTATATATTAGCAATGTTTTGATATTATTAAAATTATTTTTACCTACTTCAATTAAGTCAATAAACTTATGCTACAAATATGATGATAAGCTATAACCTAACCTTCACCAATCATAAACATAAACCCTAATTAACACCCAGTCGAATATTCATACAATAATACAATTTTAAAAACCTGTGACCTACACCATCATCAGCCACTGCATGCCCATGGCATGCCACTATACATTAAACATATTTAATAATATATATATTATTTTGGTAATAATATAGAGATTTGACCAAAACTATTCTTTACACGCAGTTTGTCAAAAACCAATCTAACCTATCGGATCAGTGGTGGGGCTAATTCTTAAGAAGTCAATGATTGAGGGTTCAATCCACATATTAGAATAAATATATGTATTAGTCAATCAATCAACAGCTTGCGGCAGTCAACTGCTGGACATAAACCTCCCACAAGAAGCACCACCTAGCCCGATCTTCGGCTTCACTTCTTCGGGCTGTTAGCATTCACATTTCGGTGTAGTAAGAGAGTATATATGTATGGCTTACAAATATTCATTTCGAGTCTGCAATAAGCAGACTGCTAATCCACACTGGATATTTTCCATTACTCTAGAAAAAAGGAGGCCCATGCCCAGCAGTGGGATACACATATAAAATTTTTCCTTCCTTAATCATTGGAATGAAAAATTAATTCGCATGGTTAAACATTTCTCTTGGTTGAAAGTTATCTTTTTAAAATAATATTTTTTTTGAAAATGAGCAGCGGAAGCTTATTTGTGATTATTAAGAGACTAAAGTTTGACACATTAAATATATTTTTGTTATGTTGTAAAATAATATATAGATGGAGAGACAATATGTGCAAGGTGCCTGCTTAGTAGAAAATGTATGAGTGTAGCCAAAGATAGGGCCAGGAAAGATAGGGAACAAACCTCGGGAGTGAATGCTATAGGCTGATATTACAATAATGATATAGAATTCATTAATTGTTAAAAAAGTTATTCAGATAATATTAAATGAAGCATTCACTGCTAAGAAAACTTACCACTGTTTAGTAATTCTGTCATTGATACATGTATAAATATTACATATAAAATACCATTAATTATATGTTACACAGAAGGACTACTTCAACTTCATACTATCACTAGTCACTGTGATAAATGTTAACAACTCTAAATGTCAACAATAAAATTATCAATTCCCAAGTGCTATCTAAATGACACAACAAATAATAATTTTGTTTGTAATTATGTTTACTAATTAGTTTTCAAGAGAAGAATTAGAAATTATACACTCAATAAGTTGTATAATTTCTAATTCTCCTTTCTAAAACTCCTTTGTATGATTCATTTTTATGTGGAATGATATTGTTAGTTATGTGCCGTTCATAAGACTGTCACTTGTGAGACAGGTGCCTACTATATTGTGGACAATAAAATGTTACAAGATTAATAAAATGACTTGGGGATAAAAGACTAAAAGGTATCAAAGGGTGCCTTCCTTGGACCTTGTAACTTTAGTTAGATCATTGTTGCATGATTTAATGAATTCATATAAAACAAATAGTAAAGCTTTCAAACAGTAATGCACCATTATATGAATTTACATTATAATGGAATTTTAACAATATTTCCATCAATTTGTAATCCGTATATACACATATTTTTATAATTATGATAATCCTGTTATATTTTTTAATTTTTGTTATTTTTTAAATTACCTATATATAAGTGCTGTGTATTAGATACCTATTTCTGATAAATCTTAAATAATAAAGACAAGTATGAGAACTTAATATACTACAAAAACTATTGTAAGGAAAAGTTTTTGCGCTTACCTACTGGGGAAATTAAAGGCTGCATGTTTCTTTGACCTGACAAGTTTAGGTGTAAAACTAAACCAGGTGGACATTACTGTACACTATGTTATGATAATAAAAAGAAAAACTAAATAAAAAACACTATTTCCGTTTAACAAACAAGAACATAAACTTCAAATTTTGTTGTCACAGATCATACATAAAACTAATGCTTATTTTGACATTTGTCATCGTCACAGATATTATTAAAGAAGCTGATTAGTGAAGATTTTTATGATAAATCATTTCACAAGTATTAGCAATTGATATCGTTTAGTTTATAACGTTCGAGTTCGAGAATAATTTTATATTAATTAAAAAAATATTTAAAAATAATATTAATTAAAAAATAAATAGAATTTAGAAAAGAAATCTGTGGCAGTAATTAAAATAAATGCATACATACATACATACATATAGACACCTCTGTCTCCCTGTAGGGTTAGGCAGAGACTACAGATTCCAAACTCCATATGCTACGACCCTAACACACCCTCCTTGCTTCCTTCACACTCATCCATCATTCCTCTCACATTCATCGTAGCGAAACGGCTTTCCGTTCGTCGCTTCTCGCCCTCGAGGGAATCAGGACATGACGGGTGGCTAACCACGTCACCGTCATTTTTTAATGAATTAGGTATATTAAGATTCGTCATAGTGAATTCCACGAGCCGCAAGGGAGAATGGAGGTCAGCCCCAGCAGAGCTCCGGCTATAGTACCCGGGGAACCCGATCCCGGGACGGTCGGCACGCTTGCGACTAAGCTATCCTTTAGCACGGCAGAGCGTGGATTGGCGCAGAGGAAGGGAAACGGATAGAGAAGAAAGGAAAAGGTAGGGGAAAGAAAATGTGGATTTAAACAGCATGATAGGGATATGATACTACCGCAACGGACGACGAGGAATGATATTCAAGCAAAGCAAAGATACTTCTTTGCCTATCCGCTTGTCCGGTATTTATGGTATTGGTACACGGGTACGCGACCCCGGCCTCCCGTGCTACTACCCTATCACTCCTCGTCTTTCATAGAAAAGTAATCTACATCGCTGAATCATCAGTATTGTCACTGTCTCTAATGTGCATTTTTGGCCCTTCATAAAAGAAAAGCTTTAAACAAAATGCTTGTTTAAGAAAAACGCTTAGAAACGCTGTATTATTCAATTTGCAATGTTTAGTGGGTTGTTATGTAAGTTTACATGAAAAAGGCATTCGATTATAGCTCAGTTTCGAAGCTATCAGCTTTCGAAGGATTGCCATAAAGTTAACAATGAGCACATTTAGGGGCATCGCTGCTCTACACGGATGTTGCGCAATCTTTTACGATTAACGTTGGTAGCAGGCCAACTGCATTTGCAGCTTACGACGATGAATGCTGTTTTGAATGTCCAAATTCGACTTCATCCATGTACATTAAATAATAGAGGTTCTAATTTAGACAGTTATATTCACTGTACTTTATGATAGTGGAGGAAGGAGGTATTGAAATAAAATCGTTATTAGCGTAAATTCCTTATATATTTGATATATAACATACCTCACAGTTTCCACGACGTCGTGTGTCAATCAACCGTTAATTTCCCGCGGTGTGATATATGATTTTACCACACCATTATTCCGGTCACAAACAGGTTGTAAAAAAATTGATTAAATCATGAAAGTATTTAAAATTTGTTAAATGGTAGCAAAATGTTTTCTACTTTAATTCACAAGACTTGTGATTAGCAAGTGTCATGTTACAATGATGGGAAGTGAGCTTCAATATTTATTACGACAGCGCTTTCAGCTTAAAATATGCGCATGATCAATCTTACAGACATCTAAGCACGTCGAAGATCAGATTTCAAGTCATTATAAATCAATTTTTACGAATGGAATGTGCGCAGTGTAATGTGTTAAGATAAATATAGGTGTATATGATTTTTTTTTTGTTTCGGGATTTTTAAAGAGGCCGCCAAAACTGAGCTAGCTAGAATAGACCAATATTTGTAAGAACGATATATCAATCATTCTTACAAATATTCGTTTTTAAAAAAAGTCTATGATGATATATAGTTTTTATTGATATGTATTTAATGAAAAATAAATTATCCAAAGTACACATCAGTGTCTTAAAAAACCATATCTGAGTTAAAATGCGAAAGTGGAACCGTATCGCTTCGAGCCAATTGGTAACAAGAAAACGTACTCTTATGGACAGGTTGTAGGATGCAATCGGTTTGAGAAAGTCATTGGGCCCGGTTTGCGGAGGAGCCGCAACTACTTCCGTGAATGTAGGGTGCCCCGTGTATCTGCAACTTTTTACGGATTTTTTATAGCTTAAAAACGAATTATTTCATTTTCCAACAATTACACGCACCCCGTAACCACACGAGTCAGGGAGTAGTTAATGATTTTATAATATACCGGTCGCTTACACTACGTTTCTGTCACGTAAACTGTCGGTTTTCACCCACCCTAGAGGACTAATAGGGACTATGGTTTCTTATGTTCAATCCTCTCCTACATTTTTAACGTAACGTCACGACGAAATTAAAATAAACACACGCGCACGCGCAAGCCTAACAGCATAAATATATTCGAATCAAATTATTTCATATATATATATATATATATATATATATATATATATATATATATATATATATATATATATATATATATATATATATATATATATATATATATATATATATATATATATATATATATATATATATATATATATATATATATATATATATATATATATATATATATATATATCAATATGAATTAGACAAATTTATCCCAGGACTGTCACCAATATGGTAGTTCTTCGGAAACAGGTCTAAACATGCCCCACTCAGTAAATTCAACAGTGCCAATGCAACAGGGCTACCAATTATGGTGAGAGTCATGTAAAAACCATAGATTTATAAACAATATAAATATATTATACATAACATGTATATTCGGCCGTCGATGACTTAAACGAAAAAGCATGGCGCCAACATTTGTATCATTAAGGTGACGTTAATGTTTTCACTTCCTGTTTAGTGAAATTAAGTCGTTACCATAATTGATAAAATAGCATAATTGTATTTGTATTTGTAGTAGAAAAAACTAACAAATACATCAATTAAAGCGATCCCTCCGTGATATCTTTGGCAGCCGATAGATCACAAAATTATTGTTATCCTTTTTTTTATATTTATTCTTTTTTTTTAAATTTAATTTTATCTGTTTCATTTTAAAAATTTTAATTATTACATAATTCTTTAATATTGTAACTTATTTTTGTCCCTAAAAAAATAAATAAATAAGTAAATGTTCACGCAACTGATAAATTTTAACAAAAATTGAGTATTCTTTATCATTTAATTCATTCACTCATTAATAGAATTTAACGCTTTTTTTTGTCGATATGTATTTAGTATAATCAAATATTAAATGTAAGCTAGGAATATAAATTATTATTATATATTTTTGTTTTTTAGTACCTAACGAAAGTCTAACATTAATATGTGTCAACATATAATAATATTTATAGACTGTTGTCGTCTAATGATCTCTTGGGTATCAAAATATACAAATGTTATAAATTATGTTTATATTATGTAAGCTATAAATTAAATGTAATAAAAAACTAAGAAGGACATTTTGAAATATTGAATGACTGACAGCCCTGCTGAATCATTGCTTGAACAGAAACCGGCACAATTCCTGTTCGACAAACACTTCCTAACGACGATCCGTCGTGACAACCCGCCACACGTAGAACCTTTTGAGAACTACGAATTACGTAAACCCCAACAAATATCACATACACGGACTAGGATATGGTGGAAAGTAATGTGCACTTACTTATTTCTTTGAAGTAAATGTTCGTCTACGTGTTTTTTTTCTTAATTTTATTGGATAGAACTGAAGCCTATTATTTAGGCCGGGAAAACGATACTTCGCATTACATATGAAAATTCGAGACTATTTACATTTAATTATTTACATTTATGTGCTATAGTAACATGATACCGTTGCTGTAGAAATTTTATTTAGCGAGCTCTCATTGTACAGCTTTTTGAACCAATGAGTCGAACGTTATGAAAACCATCAAAATTGGACGCCTTCGTTGTCAGATAGTCGTAGAAGCCGCGGAAGGCCTAAGCTCTTCGAGGTCTAAGAAACAGGTGGAAATTTGAAGGTGCAAGCCAGGGCTATAAGGCGGATGCATTAACACCGCTCAGTTAAACTCTTAATTTTTGCTGAGTGGCTAAGGACGTGTGTGGTCTAACGTTATCGTGATAAAAGACAACACCTTTTTTATTGATCAGTTCCGGCCTCTTTCTCTTAAATTCTTACTTTAATCTCATCAGTTGTTGGTAGTTCATCCGAATCAATGGTTCTGCCCGGCGATAAAATCTCTCAAACCTTCAAATCCCACCATACACGCAGTATCACTTTATTGCGAGTTAAACCTGGCTTTGCACAGTCTGTGAAAACTGGCCGACCTTTGTCACGACCTTTTTGGTACGTTCTTGTTCGTCGTTTCTTCTTCGTCCAGAAGAAGTTACTCTCTACTAACATTACTCACCATTACGAAATGGTGGTAAACGCTTGATTGTTAGCGGACTGACGGTTTGACAAATGAAATGTAATTTCTATTGTCGCAAAATAAAAAAAAATTGACTTGACACTGGCAGAATTCTCCTATAGTTGCCATAATCAAAAATTGATTATGGCAACTATCAGATAATTGGGATAAGTCCGATCGCTGAGTTCCACTACCGCACAATTCGCCACAAGGAAAAGTTTTATCTCCACCATCTAAATGAGTGGCGATCCAGTATGGTGCGTTTTCCCAGAAACTTCTTCCAGTGCACCACTACCCTGTGGAACCATCTACCTCCAGCTGTGTTTTCGAACTGATACGACATTGGAACCTCCAAAAAAAGTAAGCCTAAACTTTCCTTAAAGGCCAGCAACGCTTCTACACTGCCTATGGCACTGTGGATGTCTATGAGCGGCGTTGACTGCTTTCTATCAGGTGATACGCCTGCTCGTTTGCCTTCAAAAAATTGAATTGAATTGAATTAAAATTAAAACTTTTAATTTAAATTTGTATCGGTCCGAAAATACCGCTCAAAACAAATGGTTATGGGTGAACCAAATGGAAATTTCTAAATAATAATACTTATAAAATTATCGTCAAATAAAAACTTCCTAATACAGTAAACTTCCCTTTATCCGAACCGCGTTTATCTGAAATCCGCTTTATCTGAACAAATTTTTCCAAATATTGTTTTTCTTTGTTCACAACTTTAAAAATGTGTATGTAAAAACCAATGTGTAATAGGTGTTAAACAGCCTACCGTATGCACCTATCCCACCCCTACCCACAGAATATCATCGCGATCCATTACTTATTTGCTCGTGGCACATCTTTATCTCTCTCTCTCTGAGTCCTAAGTTGGGGCGAAACGTCATGTCTGCCCTATGCAGACATGACGTTTCTCCATCTCGACCTGTCGGAGGCCGTACACTTCACTTCGCTCCAGGATAGGCCCATCTTCTGCACTTCGGCCGTCACAGTACGCCGCCAAGTTTGTTTTGGGCGTCCACATTTTCTTTTCCCCTGCAGATTCCATTCGAGGGCTTCTTTGGGTATATGACTAGCGTGGCGTCGGAGAGTATGCCCTATCCATCTCCATTTTTGTCGACATATCTGGACATCACTTTATATCTCTGGGCATCTCGTTATATGTATACATATCTTTTTAACACATCAACACAAAATTATTCAGTCAAAAACATGCATGCTTATTCAAAATCATATCAATAGCATTTACGTATGCACGTTTAACGATCATATTTCGCGGTATGGACGCAATTGCGAATGTCAGGGGACTTCAGTTTATACGAACCGGCCGCTTTGCCGATCATTACGGATCATTACGAGCAGTTTAGTGTACCGCTAATCATGACACCACTTTAAGTTTAAAAAAGTATTTTGTTAACGATTGAAAATTTGAACAAGATATATAATATAGGGAGAGTGTGAACTAATAATAGGAATTGAAAAAGGATACCTGTAGAGTTTCTTTCACCGATTTTTCTCCGTTCATAGGAACGGCAGTATGAAATACTGGTAAAAGTTTTATTGATAACAAACTGACGTTTGATAAATAAAATGCCCTTTCTTATGTCGAAATAAAGAATTTGAATTGAAATATATATTTCCATTGATAGCAGTGGCTTCGGGCGACCTAGTGGCACATTTGTCTATGACTTAAATTTATGAAAAAAAAAGTCTTCGACCAGTGTGTCCTGACAATACTCTCTTACGGCGCCGAAACGTGGACGCTGACAGTCCGTCCGCTTTACAAGCTCAGAGTCGCTCAGAAGGCTATGCAGAGAGCTATGCAGAGAGCTATGCAGAGAGCTATGCTGGGAGTTTCTCTGGTAGATATGATTCGGAATCAACAAACCCACCAGAGAACTAAAGTCATCAACACAGCCTTTCGAGTAAGCAAATTAAAGTGGCAACGGGCTGGCCACGTTTGTCGGAGATCCGACAATCGTTGGAGCAGACGGATGCTGGAGTTGAGACCGCGTCTTGGTAAACGTAGTGTGGGACGTCCCCTGGCTAGATGGTGCGATAATCTGTGTAGCGCGGCTGACAGAAACTGGATGCGTGAAGCCCTAGATCGGGCTAGGTAGCATTTCTTGGGGAGGCCTATTGCCTACCAGTGGACTGCCGCAGGCTATGGATTGATTGATTGATTGAGTGATAAATTTATACAATGTTATATAAAAACGAGTAAAAGCGGCGTTGAATTGAAACTTGTAACTCGTTCATACGTTTCCCACTTACATAAATTATTTGGTAATGTAATACATCAGATGTCTCAAATTGTATAATATATTTTAAAATGCTTAATACTTGTTATTTATTCGCTTCACTATGTTACATCGACACACTTTAAGATCGCCAACTATTTCATCGTATAGTTCGTAAATCGTTTTGCTTAACATCGTCAAAATCCATGTTCTTTTGTAATAAAGATAAAAAAGATTTACAAACACACATACAGGGAATTAGTTATAACTATTATGCTCATGTCAAGTAAAATACAATAATATCATAATCTCTTAAAATGTAAATAGTCAGCTTGTCACGTTACGTCTCGATAAAACGGTGGCTATCAAAATTTCTATGGACTTTTTCAGTCAAACAGTCACGATACACGCATTTATTTCATATCACTTCACTGATACGCCTTAATCGAGCTATATTGTATAATACGCTACCACAATTAAACAATATAACTGACAATAATATACTATTATGAAAACGAAAAAAAAATACGTCATTGATGTAAGTTGGCGGGAAATTATAAAAAAAAATGATGTCAATTCCTACTTAGATCAACAAAGAATATTTTTAAACTGTATTGATATTAAGTGACCTTCACTATAAATTTAAACAAATGTATTTGAACTTGAGTGGATGAATAAAAAGTATTTTGTTAACTATAGAAAATTTAAACAAGACATATAAATACTTATAAATATATATAGCGAGAGTGTGAACTAATAGTAGGAATTAATAAAAGAAGTAATAATTTTAGTTTATTCTATCGCGATTTAAAAAAAAGCGTCTTTGGTTCCAATGTTTCGCTTTGATCCTTGTGTGAATTGTATCATAAATACATGAAAAAGAACAATAATTTAGACACTCGCTATGGTAGCGTGGTACAATTCACACACTATATTCAATCTAGCTTGTAATTTGTTACATAATTACTAATATTGTCCAGTCTGACTTCACTGCATGTTAATGTTGTGTCCATCTGTAATTAGGGTTAATGTGTTGCCTGAATTAATTAGAATAATGTGTGCAATTGTAACTCCTGTTGACAGTCCATAGCTTACTTGTTTACTTCCTGTGGCGCTACAACCCTTTATAGGTCTTGGCCTCCTCAACGATTTTCTTCCACTTCGCTCTGTCTCAGGCCTCTCGTCTCCAAGATGTTTTCTTGCTAAGCTTCTTCAAATTCTCCTCCACACATTCTATCCACCCCTTCCTGGATCCCAAAGGAAGTCTCTTCTGTTGCGGGATATTCTGTGGTGTGATGGTCCATAAATAAATTTAAAAAAAGTCCGTACATAGTTGAAGAAAGCCTTCGATCTGTGTTGGAGGATACCTTAGCGGTGCACACAAAAGAAACCCACTGTTGCAGCTGAACATGTGCCTCAATCATGTAGGAAGTAATACTTACATCAAATCTGACTGCCCATAGTGAACACACTGGGCAGTCAGATTCGTGACGTAAGAACCAGCCATCTCATTTTTCTCATCGAAGTAGTAACTACCATTAGTCTATCACCAGAGGTACTACGGTGTGCTTTATACAGGTGGTTTTAGGTCGATAAATGACATGACACGAATGATTCCCTATTCTTTGTTACATTTCTTGTAATAGACAAGTAACCCTTGTTCGCACGCATCGCTTCAGCGCGCGTAAGTGCTCTATCGGCGCACTTCTTTGCGTCCAAACTCACGTTTACGTAAACACAAACATCAACACGTGGAATGCTTTCATTCATTATCTAGTTACGCGCGCTTGTTGATTACACCGTTGGCGTATTGAACGGCCACTTACAAAATTAATAATAGCAGGTTCGTTCAAGCTGCGCTGGACCACGCTAAGCTTTATAAGTGCGCTACGATTTGGCAGTGTGGTTCCTGTTTTGCTTTCTGACGTCAGCGCTCACCAGGCTAGCGTTGCGTATGCCTTGTAGACTAACAGCTTCTTACACACGTGTAGACGGGAAGAGCTAAGGATAATTGAAAGGATCGTACATGTGACTTTGGCTTTATTCACCTGTGATGTGAATCGCAGCGTACGGTTGCAAAATGTGTCAAGTTTTAGTCAAGGCGATTAAGTTGCTCTAGACCAGTCCTTTAATTTTCCTTTAGTTAGACCTAGAACCTTTCATTTTCTCGAGCCTCCTACATATTTCTATAATACATTTATTTCTATATTAATAATAAATTTAGCGAGTCATAGAATAATCTACATATAATAAAAATCAATTGCTGTTCGTTTGTCTTGCTACAACTCGAGAACGGCTGGACCAATTTGGCTAATTTTGGTTTTGAATTATTTTTGGAAGTCCAGAAAAGGTTTAAAAGGTGAGTAAATATGATAAAAATATTAGGAATATAGTAAAAGCAACAATTTCGTTTTCCCTTAGAAACTATTCCTGCCTGTCAAATATTTGATCGTTGTGACGTGACTATTTTTAAGTAACATCAAGTGTAATATATAATAATAATAAAACTTCATTAACTATATTTAATATGTGTTGTATTTAATGAGATAAAGATATTATATTAATTTGTATTGTAAGCAAGTTTCAAATTAGAACCGTACACTACAAACTTTATTTTGTAAGCTCACAACCTTTGTATCATAACCAATTTTTCAAGCAACATCATGTGTAATTAAAAAATAATAATAAAATCTAATTCATATCCAGCATTTTTGATCCTGTTAAGTTTTGACCACATTTTTAACTAAAGTTGAAACATTCTGCAATTATCGTTCAGCTTTTATATTTATTGATTCTGAGGCGGTACGAAGTTTGCCGAGTCAGCTAGTTGTTATATAAAAATAATGCGAAGTAAAATTTTCTTATTTGAGAAAAAGTTTAAACTTTGTTATTTGTTTTCTAAGATCTTTCATAATAAATGCGTTTTTTGGAATACTCTTGTCTTTTTTCTTTCTGCTCTTATTATAATCCATTACAAACGCCCATTACAAATGATAATTTCGGATACTTAAACAGTTTCACTTTCTGCCGCACGCAGTGAGTGCGTGCACTTTTTCTTTATTCACCTCTCGGAACGGGTGAACCGACAGCTGGGTCATTTACAATTGCTCCAGTGGTTTTGAGGGCCGGTGTTTGACGTACATTACTTTGTAAGCTTAAAATATTAAAAAGTAGATAGAAGTTGTTTAAGAAGTTTGAATATCGACGCCAAAAAGCGAAAACGCCGTAAATGACACATAAAAAAAACTTTTATTGCATATTTGGATCAGAAAAAAAATGGTCTGAGTCTCACAGCTCTACGAACAATAGAAAATTTTGTACTTTGAAACTAACTGTTTTTGAGTGATCAGATAGAATTTTTTCAGAAATTATTTCATTCATTCATTTGAATTAATGGCTTTCAATAGTGCCAAAATATTATATCTCCAAAATATTATATATATTTCGCCAATTTTACGTAGAAGGGTGAAGAGACGAAGGAGGTTAATCAGTGTCTTATCTAATCAGAAATCTTAAAAGTTTCTTTGGCTATGTCGGTATATTTTCATTTTGCGGTTTATTACGTTTTCGTTTTTTTGCATCGATATATTTTATGTAGACAAGAATTAAGGTGATAAGTTAAGGTGATAATTTATATAGCACACTACACAGCAGTAGGTTTCCTCAGTTGATAGGGTCGCCATCCCTTCCAATTTCTTCGGATTTGTCGTCGCAGAAATGTTAAATGTGTTTGCAAAGGAACTGAGACAAAAAATTTAATGTTTCAACCTGCATCTAAAGTATAAATTAAATTTATTTGCGAACAATTCAAATTTATAGTATTTTGCTGTCTTAAATTTATAGTATCTAATTTTATATTATATTTTATTACATATAAATGTGTCTAACATTTGTAAAATAATAATTGAACTAAAACCGATTCAATATTTTCAGTTCAATATTCCGGGGTCATCTAGCTCTTTGTCCTTGTTTATTGATATTAGATATGGCGACCCTTATTG
Organism: Baronia brevicornis; assembly: GCA_031353405.1. Lineage (NCBI taxonomy): Eukaryota > Metazoa > Arthropoda > Insecta > Lepidoptera > Papilionidae > Baronia > Baronia brevicornis. The sequence continues at coordinate 10,085 of JASFAT010002169.1, read as the reverse complement.
TCGTTGACATATCTGCGAAAAACAGTTGCACAACTATTTGCCAGTTTGTTTGTGTTCATTGGCATTCTCCCCCGTCCCACCACGGTCCTTCACCCCCACGGAGACCATCATATTATGCTGGTTCATATGTAGACGTATTGAGGAGAAACTCGGTGCCGGTAACACTTTGCATAATCTTGCTATTTGTTACACTGCCCGGCGTAAAACACGTGAATTATATTGTTACATAACCGGCCCCGGAACACGTTGTCGATAATTATTATTATTACCAGCGCTCGGATGTTAGTGCGAGACAATGAGCAACACATTAATTACAAGACGGGAGAACAGCGTGAGCGCGGCAACTCCGACGCCGTCTTGTGCTGATTATGTAATCGAGAGTCAAAATCGATTTAATGAAAAACATTTTCGATTTTTTAAGTATAGCTTATTTCACATGTTTACAAAGGGTTATTAATTAAGCGATCCACAAGTGGGCATTCGATCGCATATTTTAGTAGGTATTAACGCAATCGTGATTGCCCTCAACAACCGGACCATATAAAGTTGCAGTCACTAACTGGTTGACTCCTGAATTATGAATAGTTGACTAATACTCTAATAAACTATAATATAGATAAAAAACGATATACAATTTCTTTGTTTCTATGTTTTAGAAATTATGATTATCTAAATTTACCTAGAATATGAATCTATTTTATTTATTTGTTATTATTATTATTATATATTCACGCCTATTCCCCGCAGGGGTTGGCAGAGACCACAGAGCTCCATCCGCTGCCATTCATCGCAGCGAAACGGCTCGTCATTGGTCGCTTTTCGCCCTCGTGAGAATCAGGACGTGACGGGTGGCGAACCACGTCGCCGTCATTTTCGACAAATTAGGTATATTAAATTCGTCTTTAGTGAATCCCACGAGCCGCAAGGGAGGATGGAGGTCAGCCCCAGCAGAGCCCTGCATGCTGAGGTAAGGCACCATAGTCCCCGGGGGAGCCCGACCCCGGGACGATCGGCACGTTTATGACTAGGCTCGCCCCAAGCCACGCATCCATTGGCACGGCAGACCGTGGATTGGCGGAGAGGAAGGGAAAGGATAGAGAAGAAAGGAAGGGGCAGGAAAGGAAATGCGGATTGGGGGGTTACCAGACTCGGAATAAACATTTAAAAATCCATATAAATATTTATTCCGATGCGGGAATCGAACCCGCGACCATTGACTCCGTGGGCGGAGAGCCCCGCCACTGAGCCAATCGGTCGGTTAATTTATTTATTTGTGATATTTATTTATTTAAATCATGTTTACAATTATATAAAAAGCTATCATTAATTATTGATGTGTGAATAATTAAAATGATAGCTTTAATTATTGAAATTTATGTTTCGTTAGTGGTGTAAGTAATTCAATACAATGAATAAACATTATATACACCTCATAGATATAATACAAATTACACTTTGCGTGTTTCTATTAGTTGCCTGCTTGAGTTTACTCATGACTTGTTTACGGCAAGAGGTTGAATGGAAGAGTTCAGCAAACATGCAAGGGGGTATCTGATAGTAAACAATTACCGCTAGCTATGTAATATATATGCCTGGCTTAGGATAGCATATGAATAATGGGAAGAGAAGAGGAAAGTAAAGGATAGGGAGAGGATTCGAGCCACCGGATCCTTGTACTCATCGAAAAAACACGGCAACATAGTACAATGCTAGCAATTAGCAAAGATTTTCCGTGAGGGTGGACACTTTTCTCGGCTGAACCCATTTGTACCACAGTGTGGCTCTACCATTAATATATTTTGATCGAGTTTAGGTTGGTTTCACTGTAGTCAGCTGGTTTTCATAGTGTTATCCTTCATGTCGCACGATGCACTGCTAGGTTGAAGGTTTGATTCGGACAGTGTAAATGCAACTTTCTCACACGGCATGCAATGAATACATCTTTTTCTCTGGGCAGATACGACGCTTTTCCATTTCGTTCTGTCGGAGGCTATACGCTTGACTTCGCTCCAGGTTAGATCCTCCAGGACGTCACAGTACGCCGCCAAGTTTGTTTTGGGCGTTTTTTTATTTTACTCTGTGGATTCCATGTATGTGTAATGTAGCACTAATCCAGAGTATCTAATAATTATGAAAGCGCAGTCAAAGGACGCAGAGTGATAGCCAATTACAAGGGAAATGCGCAATCCAATTAAAAAGTTAATAAATAGCTAACACCAATGTGTAGCTATTTATATTTTTGCAATCAAAAATCCCATGTCATATAAATATTTACATGTCATGTAAATATTTACATGTCATGTAAATATTTACAACACACATTCAGCGAAAATTAAATTAGAATATATCATATTTTAATTTAATATTCGTTGAAAAAAAAATATTTATACAACATTTTCTGTTACAATAGCTAAAATTAAAACCTTAATAATATTATAATATATAAATGAACAAAACAAAAATAATAATAAAGTGTCATGTCATTCTTGCTAAGCATATATCATAAAATTCTATGGGTTTTACCGAAACTACTCGCTGACCGAAGTTCCATTGAAATTCTATTTCATCATCAGCTTATGGACATCGATTGCTCAACTTATGATTATTCCAATGCACGTAGAAATAAGTGGGACAGTTGTATGTATACAATGGTTTGATTAATTGATTAATATCTACATAGAATAAGTAAAAGAAACTAAATTATATTAGTGGCTCTACCCAATCCCGTCCAATAGGCTATTAACGCATATCTTTGGTTCTTATTTAGTTTATTCTTTAAAAAACATTAAATTAATATTTAGTTTTTAATGTGGCAAAAAGTAGATTTTTTTTTGTTATTTAATAATCATCATCATCAAGGCATTACAGCCGCGGGTGGGCCTTAGCCTACTTCATTGTTCAGACGGATTTTCGTTTAGCTTTTTCCCTCCAGCCCTTCACACCGATTGCCTTTAAGTAGCCCTCGACTCCATCTAGCCATCTGAGCTTAGGCCTTGCGCGGCTTCTACGACCATGTGGTTTGCCATCGAGTAGGTATTTGGGTACTCTAGCCTCGTCCATCCGTATAACGTGCCCAGCCGTCCAATCTTAATGGTTTTGACGACGTTCGGCTCATTGTACAGCTCATATAGCTCGTAGTTGTAAAATATATAATAATGGTTATACCTATATATCAGATGAAATACTGACTTGATTAACTAACTATTGGAAGACAATTCAAATTGTGTCTTGAATTTCTAAAAGTAGATTAGTTTTAAAATTATTAGTAATAGTCCAGTATTCTTATTTGAACAGTTCTTTCACTTTAAATATATTATATAACCAACGATTTATCGATAAATCTTGCCTCACGACTACAAAGACGAAACAAAACTCTTCTTAAATGACAAAAGCTCCAATTGTTTCGCAATCAGCGAGGAATTAATTATAGAGTGAATTTTTTTGTCATTAAATAATAATATAATAAACCATTTGTTGAAATTACGTGGAATTGCCAACAGGGTTGAAAAATATATATTTTCAACCGGCACTATACTGTAACGTTTGTTTACAGTGTATATGTCCCACTGCTGAGCACGGGCCTCCCCATTTCTGGAGTAACGGACGTTAACCTACCACGCTTGTCCAATGCGGATTGGCGGGGTTACCAGACTCGGAACAAATATACTGCAGGCCATACATATTTTTATTCCGATGCGGGGATCCAACCCGCGACCATTGACTCCGTGGGCAGGGGCCCCCGCCACTGAGCCAATTGGTTGTTATACTGCCACATATGATTTATAAATTGAAGGATAGACATAAACCTTCAAAAATGTACAGTAGCGTCTTTTTCTCATTGCAACTGCTTCAAACCTAAAGTACACATAAAATATATTAAATCACTCGTCCTTCCGACGTTGTTAGGGCCATTAGACCAAAGGGCGCAATGAGGCGAGCACGGTACGGCAGACCGTACTTTGCGTCCTTTGAGATTCATTAAAGAAGTTGCTGGAGGTATTTCCATGCAATATCGAGAAAAAAGGTGAATTGAAGACACAACAATAGACACGTGAAGGTATGTTTTTACTTGTGACCCGCGGTTGAAAGGACTCGGCTTGCCATAGATTTGCACTCACTAGCGCTATCGGCGGCTGGGCACAGGTCTTTTGCAGCCCATATATGTCCTACTGCTGAGCACGAGCCTCTCCACTTCTAGAGGAACGGACAATAACCCACCACGCTTGTCCAATGCGATTGGCGGGGTTACCTGACTTGAATAAATATCTGTAGGACGTACATATATTTATTTCGATGCGGGGACCGAACTCGCAACCATTGATTCTGTTGGCGGGGGGCCCCGCCATTGAGCCAATTGATGGTCGGCACAAGTCAGGCACAGATCGGTGCATTCGCACTGGCACTCGCACTGCATTGAAGGCCCTTTTCTTAACACACTCACCTATGAGACGTAAAATGTAATTTCCATTACTGAAAAAGTAAAGAATTTTCATTTGAATATACACTCTGCGGCCATTTTCTTTTCACTGCTGCTTCTTCTTCCTTTAGTTCTCGGTGATACTCTCCTACATTTAACATTTTTTTCTACCACTAAACCGGTATCAATTTTAGGGTTCCTCAAGACAAATAATTTGAGTATCCTTTTATTGTAACATCTTCATCATTATTCTGAATTTGCATCAAAATTGTAATTCGTATACAATTTCATCCCTCTATTAGTGACGGTAGTTTCGATACAATTATGTAGAACAGATCATTATGCTGTTGCAATTCAGCGCGAAATAATACGTGTTGGTGTGCACTTCTAGTTAAATTTAACGCCTGATTTTACAATTCACTGAGGGCCCTTGAACGTTTGAAGCCCTCTTAGCCGCGGATGATATAATTCGTGCTGTAATTGCAAAGAAAGGGATTCGCCCACATTCATAATTATAATAATATACATATTTTTTTAAATTATCGTAATATTTATCAATATATGAAAAAAACAATAATATCTAAATTATTATTATTTTTCCTACTATTAGTTCAAACTATACATATTTATATATCTTGATTTAATTTTTAATCGTTAATAAAATACTTATTTATACATCCACTCAAGTTCAAATATTTTTTTTAAAAGTTGTAGTGGGTAACAATTGATGTTTATCCAGTTTTTTCAAATATTAATTCATTGATTGAATAAAATTAAATAATTTAAATTTTATATGGCAGAAAAATATATATCTTATTATATATAAGATATTTAGCAAGATATAAATTAATATCAATTATATATAAGTAGGAATTGCCTTTTTAAGGAATAATTAATTGTAAGTATGTAATAAAATAGAAGCGCGTCGCTTAAGATCGATCCCAATCGAGAAGCACTGTGGACGACCTCTGCCCCACCTCGGGGACATAGGACCATAAGATGTATTAATATATATATATATATATATATATATATATATATATATATATATATATATATATATATATATATATATATATATATATATATATATATATATATATTATATATATTAGTAGGAATTGACGACCATTTTTTTTATATTACTTGTTTTCATGTATTTTCCTATAATTCACAAAGTAAATTTTTAAAAATGCGGGGCATTGAAATCAAACACGGTTTTCCTGATTCAAACATATACGACCTAAAACCTAGACTAAACAACTATATAGGAAGCAATTTAGTGGTCTTTTGTTCAGAAACCGGTCGGATAATTGTTGTTTCCCAGGCAGAGTGCCGAGCGAGGAGCGCTAGCGTCAGCATCCCTATCTCCGCCATAACTACTACACTGCGAGTTAAACGTAATTTTTGAGTAATTAAGGCCAGGGCTGTTGGGAACGATTATGCTGATTTTCTCACGGAGATTTTACGTACTTTATTGTACGGCTTTAAGACAAATGCTTCTCGAGCGGTATCGACACTCCGATCTTGTCTATTAAGAGGAATGCCTAATTACATAGACTGCTTGGACTAACAATGTATAAATATAGTATAAATATATAAATATAATAATAAATAATAAAAAGCCTTTCATTCCTTGCAAGAGCTTTACAAAAAATAACTAATTTAGTTTAGTCTAATTCAATCTAAACCAATTTATTATCAAGATATTTGAGATTCTTACTTTTATTTAGAGGTTTATAACTTTTTTCTTTAATAAGTATTAAAAACTAGTAATTCTTATTTAATGAAGTTATTTTATAAGTGCTCAATTATAATAAAATAATAATAAAATTAAAAAAATTAAATTATATATTTTCTATAAAAGTATTATATATATTTTATTTATTCTTCTACATAGTAGAGAATCATAATATACCAAAGAATGAAATAGTTTATGGGTAAGAGCTCTTCTCTCTCTAACGACACACGCCATCAACGCCATCAAAAATATTTCATCCTCATTACCGGATATTCTAAGGAAAAATATGGCGGCGCTTTACGATTTTTAACGTAAGTTCTCTCAACGCACTGTCAGTCAGCTTTCTTTCAGTGGTATTTCTGAAACTTTTACAGCTTTCGAATCCTGCTATACATCTGCAGCCCCGGTTCAGGCAAGCGCTTGCTCTTTTTTTACTTTCTATTTGTATACAAAATGTTCATTTATTTTATTGTTATTTATTCAAGACATGAATGGAAGTGGTTGCGTTAAAGTTTTAATTTTTTAACCATTTGTACCGAGAACCACACATTTAAAATTTTGAGAAACTTAAATGTAATTGGAATCTATTTCATAACTTCATACTTTAGCCACTGAAGAAATGTATATAGAGTTGCAATATTGTTGCATTGAAAGACAACGTTATATCTAGAAAATTCCTCGAAAGAACCTTACAAAGCGATATCCATTACAGTTATGCAATACTTAAACTTATATATATATATATATATATATATATATATATATATATATATATATATATATATATATATATATATATATAAAAATATATATATATTATTAGGTGTACAAATAAGTTTCCGCAGTTTTTTATAAAAAATTAGGAATTTATTGTAAAGGAAAAGTACATTACGTTTTATTCAAAGTATTTTCCATCATTTGCCACTACTTTTCCCCATCTTTCTGGCAACATTCGGATACCCCGTCGAAAAAACTCTTCATCTTTTGACGCTATCCACAAATCTACCCAATTTTTGGTGTCTTCATATGATGTGAAGCGCTGCTCAGACAGACCATGTGCCATCGACCGGAACAGGTGATAATCAGAAGGGGCTAAGTCTGGTGAATACGGCGGGTGGGGTAAAACTTCCCAGTTGAGTGTTTCCAAGTATGTTTTTACCGGCGCCGCAACATGTGGACGAGCATTATCGTGTAAAAGAATAATTTTGTCGTGTCTGGAGTAGTAATGGGCGCGTTTTTCCTTAAGTGCCCGACTCAATCTCATCAATTGTGTTCGGTAGAGAGCTCCAGTAATGGTTTCGCTTGGTTTCAGCAATTCATAATACACGACACCAAGCTGATCCCACCAAATACACAGCATGAGTTTTTTTCCATGAATATTCGGCTTAGCTGTCGATGTTGATGGTTCGCCGGGCTTAACCCATGACTTTCTCTTCTTTGGATTATCGTAGTGAATCCATTTTTCGTCACCAGTGACTATACGATGCAAAAAACTCTTTTTTTATTCCTGGCAAGCAGCATTTCACTCATGCATAATCGGCGTTCAACGTCTCTCGGCTTTAGTTCATATGGAACCCAATTTCCTTGTTTTTGAATCATTCCTAACGATTTTAAACGATGTGAAATTGCTTGTTGAGTCACTTGTAGAGTAAGTGCAAGTTCTTTTTGCGTTTGGGACGAATCTTCCTCCAATAGTACTTCTAATTCCATGTATTCGTACACTTTCGGCCTTCCACTGCGTTCTTTGTCTTTAACGTCAAACTCACCGTTCTTAAACTTTTGAAACCATTCCTGACAACTTCTCTCACTTAAAGCAGCTTCACCATATGCTTCTAGAAGCAATCGATGCGCCTCAGCTGCAGATTTTTTCACATTAAAGAAGTAAATCAAAAGTTCCCGCAAATGATGCTTATTCGGAATAAAACTTGACATTTTTGCACGAAAAAAATTACGTGATGCTGATACGGAATCACTAGTACTTTAAGGTTATGGTGTTGCCAGATGACTAAACTTGGGATATTACGTTTTACATCTGACAATTTCTCCATAACCTTCTGGTGGGGCCATCTTTTGACAAACCGCGGAAACTTATTTGTACACTTAATATATATATATATATATATACTAGCTGACCTGGCAAACTTCGTACCGCCTCAAAATCAATAAATAAAAAAACTGAACGCTAATTGCAGAATGTTTCAACAACTAGCAAAAAATGTGGTCAAAATTTCACAGGAACAACAAAAATCATCATAATTAACAAAAAAAAATCATAATTATTAAAAAAATGCTCGATATGAATTAGGTTTTATTATTATTGTTGCTTTTACTATATTCCTAATATTTTTATCAAATTTACTCACCATTTAAACCTTCTCTGGACTTCCAAAAATATTCAAAACCAAAATTAACCTAACCGGTCCCACCGTTCTCGAGTTTTAGCAAGACTTACGAATTTTGCAATTGATTTATATATATATATATATATATATATATATATATATATATATATATATATATATATATATATATATATATATATATATATATATATATATATATATATATATATATATATATATATATATATATATATATATATATATATATATAATATATATATATATATATATATATATATATATATATATATATATATATTAAATATATTACTTAAACTTGTTATATGTTAAGTATAATTATTTTCATTACTTGTATAAATCTGTGATAGGTTGTAAAGTCAATAACCTGGTGGGCCATAGACATAATTCTCTCTTACGTAATTATGTTTAATAGAGATATGTTATTAAGCATACAAAGGTTAATATAATTTTATGTACTTACATGTACCTGCTTAAATTTATTATATCTGTTTTCAACCTTACTATTTATTCAGGTATCTCTTACACTGAAAATTACTCAAAGTGATATAAACCGGTGCAGCGTAGTATAATCGCAGACGTCAGCAGCGCATCTCGCCCCCGACGATGCGGATGTCTATGGGAATCGGTGATCACTTATTACCAGGTGGAAAGCAATCAACGCCGCCCGGAACTCAATCCCTCACCGGACGAGGTGCCATTGCTAAGCTACCACTCAGACGCAGGTTTTCTGCGGGAGTGTGGTACTTTCCCGGGCCGAGCCGGCCCATTCATGCTACAGACAAATAATAGGGCATTTTTGACAAAGTATTCGTCTGCAGCGTGGCTCTACCACTTCAAATGTAATCTTTTCTATGGAACATTGCAAGTATATCGGTTGTCCCAGAGTTGCGCAGTTCGTAGAATGCGCCTTATTTCCACCAGCAATAAAATCAAGTACCATTCCCACAACTATAATGTAGAACACCACCATTGAGTGACTTAATCGCAAAGTCACTCAATGGTGGTGTTCTACATTATAGTTGTGGGGATGGTACTTGATTTTATTGCTGGTGGAAATAAGGCGCATTCTATTTTTATGAAAAACTTTAACCATAATAGGGTCACGCCATTTATTCCCGTAAGTGTCGTCTCAGACGACTTCGGCCACAAATACTTAATAGTGGATAAACAGAAATGTCTACCTGAGTAATAAAAACAAATTTGCGATCGCCAATCCACCCACCAAGCGGGGGGATTACTACAATACCCTTATTTCTTAGGGGGGACAAATGTTAAGAATCAGACTGTTGCGACTGTATTGTTCAACAAATATTTATTGTATTATTATCGTTTACAGTTTTTTAATTCGTCTAGGCTGAAATTGATCATCATTTATTATTTTTATATGAATTCAATAAAATAAAAATCAAACTGTATAAATAAAGCGTATCGGAAAATTGGAAAATTCGGGGTAAGCTGAAAAGGTTTTCTTCTATGGGATTATCGTGTGACTTCAAGAACATAACTCACTATTTGAACTATGGATATGCATAAATCGTTTTAT
>JASFAT010003836.1:0-153656 GCA_031353405.1 Baronia brevicornis | reverse complement strand
AAAAAAGCTAATGGGTTCCAATGCTCATCAGTTTTTTGTTGCAGCACGGCGCCTATAGCAGTGTCAGACGCGTCCGTGACAATGGCCATTTCTGCAGACGAATCTGGATGAGACAACAATGTCGCTTGTGAGAGCGAATAAACGATTGATAAGAACGGGACATAGCTAACAAAAACAAAGGTTGAAGCAATTAAAAACGCTACTCAGCCTACAAACGTTAAGGAATTACGATGAATGAAAAAGGGAATAAAGTTTCCCTATTTACACGCAATATGTGCAGATTTTTACAACTTGACCAGCAGTAGAAAACAAAAGTGTTGGACTGAGCATATACGTCAAGTATTTGAAGCATTGCTTCTTCAAAAGCATTGATAGCTTTTAGTCAAGACCGTCCTCTATTCTTCACATGCGGCGCATCGGACAAAGGCGTGGGGGCAGTGTTGTTCCACAAAAATAAAACTATGTTTCCAATAGCAACCGAAAAACAATCAAGATAGATGTCATAAAAAATGACTTATGCGTATTTTTGTTACGCCACACATTCATATACTTTGAAAAAATAACGAATCGTCCTATAACTTAAACTTATTATGTAATGACATTACCAAAAAACAAGTCATATAGAATATATTAAAGCAACAAATCCTAATTTAAACTCACTTCTCTAGAGCTAATAACCACTGCGACTGTTAAGAAATTTTATCTTTCAAAAGGCATTCGAAAACGACAGTTAATTTCTCGTGACATAAATAAAAACGGAACGAGAGAGGAGGGCCTCCCTTCGCATGAAGAAAAAAAAAACAAACATATCTCTCAAAGCAAGAAAACAAACAACGTATGTTAACATCTGTCGCGGAGGCACGAGCGCGTACAGTCAACTACACAAGTTGTAAATCATTTATTTAAAAAATATTTCTTTAACAGATTTAATAGCTTTAGAAATGTTTACATAATTCTAAAATAATGTAGAAATGCCACAAACTGGCAGACTTTCATTAAATACTAACACAGTTATATATTTTTATACCATAGCGGGCAAACGAGCATGTGGTTCACGTGGTGGTAAGCCAGCGTGGTGGAAGGCCAGCCATCAAGGTGATGGAGATGGAACCTATTTTTGTGGCGAGTAGTGCGATGGTGGAACTGTGTGGCTATGAACTATTACAATTCAAGTTTTCTAGCAGGCATGGGGTACCGTTTGACGATCTCCAGCGTTGCGGATGTGTTTGATTGGCGTTGATCAGTTAACAAACACATGACCCGCATGGTCGTTAGCCTGCTCTGCTATAAAAAATAAACCTACATGAGATATCTTCGTGTACCAGGTCGCTCCTTCTTATTTACCCAACTTCCTATACTCGATACTAGTCCAATCCGTGGCTTCGCTTTAATGACCTTGAGCAGCTGTTAAACTCCTGTTATTTTCTTTCAGTTCAGTGGAATTATAGGGAAGAGGAGCAGGAGTTTGTAACGGCCTTCGATATCTTTTGTGTAACTACTGTAAAAAAATAGTTATCGGCTAACCTATACAAACTTAAAGAAAGGCGAAGGAAACAAATACATTATCTATTAGCTTTTTCTCTCTAAACACAATTAAATTATAACTACCGTACGAAATAAACTTCTGCAATGCTTATGGTGTTGTGATGCTTTCATCTGATATGCTTGCTCGTTTATCGTACAATCACTTAAAAAGGAAACTTTTCTTCACCTTGCTTCACACCCTTTTTGCTTTTCTTTTAAATTTCAAATTTTTGGTAAACAATTTTATTTAATATTTATGGGGCCAAAGCTTGTTTTCAAGTTAATAAAACTTCGAATCGAGGAACAAAGTTTCAGCAGGACGGGATAAAGTGTGCTGTTATATTTTTTTCATTGTTTTTAAAACTCGCAACTTTCCTCTATACTTTGTAAAGTAATTCAAAAGTTAAGGTTGAAATCTTAGATGGTATTTACTAAGGGAACTTTGATCTTAAATTTTATGACTGTGTATTGATTTTGAAAAGCACATTAAATCGCAATATAGAGTAAAAAATGTTTTAAAAAACTACTCCAGCAGTATTTGAAGCGGCGTCTGTCACTATCTGAAACAAGAAAACCTAAACCTGTTATCTATTGCACCTTTGCTAATTTCAATTCTAATTATCCAGATATTGCTTTGAACATGCTAGATTTATGGCATCAATTTAGCAATGTGTACGATACACAGTGCTAAATAACCTTGTTATATAACGAAATAAAACATTTTATGTAAATAAGTTGTAATAAAATGCATTTCTTTATTTATTTATGTTTATTAAATTAAAAATTTATTAATATGTATCTTACTACCCTAAGATTACAATTTTGACAATTATAGCAAAAATTTTTCAAATAAAACTCTAATAAGTTGTTAATGTCATTTGGATTCACAACCAACCATCGTCAATGGTAAAACTCTAGAAGTTCTCCAGAAGTATATTTACCTCGGGTAGGTTATGCAATTGAGTGGAGACAACTTCAAGAAAGACGCCGATAGAAGGATTCAGCTAGGCTGGGCAGCATTTAGGAAACTTCGTCTGGTCTTCTCGTCACCCATACCTCAGATCCTAAATACAAAAGTCTTCGACCAGTGTGTCCCACCTAGTGGTTTTATTTATAATCAATCAATAACAGTTGTTACTTTTTGTATTTTTTGACAGTTTATCTGGTTGTTATACTTTGTCACTAGATGGCGTTTTATGATTTTTGATATGTATCAATATCAATATCAGCCCGCGGCAGTCCACTGCTGGACATAGGTCTCACCCAAGGGGCGCCACCTAGCCCGATCTTCGGCTTTTTTTTTTAAATTTAAAAATAAATGTCCACTGCTGGACATAGGCGTCACCCAAGGCGCGCCACCTAGCCCGATCTTCGGCTACACGCATCCAGTCTCTGCCAGCCGCCTTGCGCAGATCGTCGCTCCATCTAGCAGGAGGGCGTCCCACACTACGTTTGCCGAGTCGCGGTCTCCACTCCAGCTACTCGTCTACTCCAACGATATGTATGATTGCATTAAATCTGATTTCATGTTAGGTGTATAAATTACCTTGTTAACAAATAAGTAGATTTAAGCCAATAATTTACGATACAGTAAATGTATGTTATTTTAAAATGTAACATAACAGTTTCGATCGCGATTGTACTACGTGCTCGAAATTCTATACGTCAGTGTTGATTGCAGTTAATTATAAATTCGTCTCCCTCTTATTGTCTACGCTATATTTAGTTTCACCTTACACCAAAAATCGTACGCTATTTGCGCTCTTTCTGAACGTTTGTAATAAAGTTCATTATCGCGTGTTCGTTGTAACGAAATTTGAGTTCTTTAATCTCAACCGATCCTTAAATCAAATCGGAATCAGTGCTTACTTGTAGCCTCACTTTGAGTGTATTACTTCCGCCAATAAAACGCTTTGCTTTGTCCGTTTTGTATCAATGAACCAAAGAATTTGCCCTTTGTATCCGTTGGGAATGATTTTAATTTATATACATAATTATAAAATTAGTTATTTCTCGGCCCGTTTAACTATGTTTAAAGGTTAAAACAACGATAAACGGATTAAAACAACAAGTATAAAATATATAACAAAAACAAGTATAACAATAAAAAAATATTAAAGTCAATTTCTAGTTTTGTATCCTGCTAAATATCTTATATAAGAGAATTTTTTTTCTCCCATACAAAACTGAAATTAATTAATGAAGTAATAATTTGTAATAACTGTATTATCATTAAGTGTCATCCACTACAAGTTTAAAAATATCCCGAGAAATCCCGATCATTCCGAGAAAACTCGTTGCGAAATAGTGGTAAACATTTAACTTTTGGTGGACTGAAGTTTGAGAAATGCTAAATAATTTATATGAAATAGAAAAATAAATTATGTGTATTTTACTGGAAGAAATGGATTTACATGGAACTTAAACTTAATCTTACCGAAAAAACGGACGTCAGCAACTCTCCACTTCGCAACCACTATCAACAAAACTAAACACACACCACCACTCTTCCACAGTGTACACGACACGTGTCTCGCCTCAACACAAGGCATCATCAGGTGTAGTACACTCTACGGAAGGCAACCGTTAAGTTTAGGTAGTTTAGTAAGGTTGTATGTATTGGTGTTGTCGTTAGTGGTTGGGAAGTGGAGAGTTGCTGACTGCCGTTTCTTTATTTGGTAAGATTTATTTTCCCGTAGAGCCACTTCCACTAAAACACACATTATTTATTTTTCTACTTTTTTTTTACTTGTTGGAGATCTTAGCTAAGTAAAAATTTTGACTGTCCACAAACAATAAATAATTGAATGAATTTATTGAAAGTTATTACGGAAATTCGTCAATAACCGATATAGAAAATGAATAAATAAATTCAATTTTAACTACTATTGTATACCGCCCTTGCGGTGTATTACTTCGCCTGAATCAATACTATTAAAGATAACTCTCCCATGACCCTTCCGTATAAATATTTACATTTAATTTTAATAGGATCAAAGGTGCTAAAATTATTTTATGCAAAGGCAAAATTCTCATATAAGTTACTTCGGCGCTAGTAATGGTATTTAAAATTTGAGGCGAATGGGAATTTCAAATTTAGGATAAAATAAATTAATAAAGCCTTTGCTCCTGTCTACCATTTATTAACATTGAATAGTTCGTGTAATTTACTTTGTACAATTGAATACTTCGTTTAATTTATTTTGTACAATTGAATAGTTCGTTTAATTTATTTTGCACAATCGAATAGTTCGTGTAATTTATTTTGTACAATCGAATAGTTCGTGTAATTTAGTTTGTACAATCGACAGCTTGTCGTTCTATAAAGGACACCTCCGAAGATTTCCATGCCGCTCTAGCTTAACAAGAGATAGAGCGGCATATAAATCTTTGGTCTGTGCCACTTGCTGAAGTAGTGACTTCAGGTTGCCGTTAACCTGGCAGATGATCTTTTTGTTTTAATGCCGAGATGGTCTTCGGGTTTGTTTCATAAATTTTACTTTTGAGGTACTGTGGCGAGCCACCCGTACTACTTAAAGCGACACACGGGATTTTATTTTCGATGTAATTGAAATTCTTCCAAATTAAATTATTTTTTTTTTGTCTATTCATTGTACATTTATATAATATCCATACTTTATTCACACTTTTCATTTTACATTTTATATCTCAATACATATAATATAATTTCAATTTGGACAGTCAAAAGTTTTACTTAGCTAAGATCCGCGACAAGCAAAACAATAACAGAAAATTAATAATGTGTGTTTTTCCGTTGGGTTTAGTGGATTTATTTGGAACTTAAACCAAAAACTTACCGAAAATCGGCCATCAACTCTCCACCCACCAACCACTATACACAACGCCAAACACACACTATCACTTTTCCATCTTGTACACGACACGAGGCAAAGACAAACGAAAAGTGGAGTGTCTTCCGAGTGTCTTCCGTAGAGTCTACTATACCTGAAGATGCCTCGTGTTGGGGCGAAACACGTGTCGTGTACAAGATGGAAAAGTGATAGTGTGTGTTCGGAGTTGATGGCCGATTTTCGGTAAGTTTTTGGTTTAAGTTCCAAATAAATCCACTAAACCCAACGGAAAAACACACATTATTAATTTTCTGTTATTGTTTTGCTTGTCGCGGATCTTAGCTAAGTAAAACTTTTGACTGTCCATATAGTGATGGATTTCCGCAAAGTAACGCCTGACTCCATTAATAATAATTTCAATTGCTTATGCCGGAAGGGTGACATGTTTATCCAAATGTCGTCTGTCGAACTAATCCATTTTTGTTTTATAAAACAATTTATTTCTTTTTCATTTTAAATTTGGATATTACTAATGTAAAAAAAAGTAAAATAATATAAAAGGTTTTAATGCATTAGTGATACATTCATATGTGATCACTACAGTACCTGTACAGAAAAAAAGTCTATAGAGTTGTAATTCGACGACCTGGATGGCCAAGAGATTTCCTAAACGACTTATAAATTTTTTGGAGGAGAAATGATGGTATTTTTAGTGTGAGGCGTGGCGCTATTTTATTAAAACTATGTACGAAGAGTGAAAGCAGGATGTTCTCTGTTGGCAGAATTAGTAAGCATGCGTTTACTCCCACCAGACCTATATATGACGCACCGATGTTCTTCTACTCAACTTTTACAGCAGCAAAGAAAAAAGGTGTGAGCTGGTTTTATTACCTCTGTATTTTTTTAAAAGGAAGAATTTTATCTACAATACAGATTATGGGCTTGTTTTCGAACCAACTAAGCGTTTCTCTCGCTTGACTTGGGAGCTTTATTACCTATTTTGGAGTCTTAATGGGCCGTTATTTGGTTGAAACATTTTTTTTAAATTACCGCAGTTAAAGATTTGATCTTACAAGTGACACATAAAGCATCATTTTACACAAAGGATAGATAGATGCAAACAAAAATTACGTGGTGTTAAGTAATTTGTTCAGTGGCGAATCTACCGTTTTCTTAATATATTTAGCTTTAATATATTTAGCTTTAATATATTTAGCTTTAATATATTTAGCTTTAATATATTTAGCTTTTCGGGACCCGCCTGCGGCGGCCACTCAAAGCTACGCGAGCGTTTCAGGCTTCTGATAAATTTCAGCGAAATCGGCCCGCAAATGAAATCCAGGTGAGAGGTGGTTGGGTCACCGGGCGAAGCGCGGTAGCTAAGTTATCACTCAGCAGCCGGTTTTCTGCAGGAGTGTGGTACTTCCCCGCGCGAGCCGGTGTATGCATGCTATATACAGTATGCCATTCTTGACAAAGTAGACGTTTGCAGCGAGGCTCTACCACTTCTAAAAAGGTTTCGTAAATGACGAAAATTTTAATAAAAATTGAAATCTTTTCTTTACCAATTAACTCCTAATTATAAAAATTGAGTAAGTTATTTTAATAAAATAATTTATGATCATAAAAATTTACTACGTTATTTTTAAATTCCTACTATTAGTTCATACATATGTATATCATATAGTTCATACATATCATACATATCTGGTTTAAATTTTTAATCGTTAAAAAATACTTTTTAGTCATACACTCAAGTTCAAATACATTTTTATAAATTTGTATTGGATGACACTTGATGTTAATACAGTTGTTTTAAATATTAATTCGTTAATTAAAATTTAATTAATTAGTTTTATTTTTATATCGGGGAAAAAATTCTCTTCTGTAAGATATTTAGCAGGATAAAAATTTAAAGATAAATAGTGTCAGTGACGAAGCATGTAAAAGAAGTAGGAATTGAGTTTTAATTTTTTTTATTTTATGTTTCTAAAATTCTTGAAAAAGGAGCGATGGCGTACACCTTACAATCACGAACTATATGAGTAGTACAATGAGCCGAACGTCATCAAAACCATTAAGATTGGACGCCATCGTTGGGCTGGGCACATGATACTGATGAACTAGGCTAGAGTACCCAAACGCCTACTCGATGGAAAACCAGATGGTTAGAAGCCGCGGAAAGCCTAAGAGTCGAGGACGACTTAAAGACAATCGGTGTGAGGGGCTACAGAGCAAAAGCTAAACTAAGATCCGACTTAAAAAATTTACTGAACCAGGCTAAGGCCCACCGGCGGCTATAATACCTTGATGATGATTGTTTTTCAACTTATATACTTACTAAATTACAAATAGCAACTATGAGAGGATAGCTTTTGAAAGAGAAAATGTTTCGTATATTTTCGATTTGTTTTATAATAACTTAAGCCTAAAAATATAAATGGGTTTGTTGTTAGTTCTAACGTTTGCTTTGCTTACGTATCTCTTACAGATTTATGTGTATTTTAATTGCTTCTTCACACAAGATTTTAGTAGCGGATTTTCGACCGCTATTGGATGCGAAAATCTTTTCCATCTCTCTCCTATCGCTGTGACGGAACCTTGCGATCCGTATTTTGCTTCTCTGTCTAACAGGCACTCAGTTGGCACGGGATGGATCCCTTATGTAAGCCAGTGCCTCTCAACCGATCGTGTTGGGCGGACGTGTCCTGTTATATTGAAAATAGAATCGGAAGATGCCGAACTGTGTTTTCATACGTACAGAGCCGCAAGACGCAACTTTTGACGTTCTATGTGAAAATTGCTTTAACCAGTGTTTAGTATAGTGCTATTTTTTGACTGTGAACGAACGGAAATGGGGTGTTTGAGTGGGACTTATATGAAACCTTTTCCTTAAAAATTAAAATGGATTATATATGAGCAAAGACGAGATATTTTTCGGCCTATTTTAGTGCCCATTGTATAATGTTGATTGCCCAAATCCATACATGCGTTTGTACTAAGACCGATCAACCGGGATAAGTTAATATAATGATCCTTTAGTAAGATAAAAATAGCCGAGCCACGTCCCGCAGGAACTTTTAATATATGACTCGGCATTAATTTCAAAAGCCGAGAGTGTCGTTCGGTTATTTGTCAACGTGTTAATTAGGAACGAAAATAAATTTTGACAGATTTAGTGGTGGAAGGTAGAGTTGTTAGGCCGAATAAGTTGTGACACGATGCTTTTTTGGGTTGTTTAGTAATTAAATATTAGTAAAAGTTAGTAGAGCAATTAACTATAATTAGTGGGATAATAGTTATTAAAGTGACGATGTAATAGTAGTGTATTATTATAAATATATAGAGTGAGTTGAATAAAGAGCGAAAATACAACAAAATGGCAGAGAACTCGAAAATGATTCTTAGGCATTCATACATATTGAATGCCATACTTCTGTTCATCTCGATGATATATGGTGAGTTATTAATTATTTATTTAACAATATATTAATTACTTATTTATTTATTTAATAATATGATTTATTATATATTTTTTATTAATAAAATGCAAATGTAACTCCTTTATTGCTAGTTAGATATGTAAATATTTTTCATAATGTTAAGTGGATTTTTTTTTAATAAATTAACTACAAAAATGATCTTATTATATTTCAGCCCAAGGACTTTTTGTTATGTTGAAGGCTTATTTATTTACAAAAAATATAGGCAATCACTTTCATTCGCTTTATATAATTCGGGTATTATGCTTTCTTGTATGATTCGCGGAATAGAATAAGGCCCGTTATTCTTTCCGTGGTATGTGAGTAGATCATCACCAACTATCAGAGGATGGGAAGCGTCTACCTGGGTAACGGATACCAATTTACAACCTCCATTCGGCCTGCCAAGAGTAGTTTTACGTCAACACCCCTCGATATATATGTCGAACCGTACTAGTATACAGTGGACCCGCGGTAATTTGGATCCTGTCCCATCCGGCGCCCCTTGTAAACCGAAAAGCCTATCACTGTTGATTGTTCATAAAAATTTCGGCAAATCCTCACTAATATAATGTACGGTTGGACAGGTAGTAGGTAGTAACTTGTGGGTTATTGTTTTTGTAAGTTCTAAGGCACTGATGATGTTATCTTTAAAGTAAAATAGTAGCTCTACATTATGATATTTGATTTACTAAATTCCACATTCCTATTACATGTAAACCCTCCTATAACGCGATTTCGTATAATGCGATTTCATCTCCCTCGTATAACGCGTGGATTTCTCAAGTCATACACATTTGTACTGTGAAAAATTTATAATGATTCGATGGTCCATAATCAACTTGTTTGCAGATCTTGTTTTTATAAAATTAAATTATTTTGTTTTTGTTCCCATATTTTCAGTTTTAGCAAAATTGATTATACATTACAGTGGATCCCTCGTATAACGCGTTTTCATATAACGCGGAACCGATCTACCGCGTTATAGAAAGTTTTACTGTATATATGGACATAAAAATCTTTTTGAACTACGAATCATACTACATAATAGTATGATTCGTAGATTCTTTATTTTGTAATTTTGCGGATTACAAGGTACTCTTATTCAAAATATTCCGGATTTGGTACTTAATTCGATAATCCGACATTGCCTTGCAAAACTTTTTTTATTTGTATTTGAGCGGGTCCATATACTCCTGTGTAATGAAAGATCTATTTTCATGTTTTGGGTGACTCCTACAGTCTCACTGCCTCGTGCGTCAGAAAATATTTTTCTCGCAGTTTCTTTTGTTTTCTTTTATTTAAAATTCCTTCGCGGTATCAGTAATCGAATGGTGTACATTCAATTGTTACTAAGCATATTTTTAAAAAGTTATAGTTTTCGTACGAGCAGATTTTCGAAAATCTCACGATTTTTGTTTTTTTTTTACATGCCAAATAAAAAGTTACGTCCCCATTTAGACCAGTGGCAATCCGGTAACAGTGCATTCTTGCAGGAATTTTATTTCGTGCACTACTAGTCTATGGAACGCGAAAATGGTCTAAATTTAAATAGTTCAATCAATTTGGATAATTTTCTGATACATTGTATTCTGTTACTACTTATTCTGCTACAGTAATACCCCGACTTACGCTACCTCGAAATACGCGAATTCGGAGTTACACGTTTTTATAATTTTCACATTTATTTAGGATTATTAATGGAATCAGGCGTTACTTTGCCGAAATCCATCACTATATGGACAGTCAAAGTTTTACTTAGCTAAGATCCGCGACAAGCAAAACAATAACAGAAAATTAATAATGTGTGTTTTTCCGTTGGGCTTAAGTGGATTTATTTGGAACTTAAACCAAAAACTTACCGAAAATCGCCACCAGCTACTATACACGACACCAAACATACATTATCACTTTTCCATCTTGTAAACGACACGTGTTTCGCCCCAACACGAGGCATCTTCAGGTATAGTAGACTCCACGGAAGAAAACCGAAAAGGGTGGAGAATTAATGGCCGATTTTCGGTAACTTTTTGGTTTAAGTTCCAAATAAATCCACTAAACCCAACAGAAAAACACACATTATTAATTTTCTGTTATTGTTTTGCTTGTCGCGGATCTTAGCTAAGTAAAATTTTTGACTGTCCATATACACATTTATTTACTAAATTATTGTTTCATTTAGTCTCTGGTCCCAATTAAATATACTTTGTATGTCTTTATATGCAAAATTGTACCCCGATTTATGCGAATTCGACTTACACGGATAGCGCTCGGTCCCACCTATCGCGTAAGTCCGGGGTATTCTGTACTTAGAATTCTTTGTTATAATGAATAATATTATCTCATAATATAATACTAAAGAAATATGACAGTTTAAATTAGTATTCATTTATTTAACCCTTTTAGTGCCATTTTTTTTTACAAATATATACTTAGAAATCGGAGGCGCATAGTGAGATTGGTGACACAAAACTCGACTAGCTCGAGTCCACGACCACTCTGCCAAGAGAGACCGACTAAGTAGAAGAATGTTCCTAAAATGTACTTTCAAATATAAATAAATCATCATCATCATCAACAGCCTGCGGTGGTCCACTGCTGGACATAGGCCTCCTCCTAGAAGCGCCACTACATTTGCCAAGACGCGGTCTCCACTCGTCTACTCTAGCGGTTGTCGGACCTCCGACAAACTTCAGAAGACTATGTAGGTGACTTTGGTTGCCTGGCGGATTTCTTCATTCCACATCATATCAATCAGAGTCACTCTGAGCATAAGTAAATAAAAAAATCGGAGACAGTCATGAGGACTGCCGACAGAAGTGAAAAGTTAAAACTGTATTTTGAAATTTCGAAGAAACGTCCTAAAGATCCCGGGTCTCGCCGTAAGCAGTACGTCAGGCACGCTATAGTACATCAGCTTGACCACTAACTTGGCAAAGGGACGCTGCCAAATGACATATCGTGTTGTAACTTCACTTACGCAGTGACCCCGTTGGCTGGAGAGTGGCGCTTGAAAGTTCTCGTTAAATACAGAGCGCTGTACGAATTGCTAGTCCGACGAAACTTGAACGGAATATTTACTGCATTCCAACAATTCGTACAATTCGTTGAACTAAATTCAATGGGGATTGGCGTATTTTAACAAATACCGTCAAATATTTGCGAAAGCTTTGTCTCTTGGTAATGCTTGGAATTTAAAAATTATTTTACTATTATACCCTTGATTTACCTTCGATAGGTTAGGGGAATTACCTGGCCCCACGCATACACATATACAAACACATACACTGACATAAATGTAATTGACTCATACAATCATAATCCACGCAAAACAGCGAAAACGCTTTACATTTTATTTTTATTTCAAAAGGTACAGTTACAGACTACAGATTAAATAAAATATAAGATAACGAATATGCAAAAGAATTTAAGGTAAACCTGAAGTCCAGTTACAACTATACACAACAATTACAATGAATATTTAACAATAACAATTCATTTATATGTATAATTAGGTAGAATATTAAGACTTAAAGAATTTATAAATATTTATTCCGAATCTGGTAAACCCCCCCCCCACTCCGCATTTCCGTTCCTGCCCTTTCCTTTCTTCTTTATCCTTTCCCTTCCTCTCCGCCAATCCACGGTCTGTCGTGCCAAAGGATTCATGGCTAAGGGCGAGCTTATTCGCAAGCGTGCCGACTGTTCCGGGATCGGGCTCCCCTGGATACTATGGTGCCTTACCTCAGCATACAGGGCTCTGCTGGGGCTGACCTCCATCCTTCCTTGCAACTCGTGGGATTCACTAAGACGAATTTAATATACCTAATTTGTTGAAAATTACGGCGACGCGGTTCGCCACCCGTCACGTCGTGGTTCTCACGAGGGCGAGAAGCGACCAATGGAGAGCCGTTTGTGCCGCTGTGATGAATAGTAGCGGATAGAGCTCTGTGGTCTCTGCCAACCCCTGCGGGGGATAGGCGTGAATATATACGAACGAACGAATATTAAGACAGAAACAAAAATTAAGATAAATATGTATAAAGTGTGTATAAAGATAAGTTTTGAAAGAATTTAAACTAATAATTAAAATATCAGTGTGAGCACATATACAATTATAGCTTCTACACATTCTGCTTATCGGACTACTTTGTGTGACATTATTGTTGGAGTCGGACAAATTAAAGATTTGTGGAGTACGCATGGATCTCTTCGACACACATGAAAAAAAAATTTTCCAATATTTCTTGTAAAATTAAAGACCATATATATAGACTTCATCTAGGTATTGTAGCAACCAGTTTAACAAATGAGAACAGGCAATCATTTATTTCCTTTGCCATAGTGTACCACGCTGTCACTGTAAAGTTTCCCAAGAATTCCTTTCAGGCTGTTACCAACTTCGAAGTGAAATTATTTTGCTTCCTTGTCAATTACGAAAGTTTAAAATGGAAGCAGAAATTTTCAGGATCTCATAATCAAGTGCCGTGAACTCTTGGGAAGAGAAAATTGTGTAAATGCACTTAGCGGAATGCCTTGATAGCCGAGTGCTGTTCCCTTTGACTGTAAAAGCTTTAGTTATATAATAAATTATATATAATAAATATAAATGAATAAATATTTATATTATGAGTAAATATATTTATTTATACAGACATACATATAATCACGCCTACCCCCCATAGGGGTTGGCAGAGACCACAGAACTCCATTCTCTATGATCCCGGTACACCCTCCCCGCTTCCTCCACACTCATCCATCTTTTCATCCATTCTTCCTCTCACATTCATCGTAGCGAAACGGCTCTCCATCAATCGCTCCATATTTATTTATATATATAATGTTATAGTACTCCAAAATATATTTTATAAGATTTTATGTTTATATGTATAAATATGTCTATATATGTATGTATTTTTTTAATTATATTTGTATTTTTATGTTTTTAATCGATCCACAGTTTGACTGGCAGATAAAACCTTCCGGCATAAAGTCCACCTTTGTTCCAAAAGTGTACATTAAGTATAAAATAAATAAAAATATATTTATAAAAAATAGAAAGACTAGTTTTTTAACAATCTTTCTATTTTTTTCTTTTATTTTATGATATGTAGCAAGCAAAAAAAAATTAAATAAAATGTTTGGCAAAACTAGGATATTTAGCACATTTTTTATTTTAGTTTGTGTTTATTTTTAATAAAAATGTTTTATAATTTGTAATCACGAATCGCTAGTGTATTTTCTTAAACCTATAAAGCAAAAGTATTCCAATTTTTCCTTTGTATTTTAGTTTGTGTTTTTTTTTAATGAAAAATGTTTTATTATTTGTAATCACGAATCGCTAGTGTATTTTCTTAAACCTATAAAGCAAAAGTATTCCAGTTTTCTTAAAAAAATAAAATAAAATGTTTGGTAAGTATCTTAGTTTTACTAAGATACTTACCAAACTTTTTATTTTAGTTTGTTGTTTTTTTTTTAATTAAAAATGGTTTACAATTCGTAATCATGAATAGCGAATGTATGTTTATTGTTATTTATAAAATGAACAATAAAAACAAACTGGGCTATAACACTAAATGCTCATAAAAGCAGAGATATACAACATTTGGAACAAATTGTACCCTGCAAAGTTTAAACGGCTGGTAAGCGTTGTTGTCATTGCAAAAAGGTGACTATACTCATTACCCGGATTGTGGACAATAGGCTATGTACACACAGATCCAATTTGCACGAATATTCCTTTTTAAGTTATTTAAGTCGTTTTATTTTTTTTAAAATGAGATTTCAATGCTATAATATACAATAAAATAAAAATGAAAGACCATAATCATCTACTTCATATATTGCCCTCTAATCTTTTCTAAGATGTTATTTGTTTCGAAATTATTATATATTCGCTGCAGACGAGTACTTTAATCATGAATGGCATATTATTTATCTGTAACATGAATGGGCCGGCTCGCCCGGGGAAGTACCACACTGCCGCAGAAAACTGGCGTCTAAGTGGTAGCTTAGTTACCGCGCTTCGTACGGTGAGCGGCTGAGTTCCGGAGGCCGGAGTTCACCACGGGGAGGTCTCCGAGGTATTGTTTGGAATAATTTTTGCCTCTGAATCCTACTAACGCACAACTCGCCACAAAGAAAAGTTTCTTCTACTTCACCTCAACAAATGGATGAGCGACGATCCAGGACGTTGCGTTTTTCAGAATCTTCTTTCCACGCCTAACCACTGGTGTGGTACCTTCTTCACCAGCTACCTTCTTGGTATTTCCGAACCGATATGATGTATTTTGTAAGGAAATGTAATAACTTTTTGTTGCATAGCTAAGCAGATAAGTAGGCTTTGGATTTTACGCTTTAATTTATATTTAGATACGTTTTTTTTAAAGTGATTTTTATTATCTTAATATATAAAAGTGGGTATTATTAGTGATGACTAAATCTTACGCCTTTAAATAAATTTATAAGAAGGTTAACAAGTACTTGCTTATTTTTAACTAAGTAAGTTCTTGTTTTTGGTACGGAAGGTTAAGTTCGATTAAGATTTTAAAAAAAATATTTCTCGTTATCAAATTTCCAAATGTCAAAATCTAAAGGTTTTTATCTATATATTTTTTTTTATATATTCACGCCTATCCCCCGCAGGGGTTGGCAGAGACCACAGAGCTCCATCCGCTGCCATTCATCGCAGCGAAACGACTCGTCATTGGTCGCTTTTCGCCCTCGTGAGAATCAGGACGTGACGGGTGGCAAACCACGTCGCCGTCATTTTCGACAAATCAGGTATATTAAATTCGTCTTAGTGAATCCCACGAGCCGCAAGGGAGGATGGAGGTCAGCCCCAGCAGAGCCCTGCATGCTGAGGTAAGGCACCATAGTCCCCGGGGGAGCCCGACCCCGGGACGATCGGCACGTTTACGACTAGGTTCGCCCCTAGCCACGCATCCATTGGCACGGCAGACCGTGGATTGGCGGAGAGGAAGGGAAAGGATAGAGAAGAAAGGAAGGGGCAGGAAAGGAAATGCGGATTGGGGGGGTTACCAGATTCGGAATAAACATTTAAAAATCCATATAAATATTTATTCCGATGCGGGAATCGAACCCGCGACCATTGACTCCGCGGGCGGAGGGCCCCGCCACTGAGCCAATCGGTCGTCGTATAAAGGTTTAATATCTTTATATATATATATATATATATATATATATATATATATATATATATATATATATATATATATATATATATATATATATATATATATATATATATATATATATATATATATATATATATGTATGTATATATATATACATAAAGGTGTAATCATTAAAAATGGTTTCGTTTAATTATTATATTATTAATAATAGTTTCAATTTACGAATTTATAAAAAAATCGTTTCAATAGAAATTTGAATGTTATGAAAGCCTTGTTGAAATTCTACGTTCAGTTTACAAGGTTGAATAGTTCTTGAGAAATCAACTCCATTATACTTACTAACTTAATTTTGCGATCGCAAATTTCATCTTTATTCGTTTCTCTTTTATTAAATTCCAGATACTGTTACAAGAATGGACAGTAATATTTTATATTATACGATGAATGCTAATATATTTATATATTCTGTAATAAAATGATTACTTATCGATTCCACGTGTTCTGAGAATTGTAATCACCTAGCTCAGATGTTTGCAAAACTTCTTGCATTAATATCATTAATTTTTTTGTGATTAACCATGAAAGATTGTGTTTTTGTTTTTGGGGATTGGATTTGAAGTCGCTGTGACCTTAACATCTATCTTTCTATTATTTATTTACTATTTTTTCCAACTGTGGTTAAAATTAAATATCTACCAGCAATTGGGATCTGTGATTTCAAAACAAAATCATTAAACAATAAATAATTAAGCAGGTATACGAATTATACGACAATAGAGGCATTGTTAAGAGCCAAGTTTGACTATAAGAATTTACAAAAACAATTTCACTTGCAATATTCGGTTATACCCTGTACAAGTTAGTTTGATCTTTTTAACAGATCTATATTTTTCTGATCGAAATAACTTTGCAATGACGAACATATTATTTTCTTAATTTAATGATTTTAAAAATTGTAGAATTATTAAAAAAATACATATAACACAAAAGCGTTATCCGAAAATTTTAAGACTTTTTATTGCTTCAAAGTGAAATTTAAATAGGAACACTGAAAATAATAGACGCTTGTACAATGTTACATCGGTCGGGCGGACGGGACACGAATAACAGGCAGTATACAGTATAGACCGATGTAACATTGTGTGAAATAACAATGTGAGAAATTTACATCTGTCAAAAAGATCAAGCTAACTCGTACAGGGTATAAAACAAATTCACCTTGATTAAACTGCTGTGGAAAAGTTGACTAACCAATTAGAAGTGTCTTTAAAAATGAAAGCAAAGTGGATTTCTTATTAACTTTATTTTTGCTCTTCTCTTTCCCAATGGAAATCGTAACCAGTTCCACGTGTAAATCGGTCTCTTGTTGCCTGTACTTTAAATTATTTTATGTTAAGTTTTAAGAATTATCATCCTAGAAATTATAATAAATTTTGTATTCTTTGCCGCACGATCTTCTTCCATCCTCTTCAGGTGACCGATCCAATGGAATATGTGCGCCTTTGTCTCCTTTTATGGAATAGGAAGGCAAACGAGCAGGCATGTCACATAATGTTAAGCAATCAACGCCGCCCATAGACATCCGCAGTGCCATAATAGTGGATAAGTAGGCTTGTTTTTTGAAGGTTCCAACGTCGTATCGATTCGGAAACACCGCTGAAGGTACATGGTCCAACAGGGTAGTGATGCGTGGAAAGGAGTTCTTGGAAAAAAACGTCTCCGTTTTGGTCTTACGCCTGATTCGATTCTACCACTAGACCATAATTTCCTAGAGCAACACTTCTATAGCTTTGAATTTTCTTCTATAACTTGGAATTTTTATGTATTTTAAGTATGTCCCACCACTGTGCCCGCGATTTCCCCATTTGTGCAAGGAATAGGAAGTAACCCACGCTCGTCCAAGGTGGGTTGGTGGGACTTAAAATAAAGTTTAAATAAATTTGAGACTTAAAATAAATATGTAAAGGTCATACATAAAATAAATATGTATAGGCCATACTTACATTTATCACGAATTTAATCCGCTATTATTAACTTGGCTTGGTAGTTGAGCCAGTTAGATCTTTGATTGATTGGTTGATATTTAATATATACTATAATTTTCCGTTATAATTTTCAATTTATAAAACCAATTAATAAATTAATCCAGCACTATTATTGTATATCAATCAACTAAGTGCTTAATTAAAATGGGAGCGGTTTTACTAAGGACGAAGTGGATACTGTGGCGAAACATATCAATCAATCACATCTGTATTCGGATAGTTAGGGATATTCCATATGTAAGGGAAATCCAGTATAAATGGTATATTTTTGTGTATGTACGGTTATTCAATTTAAATGGAGTTCACCTTCTGAATATAATGAATCTGAGTGAAATGAAATGAAATGAAATTCATATTTATTAATATAAATTTATAAATGATTAAGAACAAGTCTAAATAAATTGAAATAAAAACAAATATTCATACAATCTACATATATGTATGTATATATATATATATATATATATATATATATATATATATATATATATATATATATATATATATATATATATATATATATATATGTATGTATATATATATAATACGTGAAGAAAAGCTTTGTACCCTTGAGGGAGGTAGAGGAGCGGGGTGGGGGAGGGTTTTGGGCCTCCGGAACTCGGCCGCTCACCGTACGAAGCGCGGTAGCTAAGCTACCACTCAGACGCCGGTTTTCTGCGGGAGTGTGGTACTTCTCCGGGCGAGCCGGCCCATTCATGCTACAGACAAATATTATGCCATTCTTGACAAAGTATTCGTCTGAAACGTGGCTCTACCACTATAATAGTTTCTTTAAGACTTGTTTTTCAAAGAAATCAGTTCCTCAAAACTTTATATGAACTGCCACAGCGTTGTCCGTCTCAAAGACAGTCGCGTTAATAGTTAAGGGGTCCCGAAGAATAGCGTATCCGTTAATGGCGCGGGACGTCATTCGAATGCGAACTTTCGACGCTCGGGACTTAACTAAGATGGGATTTAATTGTACCAAGTAATGTCGCTAATCTGCTCCCCTGCGACACTTTACATATTAAGCCGGCGTTCAGTTCTGTAAGACACGAAGTTGGATGAAACAGCACGAGGTACAACTTCTTATGACTAACTACTTTGTCTTCAGTTTCCTTTGCATTGACTTATTATCTTTTATTGCGATGGTATAACGTTAAATTGATATTATAGATTCTGTTCTATTGTTATTCTGATGTCTATACGCGAAGGTGATCATTTACCATCAAGTTTTTTTTTATGGGAGTGGAAGGTAAATAAGCAGGCGTGTCACCTGATGGAAAACAACCAACGTCTTCCATAGACAAAAGCAGTGCGAAAGTGTAGCCGACCTCCAAGGTCATAAAATTGTCATTATGGAATTGGGGGGGTTGGGGGGGAGTGGGAGGGGTTTGGGCCTCCGCAACTAAAGCGCACACGGACGAAGCGCGGTAGCTAAGCTACCACTCAGACGCCGGTTTTCTGCGGGAGTGTGGTACTTCCCCGGGCGAGCTGGCCAATTTATGCTACAGACAAATATGCCATAATATGCCATTCTTGGCAGAGTATTCGTCTGCAGCGTGACTATACCACTTTGAATGCATGCTTGTTTGTCTGCTGTACTATAAGAAATTTACCTGATTTAAAATTAGACTCTGTTGATGTTTTTATTTTAAGATAAATGTTTTCAATAAATTTATTTACTACGTGGTTACCCTATTTCCCAATTGCAAAAGTTCAGTTCAGTTGTATTCAGTTTCATGGGCGTCGGATATTTTGCAAATAGACGTTTACTTAGGTACGTCAATTAAAACTTATGATAATGAAGTCGATTGAAGTTTAGAATAATTGTCAGTGATTTTTAACATAGGAGACTTAGTTCAGAATTATTGATAATGAAATTATTAATGGAGTCAGGTGTTACTTTGCGGAAATCCGTCACTATGTGGACAGTCAAAAGTTTTTACTTGGCTAAGATCCGCGACAAGCAAACAATAACAGAAAATAAATAATGTGTGTTTTCCTGCTGGATGAAGTGGATTTATTTGGAAGTTAAACCAAAAACTTACCGAAAAACTGCCGAAAATACTGAAAAGTGACTTCCGTAGAAACTTTTCGGTTGTCTTCCGTAGAGTCTACTATACCTAAAGATGCCTCGTGTTGGGGCGAAACACGTGTCGTTTACAAGGTGGAAAAGTGGTACGTAAACACACACGTTTGTTGTTGTGTATAGTGGTTGGTGGGTGAAGAGTTGCTGGCAGTTTTTCGATAAGTTTTTGGTTTAAGTTTCAAATAAATCCACTTCATCCAGCAGGAAAACACACATTATAGATTTTCCGTTATTGTTTGCTTGTTCCGGATCTTAGCCAAGTAAAAACTTTTGACTGTCCACATGGTAATGAAATTGATTGAAGTTCTAAAATAAATACCAAGAAGATTTACATACATACTTACATATCGTCACGCCTGTTTCTCGTAGGGGTAGGTAGAACAGATCTCCAACCGATACATACCCGGCACACCTTCCCTGCTTCCTTCACACTCATCCATCTTTTCATCCATCCTTCCTCTCACATTCATCGTAGCGAAACGGCTCTCCGTTAGTCGCTTCTCGCCCTCGTGGGAATCAGGGCGTAGTGGGTGGAAAAAAGATTTAAATGCCTTTTATAGGATTGGAGCGCAAACGAGCGTGCCTGATGGATAGCAACTATCGCCAACCATAGACATCTGTAGCACCATAGGAATTGCAAAAGCCTTCCCAGCCTTTAAGTAATGTGTAAGCTTGTTTTCTGAAAGATCCAATCGGGCTAATGCCCCTTTAAATCCAAGTCCGATATTAGTATTTGTTATTCAGTATGACGCCGTATAAATCTTAGGTCCGCAGTACATATTTACATATGACAGAGAAAAATAAATATTTCATGTTTTATTTAAATCCATGGAATGAAATGCGGAACCGAGGAAAAATCCGAGATACTTAAATGAGCAACTATTCTAGATGAGGGATTATTGAGACAAATTAGCAGATGCAAGGATAGCAAATATAATATATTTTTTTTATGGGATAGGAGGGCAAACGAGCAAGCGTGTCACCTGATAGAAAGCAATCAACGCCGCCCATGGACAACCGCGACACCGCAGGAGCGTTGCCGGCCTTTTAGGTATGTATAGGCTTGTTTTTTGAAGGTATATATATATATAAATAGTCTTTGACCAAGGTCTGGCCGAGATATACAAGAAGACCTCGATAATTTGCTGCTAGGTAAGTCGAAGAATATTACTGAAGACTCCACTTAGATCGGAATGCGGCTCGCACATTATAGGAAGAAATACAATGAAAAAATAGAATACCTACCTCGAGGAATGAAATACATGCTAAATGAATAAATAGATTCCTATGTTTTAAATTATTTTTCTTGACCATATTCTGATAGATGAAAGGTAAAAATCCTCTTTATATCAGCATAATAAATACGAAAAATAGAAGAACGAATTAAAAAGAAACTAAATACATCAACTTATAAAAAACCTAGAAATAAAAAGAACAAATCAAAAGAAAAAAAGTCAAAAAATTAATTAAAAAAAGAGCCGTCTACATATTCCTCAATTGCTTCATCACAGTTATTAACATCTATAAAATAATAGATCACTTTCTCTCAATGCATACGACACGTAACACAAGGCATCCAGTAGACTATTCAGAAAGTAAACTGATGAGTATGACAGGTAGACTTTACAAAAACATTATGGGTATGATTTTTTGTAAATTTTATTTTCATTCGCAAATTTATCTTCTTCTAAGAGTGCCTCTCCGACTTGCGAAGGTTGGCAGCCAATTCAGTACCACTCTTCTCCTCCTTCGCGAGTTGCAGCAGTTCTGGAGCACTCGCTATCCACGTCCACTCCTTGAATCACCGGAATCATGATCATTTACAGCAACTTGTACCTGTCATATCTCATTATATGACCTAAGTAAGCAACTTTTCTACCTTTGACGGTTTGCAAAAATTCACGTTTTTGCTTGACTTGTTGGAGAATCTCGCCATTGGCCACCTTTTGAGTCCAGCTAATAGGGAGAATCCGTCTATATGGTAACATTTTGAACGCTTCTATACGTTTTCTGAGGTTTTCTTTAAGCGTCTAAGTCTCACATCCGTATAGAAGAACGGGCCAGATGTAACAATGGAGCATTCTAATACCAAAATTTATCGTAAAAATTAATTTAAGCAAAGTGACTTCTTGAAGTTTAAAACTTTCTCTTGTCTCACTTCAACTTGTCCTTTGAAGTGAGGTCGTCGTTTTTTTTATAGAAGCGACAGGCAAGCGAGCAAACATCATCTGATGTTAATCAACCACCATCACTAATGAAACTCTATATTAAGGGCACAACAAATGCGTTCCCTGTCACAAAAGTAAGGACGTCAATAATGAAAGGTGAAGGGAGTAATGGGGGACAATGATGAAGGAGTAAAGGTGAAAATTAATTGAACCAGATCGGCAATTACCGTACTAAACGCGTTGATACGGTAGAATTGGTAGCATTTCGCAGCAGAAATTCTGCAAAATGCTACCAATTGACGAAGAAATTCATTTCGTGAAAGCGGAGGAAGTGAAAGCAAAATTTTTGGTATGGAGAGGAAAATATAAAACACCCGTTGGTGTTTATATCGGACCAAACGAATTGAATGCCCCAACGTTTATATTCTTACACGTCAGAAGACACCGCGGCAGACACGAGGGGCTCTTTCGCAGAGCTACCTAATTACTTGAACACAATTCAAGTTCCTGGAAATTGTTGGGTCGCTTCGAGAGCGGTGTATTCTTGCACGCTCCCTTACGATTATTTTATCGCCATGCCTATTCGTATATTTAGGAACTGATGATGATATCTATGTCGGGTACTCATTTTTGTTTTAATTGTTATAAATGCAAATGCAATATATAGCAATTTGTACTTGTCATGAGAAATGACAGGTACAAATTACTGCAACTGATCATGATTGGAAAAATCGCGGGCAAAAGACAAGTTGGTCGAAAAGGAAAACCTTGGCTACGTAATATCAGGGAGTGGACCGGGATAGCGAGTGCTCCAGAACTGATCCAGCTCGCGAAGGAGGAGGAGAGTTGTGGTGAATTGGCTGCCAACCCTAGCAACTTGGACAAGTGTGGTGGTGAATAATGTGGTTACCACCTTGTGTAACTCAAAAACATCATTTCACATATTTCAAAGCTTGTGCAATGCAATTTTTCATATTTACTTCAAAAATATCTCTTTTTTATACCTAAAGTGAGGACGATTTTTATAAAAATTTCCTAAACTCTGAAAGAAAATCTGTTTTTTATTGGTCCTGTAAAATCTAACATCGTTACAGTAGTGATACATTGATAAATGTATCATTAATATATTTAAACTTTTTATTTGAATATATTAAAACCTTTTATATTATATAACTTCTTTTTAAATTCGTAATTTCAAAATTTCAAATAAAAAAGAAATAGTTTCATATCAAAACAAAAGCATTAGTTCGACTGACGTCTTTGGATAGACATGTCACCCGTCCGGCATAAGAAATTGAAATTATAAATACATATTGAGATATAAAATGTAAAGTGAAAAGTGTGAATAAATTATTAATAAGATATTATATAAATGTACAACGAATAGAAAAATAAATTAATTTGACTTGGAAGAGTTTCAATTACATAGAAGATAAATCCTCCTAAAGATCCCGTGTGTCGCCGACGCAGTACAGCTGGCGTATATAACGTATATTATCCACTGCCTTTCGTGTCGGCAGCTAAGTTAAGCCATTAGTTTGGGTCTTCGTACCGGCGAAATAAGTAAGGATTTAATAGAGAATAAATGAGGAGCAATGGAAATAAGGGAAAAATAATTAGACCTATTCTACTTATATAATAAATATACCAGAAGAGAGGATGGGTCATGGAGGATCTGAAATAACGCCGAGATAGAAGACATGGTGCACCAGCCAAACAATATGGGCGAGTTTAAGGCACATCGATTTCATAGGCTCGGTCATCTTGAGCGAATGGGTGAGGATCCACCAAGTGTTCGAAGGCCTGTTGATCGACCCAAATATCGCTGGAGAGATCAGGTGGATGCTGACCTGAGCGAACTACAAGCAAGAATTAGACAAAGAAATATGGAGGACTCTCGTATCGGAGGCCAAGATCCACTTCGGGTTACTGAGCCAGCGGAGTAGTAGAAGTATTCCACTTAAAAGTCATAATTAAAAGACGTAGATATTCAATTGCAACACACATTTTGTAATTGAATTAAATTGTTCAAACATGACATTTTAATAAAGGTTTTAAACTCTCTGTGTTTAATATAAAATGCTGCATCACAAAGATCCCTACGAGAAATTACCAAGCCCACATCACGCGTCAACTGCGTGTAGTAATAGTATTCTACTTATAAGTCATTCGATTAAAATATATAGATATTCAATTACAACACACATTTTGTAATTGAATTAAATTGTTCAAACATGAAATTTTAATAAAGGTTTTAAACTCTCTGTGTTTAATATAAAATGCTGCGTCACGAAGATCCCTATGAGAAATTGCCAAGCCCACGTCACGCATAAACTGTCAGTTACGAATGTAAGGCGGGCGCCGTACACATTTGTATCCCTTCCGGACTGTATTTCACATGGAGTTAATTGCTCGTCCTCAGTTAAACAACGTTACAGCTAGTTTCCGCCCAAGTTCCGTTCCCATTGTCCCATTTACATCATCCATCTCTTTCGCGCCTTTCACCTTCCTGTGAGTTACTCTCCCAGCCGGTGTTTCTATTTAAACTCTATTTTCATTGAATTTAATTCACTTTGGTTTTATTTAATATTTTATTTATACAATGTCTCGGGTTGATTGAATAATCTATAAAAGAGAAGAAAATAGAAAAAGAGAAATAGAAAAATAATAATGTGTGTTTACTGGAAAAAATGGGTTTATGAGGAAATTAGACTAAATTTTACCGAAAAACGGCCGTCAGCAAGTCTCGACACTCTTAAGCACGACTTAACGGTTGTCTTTCATAGAGTCCTGACCTGATGATGCCTCGTGTTGAGGTGTAACACTTGTCGTGTATATTATGGAAGAATCGTGGTGTTTCTTTGGTTTTGATGTTGCCGATATTGGTTGCGAAGTGTAGAGTTGCTGACGGCTGTTTTTCGGTAAGATTTAGTTTACGTTCACCGTACATCCACTTCTTCCAGTAAAAACACGATCTTGGCTAAGTAAAAATTATGACTGTCCACATATGGTGACGCTGGAGTTGGAATCTCTTCATTCTTTCGTCATGATAACGCTGGGTTCACCACACTTAAGGCTTATTTTAGATTATAGGACGACGAAAATACTAACCTTATTTTCTTAGGCCAAGCATTACTACTTTTCTTGGAACGGTGGAAGGGAATAATTCTCGTAATATCAAAACATTTCTAGTCTTCTTAAAACAAATTGCTAGCCATTGAGAGATCTGCAAGCTTTTAAGTCGTTGAAAAAGTCGCGATTAAAAGTTCATGCGTAATTTTAGGTAAACGATAAAATCGGGGTCAGTGGTTTGTTAACGTGGCAAATTCTTTGATGAGAAATGACCGACCGAGGCCTAGTTCCCTAACCCAAAGCGTAATTACGACTGTGATTTTTACGAAAATTTTGTCAAATCACCTTTAAAAGTTGACGCGCGTTGAGAACAAATTAGAACGATTTGTCTTTTGAACCACCATTCGTTTCGTTTTAAAAAATAAAGTAGTATTTTAACTCTGTCGTAATTAGCTTTTAGATTGACTTGTGTTTAATGTGACATCCGAGAAAATCATACCATTTTTTTTCTTAATGAAAGTATTTTTGTTCAAATTCAGATGTGCTTTCCCGCTCCCTCTCCGCACCTTCAAAGCTCACCACAAAATAGCTTTAACTAAAACTGAACGCCTAAATAAATGTCAAATTTTAAATCATACAGCAGATTTATAATATTATTCACTATGATATATTATGACATCACCGATTTAGGATCAGCATTTAAAAATCGTTATAAAATTTTTGCACGGACCAAAGTAATTTTTTTCTTTTTATCTCAGATAACACAAGTCTCCCAAGTACGCTAGATTTACCCTCAAGCTAGTTCTCTACGTGATTTACCTGCGAGAATGTCATATAGGTTTTGATTTATACTGCCAGTTCTAACTCGTATTTCAACTTTATACCTTTTATTAATGGAGTCAGGCGTTACTTTGCGGAAATCCATCACTATATGGACAGTCAAAAGTTTTACTTAGCTAAGATCCGCGACAAGCAAAACAATAACAAAAAATTAATAATGTGTGTTTTTTTTGGGTTAAGTGGATTTATTTGGAACTTAAACCAAAAACTTACCGAAAATCGGCCATCAATTCTCCACCCACCAACCACTATACACAACACCAAACACACATTATCACTTTTCCATCTTGTAAACGACACGTGTTTCGCCCCAACACGAGGCATCTTCAGGTATAGTAGACTCTACGGAAGACAACCGAAAAGTGATTTTTCGGTTGTCTTCCGAAATAATGTGTGTTTGGTGTTGTGTATAGTGGTTGGTGGGTGGAGAATTGATGGCCGATTTTCGGTAAGTTTTTGGTTTAAGTTCCAAATAAATCCACTTAACCCAACAGAAAAACACACATTGTTAATTTTCTGTTATTGTTTTGCTTGTCGCGGATCTTAGCTGAGTAAAACTTTTGACTGTCCATATAATAACTCTTCACTTTCATTGTATGTTAGTTTTTGGATCAAACAAAACACGTTTCTACACATAAATTTATTGAAGTTTACTTAGTTTATAGAAATCAGAAAGCACTCTAATGCTCTCTAGTACTTTAAACACATAGCACACATGGGAATCAAATTAATGGATACACATAAAATATTTCTGTGGTGCAAATCTTTTCATAGGCAGCTCTTATGAAAGTTTAATGTATTGTAAAAAGGCTGAAAGTATGGAAAGCGAAGAGCATTTGTAGGATTATATACATTGATGTGTGCTCTATCTTTTTTTTGTAATAATTTATATAAATCTGATATATATATTAATAAATTATTTTTATGGGATAGGAGCAGGCGTGTCACTTGATGGAAAGCAGCCAAGTATGCATCTGTAGCGCACGGGCAGTGCAGAAGCGTTGCTGGCCTTGACGGAAAATGTGATTACGGGAGGGGAAAGATGGAGGGGGCAGGAAGAAGGGAGGTGGTTGGGCCCCCTGGAACTCAACCGCTCACCGAACGAAGCGCGGTAGCTAAGCTACCACTCTTACTTCGGTTTTCTGCGGGAGTGTGGTCCTTCCCGGGCGAGCTGGCCCATTCATGCTACAGAAAAATAATATGCCATTCTTGAAAAAGTATTCTTCTGGAGGGTGGCTACACCACTAGTGTATTATGCTAAGTAATGAGTATGTCTAATTATATCTTGACATGTTCATTACGGTCATCAATAGCGCTACAGCCTTGCTCTGGTCCAGAATATCCTTCCAGATCGATCCATCCCTAGCTTTCTTTTTTTATGCGATAGAAAGGCAAACGAGCAGACTTGTCCTCTGATGGATAGCAATCAACGCCACCCATGAACACTCGCAGTGTCATAGGCATTGCAGGAGAGTTGGCGGTCTTTAAGAATTTGTCACGCCGAGAGTTTCTAAGGTCCTGTTCTACTCCGTGTTGCCATCTGCGTTTTGGCTTGTCGCGGATTCTTCGCCCGTCTGATTTAGTATCCAGTAAACGTTTGACTTATACATACATACATATGTACATACATAACATCACGCCTGTTTCCCCAAGGGGTAGGCAGAGACCACAGATCTCCATCTGCTACGTTCTCGGCACAATTTCTTTGCTTCATCCATGCTCATCACTCTTTTCATACAAACTCGCCAGTTAGGGGCACTATTGACCTGGCCTCTGATAAAAAATTCAGCAATGTATCAAAATATGTTCTAATTAGTCTTCTCCTACCAACTCTTCCATACACATCTGCTACTAAAATATATTGTATCAGTCGTCTCTCATCCATCCTCTCTATGTGCCCAGACCATCTGAGCATCCCATTCTCAACTTTTGTCACGACGCCTTCTTTTAATCTTCATCGCTCTGTCATAACTTCATTCCATTTTCTATCTGTAAAAGTTACCCATACATACTACATATACAAATATTTTATAAAACTTTATTCTTTAACTTATGTTATAGGAATCTGTGCTATTCGATTCAATTAATCGACAACGTCAACTTAATGGTGCGCTTCGAATGCATCGCGTTTGTCATAATTATCATGTAATTAGCTCTATTATCGACTAATAATTCACAGGCGTGTGTAATCTAAAACCGACATCGATGAGGTGACCATTCATTAGTAACCTCAACTAGCGATTGCTTAGTCGTCTCATAGTATCGGAAGTTGTTTTAGTGATGTCTCGTAGTCATAGGTTTCGGATATTAGTACATACTAACAATATAATGATAACCGTAAATAAAAATAGTGTGTCCTACCTGTACTCTATTACGGCGCCGAAACGTGGACGATG
The DNA here is from genome assembly GCA_031353405.1 of Baronia brevicornis. Classification (NCBI taxonomy): domain Eukaryota; kingdom Metazoa; phylum Arthropoda; class Insecta; order Lepidoptera; family Papilionidae; genus Baronia; species Baronia brevicornis. Next base: position 125,068 of record JASFAT010003836.1, on the reverse strand, counting down.
ACAATCTGTCTGCTTCACAAGCTCAGAGTCACTCAGAGAGCTATGCTTAGAGTTTTTTATGGTAGATACGATTCGGAATGAACAAATATGCCAGGCAACTAAAGTCACCGAAATAGTCTTTCGAATTAGTAAACTGAAGTGGCAATGGCTCACTGGCGGGGCCCTCCGCCCGTGGAGTCAATGGTCGCGGGTTCGATTCCCGCATCGGAATAAATATATGGATTTATAAATGTTTATTCCGCGTCTGGTAACCCCCCCAATCCGCATTTCCTTTCCTGCCCCTTCCTTTCCCTTCCTCTCCGCCAATCCACGGTCTGCCGTGCCAATGGATGCGTGGCAAGGGGCGATCCTAGTCAAAAGCGTGCCGATCGTCCCGGGGTCGGGCTCCCCTCGGGGACTATGGTGCCTTACCTCAGCATGTAGGGCTCTGCTGGGGCTGACCTCCATCCTCCCTTGCGGCTCGTGGGATTCACTAAGGCGAATTTAATATACATAATTTGTCGAAAAATGACGGCGACGTGGTTCGCCACCCGTCACGTCCTGATTTTCACGAGGGCAAAAACCGACCAATGACGAGCCGTTTCGCTGCGAAGAATGGAATTTCAGTCAATGTCCATATTTCCGTACCGTTAGAGTATAGGTTAGAAACATTGGTCAAAAAATATTGTCTTCAGGTGCTTATTTACTTCACTTATAATACATAATCTTATCTTTTTCATCAAAAGGGATAAACTAAAATTACTTGTATAAATAAAAGTATCCGATCTCATCACGGCACGACTCTAGTCAGGCGTATATATGTACATAGTTGTACGTCAAATGTTCTGCTTGATTGAATGACATCGCAAAGCTGAATCTGCTTAAACTAGATTACGTTTACATACATATGTATAGTGTAGACTGTCTTCTGTTGACTCCGTGTATAGACTTAACTAAACTGAGAGGAGAGAAAATATTTATTAACCCTTATCGGTCGCTAGCTTTTTTTACGTGATTCTCGCTAGGTTGTAGCTACAGATACAGTTTTCATTGACTTTCTTCATTTATGTGCTCAATATATTAAAAAATAATTAGAAAAGGCAATGATATATAACTGGAGATGTCAATTGCTCTGCTACGGATATTTAACTAATAAGGCAATATAGTGCCTGAATTTCACTCAGCGAGTTTCAACATGTCTTGTCACCTCCCACGTGACCACGACCGCAGCGACAAAGTACTCTTGTCACGTGAGAGGTGACTTACGACTGTTAAGGATTTAATTTAGTTCTGTCAATACAGCAGTACCAGTTGACCTCTGCATAGTACCTTCGCTCAAACCAAGGGGGTGATACGCAGGCGGGTAGTTCGGGAATAGAAAAAGGTTTTTATTACTCACGCGAAGAAATATATCTTTACACTATATGCAACACCAAGTCTTCTGTAGAGTCTATTATACCTGAAGATGTCTCGTGTTGAGGCGAAACACGTGTCGTTTGCAAGGTGGAAAAGTGGTAGTGTGTGTTTCGTGTTGTGTATAGTGGTTGGTCGGTGGAGAGTTGCCGTCTTTCGGTAAGATTTAGTTTAAGTTCCCTGTAAATCTACTTCATCCAGTAGGAAAACACACATTATTAATTATTTATCATTGCTTGCTTGTCGCAGATCTTGGCTAAGTAAAAGTTCTAACTGTCCACATAGTAATGGATTTCCACAAAGTAACGCTTGACTCCATTAATCATCTTAAAAAGAATTTACTTTTAATACAAACAGTAAACATCCTAAAAATGTTCACATTTAATTTGTACTTGTAGAACAATCCGAATGTGACTGAGTTTGGAACGTCGACCAAAGAGCCGTTAGTAGCGTAACTAGTTAAACTAGGAAGTTAGGCGCAAGTTCTCATCGAAAACCACTGTACGAGGAGCGGTGCTAGTTGCGCGCAGTTGTGACGGTAATCTGTTATGATTTTACACAACTACATCGTCCCAAGTTTGCTAGGTCACACCAGTTGCCATTATTCGAAGCATGGTATCGACTGTTATCGTCACCCAATACTGAGGCTGTTTTGTTAACATCCAAAACATGGGCATGTGCTGCAATGTAAAAGGCGGAGGTAGGGTTAGATATCTCTCTCTCTCTCTCTCTTTCTCTATCTCTCTAGTCGATCGTTCATGTCTGAAAATCGCGATCACAAGACTTCGCCCAGCGGTTCATTAGGCTCTTCCATTTCATGACAAACTCGCTTTGGCGTGACATTCATGGTGATTTTCTTGGAAATTTAGTGCAGTGGTTTCCCGTTGCCTTCTGCACCAGACATTTTTTTTGGGTAATCTAGACCCCAAGGCTCGCTGAAACCTCTTCCGACTGGTTTTTACTAGGTGTGTATTTTCTGTTGTTTCTAGGTGAAATGTGTAAAGAAACTTAAAAATGACAAATGAACTCAAAAGATATGATCATTTTAAAGTAATTCATGTTTTTGCATCGATTATATATTCAACACGAATCATGTGAAAATCTTTTTAAGCCCATAAAAGAATCGCAAAACGAAACCGAAAAGGGATGAGAATATTAATTGATGGTTTATGGTTTTCTCTTTCATTCAATTAAAAAAAAAATACCTGATTATCACGTGTTGTGTATACAGACAGCTCTTCTGCCTAGCATTGACGTGATTTAATTGTAGCTGATCTACCTTGAACTTTAAAAATCAAGATGCTAGAACAAGACAAATCAAGATACAAAATGGAATCAATTGTGTGCTAGGGTCCGACACCGGATGATTCCATTTTGCATTTGAACGATTGTTGCGATGGTTCCTTTAAGTAATCCCGTATGTCAGAAGTCCCTGTTTCTTTAGAGTTACAGGCATGTCTTGTAGCAGAATTAGATTTTTTTTAAACATATTTAATTTATTACTAATAAAAAAGATATAAATGAAATTGAATAACTTTTACGAAGAAATATCTAGCATACTCTTGGAGTCAAGATGCTCATCGGATTAGGTTTATAGCTTTTACTTCTGAGGTACCCACAGAAAAAGTCCATAGAAGTGAGATCCGGTGACCTGGGTAGACAGGGAATATCGTCCAAACAGCTTATTAATTTGCTAGTGAGGAAATTTCGAAGAAGCTTCCTCTGGTCTGGTCTCTCTAGCAGTGTGAGGCGTGGCGGAGTATCTAATTACGATCATGTGCTCTGAAGGCAGGATGATTAATGGAGCCAGGGGTTACTTTGCGGAAATCCATTACTATGTGGACAGCTAGAACTGTTACATAGTAAATATACGCGACAAGTAAACAAAAACAGAAACTAATAATTTGTGTTTTCTACCGAAAAAAGTAGATGTACGGGGAACTCTAAATTTTACCCAAAAAAACGGCCGGCAGCAACTCTTCACCTCCCAACCACTATCAACAAGACCAAATACACACCACCAGTTTTCCACCTTGCACACGACACGTTTCGCCTCAACACGAGACATTATCAGGTATAGTAGACACTACGGAAGACAACCGTTAAGTAGAACTGTAGAGTCTACCCGATGTTGTTGATAGTGGTTGGAAGGTGAAGAGTTACTTATAGGCGTTTTTCGGTAAGATTTAGTTCAAGTCGCTTATCGCGGATCTTAGCTAAGTAAAAGTTCTGACTGTCCACGTGAAGGCATATTCTGTCAGTATTGGCAGAAAGTCATAAGCATGCGTTTACTGATTATTAGATCTATAACCTAATTCAGACGACCAATTCTAATGCCCAAAAATAAAAAGCCCACGGAGTCAATGGTCGCAAGTTCGATCCCCGCATCGGAATAAATATATGTATGGACTACAGATATTCATTTCAAGTCTGGTAACCCCGCCAATCCACATTGGACCAGCGTGGTGGGTTAATGTCCGTTCCTCCAGAAATGGAGAGGCTCGTGCTCAGCAGTGGGACATATATGGTTGTGAGAAAAACCTAATTCAGCCATCGGTCACCTATATTTATGTAGAGTATTGGTAATATTATCATCATGGTGACTGTATGACATATTCTTTGAGCCTATCGTTGGTCATCTTCGTTTTGTTTCAAAGAAAAATACACTCACATTGCGACCATCTAAAAACCTTATAACGTATTTTGCTCTGAATTGCTAACGTTCGTATTTTATCTTATCCAAATCTCATTTATATTTATTCTCATCAATTTACGAATACAGTTCGTACGTTAGAGATTCATCGACTCAACATTAGCACTTAAAAAGCTAGCCTCATTTTGCTCGGACGCTATTTTCCAGAATATACGTATTTGAAGTACGACAGCATTGTGAATTCAAAATTTATCTTTTTTAGCATTTTATCATTCCCCTTTTGCTGTGGATCTCGATCGAAGTGTCGAGCAAGTAGCAATAAATCTACATTATTTCGTAGCATCTATCTAAAAAATAAAATTCACGTATAGAAAAGCTTAACAATATTTTGTTGTTCTTTTTTATACGATCTACAATTAAGGTCCAAAGAAAGCATACATTTGAATAGTGGGATATTTTTTAGGATAAATCACATAATAATCAAAATTTAGCCTTCTCTGTTCAAATGCATTTCTAGAACAAATATAAAAGTGGAATATTTGCACTTTCATTTGGTTAAATATTTTTTAAATTATTTTTTTATATATTCTATATTGTGTCCATTCTGACAAAAAAAAATATCTTACAATATGGTAAAAAATTTGTACTTAATGTTAAAAATAATATGTAATGAAATAAAACTTTTTTTTTTAGTTAAAAATAAGTGAGTTAATGTTTTATACCTATACGAGGATAATTCAATTCATAAGTCAGTTGGAAAATAATAGGAATCTCGCTGCGTACGCTGGGATACATATTTTCAAATATATTGAATTCCTTTGTTTCCAGTAAATACATTCGAGTTGGGTTACATGTATTCAGTTACAAGCGCGTCTGATATTATGGAATAGAGGTTTACTTGTGTATCAAATAGTGTAACTTTCGATAAGGGTACTTCGTTTGAAATATTGAAATATCAAAAAGAAATAAACGTTTTTATGATGAAGGTAAGTGAGCTAGCGTGTCGTCTGATTTAAAGCAATCTACACAAAGAAGCGAGAAAAATCATAGGCCTAATTATGAGAATTCTTTAGTCCATAAGAGTAAATTTTACGGGAAAATCTAAAAAATAATATAGTTCGATAAGAAAATTTATAAAATCATTTTTTCTTCAGATAAAGGAACCATACCTAATTTAAAGAGGTATTTGTCTATAATTCTAAGGTATTTTCAAGTCAATACGAAGTCCATTCCATCAAATATCTTGACGTATTTCATAGGATATACTTACTCTAAGATGGCGTCAAAAGTGAGAACTGGTGAAACATGTTTTTTTCGTGTTACAAATACTGATAAGTAGGCCAACGATTTGTAGGCTTGTTTTTTGAAGGTTTCAATGTTATATTGATTCGGAAATGCCGCTGAAGATAGCTAGTTCCATGAACTTGGGTTGCGTGGAAAGACATTTACGTGAATATTTTATTTTTCAGTTCCTACTATTAGTTCAAATTCTCCCTACATATATTTATTTATTTTTATATCTTGTTAAATTTTAAATATACTTTATATATATATATACTTTATATATATATATATATATATATATATATATATATATATATATATATATATATATATATATATTTGGGGTATTTTTTTATTTTTTATATATTTACGCCCATCCCCCGCAGGGGTTGGCAGAGACCACAGAGCTCCATCCGCTACCATTCATCGCAGCGAAACGGCTCTCCATTGGTCGCTTTTCGCCCTCGTGAGAATCAGGACGTGACGGGTGGCGAACTACGTTTTTTAAAATGTACATTTTCGCTACATTTTGTATTTGTTATATATGTGGAAAAATAAAATAAATGTAAGAAGTATAAAATAATGTTTTCTGTGACATCATTTTACTTTAAATTATAAACTGAAAAGAAAATTGAACTCGTGCATTATGATATTATATATAGTGGTCCGATCCACTATGATTCAGGTAGGACAGAATTATTATATAGTTATGTGTGAAACATAATTTAGTTATGTGTAAAACACACACATACACACACACGCACGCACGCACGCACGCACGCACGCACGCACGCACGCACGCACGCTCGCTCGCACGCTCGCACGCTCGCACACGCACACACACACACAATGTATTCTTTCACAGCCTATATATGTCGCACAGTTGTGCACGCACCTTCCCTTTTCTGGAAGAAAGTACATATACTACACGCTTGTCCAATGCGGAATGTTGTTTACCAAACTGTAGGCCATACATATATCGTCGTAATATTTATATACCTATGTATGTATTTCATTCAAATACAATTAATGTTTATGTACCTGCTACGTAAAAATCTTGTCCATCAACCTGAAGATTCACTGGTAGAGAAAACTTTCCGGCATTCAGTACACCTTTGTACTCGAATTCTTACAGAAAGAATAAATAAATGGTAGAATTCGAGTAAAAGTAGGAGATATATATATATACAATATCCGAAAAATACCTAAATTATTAATTTTACGATAGCAATTGAAGAAATATCCGCCAATAACATAAATAGACAGAAACATTTATTAACTAGATAGATCAACGGATACATTTCGTATCTAATTATGTCCAAAATTTCATTAATCTTGTACTGAAGTAAATATTATTGTCGGGAGAGAATAATGGACTATAGAAAGGTCGTAAACTCATCAATAATACAGCTATTGCTAACATTAACTTGGCGACGCGAGGCTCAGCCGAACGACTGTTCCGATTTAGTGCTTAATTATAATAAAATATACGAGATATTGCACGATATAAAATGATCTCCATTACTTTCTGAGCAAAACATTTAGATTGTTTTCGTGTTTCGTTTAATCTTATACAACCTTATAGCTGAAAACTTTTATCTGCGATATATACAGTCCTATAGTTCCTCTCCGCCAATCCACAATCTGCCGTAAAAAAGGATGCATGGCTAGGGGCGAGCTTAGTCGCAAGCAGGTCGGCCGTCCCGGGATCGGGCTCCTCCCGGTACAATAGTTAGTGTTTTCCATCCTCCTCCATCCTCTCTTGCGGCTTTTGGGATTCACTATGACGAAAGAATTATAATAATAGGTTTAGTAGAATTTGTTAAAAATAACGGCGACGTGGTTCGCCACCCGTCACGTCCTGATTCACACGAGGGCAAAAAGCGACTAACGGAGAGCCGTTTCACTGAGATGAATGTGAGAAGAAGGATAGATGAGAAGATGGATGAGTGTGGAGGAAACAAGGAAAGTGTACCGGGATCGTAGCGGATGGAAATCTATGGTCTCTGCCTACCCCTACGGGAAACAGGCGTGACGATATGTATGTAAAAATTTCTCCCTAAACCCTTTCTCCCTCTCCTATAAAGCCCAATCTTTGGCTAAACGCATTTAGTTTCTGAAAGCAGTCCTCCACCGATCAGGTTGCCACATGTGTCACGATCATCTTTCATACATTGCCCATATACGTTTGTACGTACATATGTCCAACTGCTGAACACAGGCCTCCCCATTTCTAGAGAAACAGACTCTAATGGCACGTTCAAACACGCGGAAAACGCGACTCTACGAAAGACAACCGAAAAGTGCCCGACTTTTCAGTTGTCTTCCGTAGAGTTTACTATACCTGAAGATGCCTCGTGTTGGGGCGAAACACGTGTCGTTTACAAGGTGAAAAAGTGGTAGTGTGCGTTTGTTGCTATGTATAATGGTTGGTGGGTGGAGAGTTGTTAGTCGTTTTTCGGTAAGTTTTTGGTTTAAGTTCCAAATAAATCCAATTCATCCAGCAGGAAAACATACATTATTAATTTTCTGTTATTGTTTGCTTGTCGCGGATCTTAGCTAAGTAAAACTTTTGACTGTCCATATAAGGTCTTTTGTTAGTTTTTTTATTTTACGCCGCTCATAAACATCCGCAGTGCCAAAGGCAGTGCAGAAGCGTTGCCGGCCTTTAAGGAAAGGTCACTGAGACCGAGGGGGTAGGTTGGTTGGGTCTCCGGAAGTCAACCACTCAAGAAGAAAGCGCGGTAGCTAAACTACCACTCAGACGCCGGTTTTCTACGGGAGTGTGGTACTTACCCGGGCGAGCCGGCCCATTCTTGCTACAGACAAATAATATCTCATTCTTGACAAAATATTTGTCTGCAGCGTGGCGTGTACAGGAAGAATAAATAAATAAATAATTGTTACCAATAAAAACTAATATTATTTTTCTATACCTACCTAAATTTTTATCTGAAAAGAAAACACATTTAGATATGTCGACGCAAAGTGCGAATAATCAACAATAATTCAGAACAATTTCCCAGGCGGATTCAATCGTGTAGACAAAAAGAGCCTCAAGCGAAACACAGACAGATGGATCGATCGACCTAAATATTTATTGTAGCAATGACGAGGAACACAAAGCGGGACATTGAAATCTCCGAGCTTACTCCCGACGACACCCTAATCCTATCATGTACGTTCATCTCGATCGGGTTGCCGAGTGATTTCGGATTAATTTTAACAGAAAGCGATAGACGTTTTTTTTTCCGTAATGTAATCGGCGACAATAAGGGAATTTTGCTTTTCCATCTTACTCCGCGAAAGCACACTTGAAGGATGAAACTTTCTCTTCAGTTTTTATAGCCAAGAATTTATATTTAATTATTGACTTATTCTATTGTATATATCTTTTTAATTTTAGCAAATATATTATCATTTTTATGTCATGGCGATTCAGTATGGTGCGTTTTTCTAAAAATTTCTTTCTATTATCGGGGCTCGCCCGGGGAAGTACCACATTCCCGCAGAAAACCGGAGTCTGAATGGTAGCTTAGCTACCGCACTTCGTACAGTGAGCTGCTAAGTTCCGGAGGCCCAACACCCTCCCACTTCCATAAAGACACTTTCCTTAAATGTCCGCAATGGATGGCGCTGCGGATGTCTATGAGCGGCGTTAATTGCTTTCGATCTGGTGACATGCCATCTCGTTTGCCTTCCTAACCCATAAAAAAATATGCACAATTACAGGACGCTATCGATCTAAAGAATATTTCCACGCAACGTCTTAAAGACATTAGATATGCACAAATCACATCTTAAGTCTAAGATCTTCACTCCAATTTTTACATTTAAAACAAATTTCATTTTCGATCGGACTCAAATCTATAAGCGTTTGCTCAGAAGTCAATATATAGTAACTACTGTAAAATACGGCTGTGTGTAAAGTCGCAAGAAGATTTATTTTAAAATAAAAATATTCAGAAATATCTTTGAGCCATGATATATAACATACGGTGCCGACGAATATTCGAATCTTCACGTAGCATAACATTATTTCAGTATTTGTTTGTTTGTTCATCGCACTGTGAAGAGAAGCACCTTTGCCATCAAAAGGGCTTGACTAATATGTTTATATTTACTCGCAAAGATCAGAACATGTCGTGAATTAACTGCTGATCTGTGACGAATCGCAAATTGCTTTTTCTCGTGTGCGTGACGACCTTTTCTTCCAACTAAAGTATCTCATAATTTATTAAATTCTCACAATTTTAACTTTCAAAATTTTAATTCGTCTATCTTAAAATAGGTATGTCTCAGGAAAATAATTTCACTAAAAATGGATATAGAAAAGGAAAAATAAATAGAAAGAGAAATAAATAAAAAATTGGTGCAACAAAAAACCTTGACATTATTTTTAAAGAAAAGGATGAATAACTGAATGATTCCCGGTATAGAGTTGGGGTAAAAATGGGTATAGAGTACGGGTAAAAATGGATATAGAGTAGGGGTAAAAATGGGGATAGAGAAGAGTTAAAAATGGATATAGAGTAGGGTTAAAAATGAATATAGAGTAGGGGTAAAAATGGGTATAGAGTACGGGTAAAAATGAATATAGAGTAGGAGTAAAAATGGGGATAGAGACGAGTTCAAAAAGAGATATAGAGTATGGTTAAAAATGAATATAGAGTAGGGGTAAAAATGGGTATAGAGTAGGGTTAAAAATGGGTATAGAGTACGGGTAAAAATGAATATAGAGTAGGGTTAAAAATGGGTATAGAGTACGGGTAAAAATGAATATAGAGTAGGGGTAAAAATGGGGATAGAGAAGAGTTCAAAAAGAGATATAGAGTATGGTTAAAAAAGAATATAGAGTAGGGGTAAAAATGGGTATAGAGTAAGGGTAAAAATAGGTAAGGGGGGAGTCATAAAATGGTTTTTAATTAGTACAATCTCTCAGTATCGTATAAATCTAGAATATATTCATTAATGTAAATTAGAATTCTTGTTAACCACTCCAGCTAAGCTAATGTACTAGCTAAAAAAATAGTTCTAGCTAATAGAAATACCATTGGAGGTAGACAGAAGTGAACCAATCATGTTACTATAAACGAAAATATAATTTACTCGATTACTCGTAATAAATTTGCATTAAATATTCCTTCGTATCTTCTATTTAAATTTCTGATTGTTGTTTCTAGGTGAAAAGGCGAAACGTGTAAAGAAAGATAAAGTTAAAAATACTAACACAAAAGATATGATCATTTTTAAATTGATTAATGTGTTCCGGTGGAAACTTTGTTTGCACCGAATATTCAACACCACAAATCATGTGAAATCTTTTTAAGCCCTAAAAGCATTTCGAAACGAAACCGAAAAGAGATGGGAATATTGATGGTTGGTGCAAGTTATAGACGTGGCGGTATGAAGTATCGATGTTATTTAAAAATTAATTATTAGTTTTAATTAAATCGGCACCGATTTAATAAAAACTAATGGTAATTTAAATAGGAAGTAGTAGACTTGCTATTTTTTTTAACAGCCCATATATGTGCCACTGCTGGGCCTCGGGCCTCTCCATTTCAGTCCAATGCTTGTCGAATGCGGATTTTTACAGGGTTACCAGACTCGGAATAAATATTTGTAATACATACATACATTTATTCCGATGCGGGGATCGAACCCGCGGCCATTGACTCCGCAGGCGGAGGGCCCCGCCACTGAGCCAATTGGCCGTCACTAATAAAAATCTTTACAAATATATATAATGAAGTGACAGATGTTAAAACAATGTTAACATTCGCACCTAGTCTGCACAGTGAGCACAAACGAGGCGAACATTAATAGTTAGTTCATGTTTTTATTATTGAAATTTAGCAATTTTTTTTTATAATTACTAGAATTCTCGTTATTAAAAGAAATTTATTACTAGAAATGGACCAAATTGCACATTGACCTTTATTGCGACCTTCATTAGAACCTAACGACTTTTTCAGATTTTTTTGAAAAAACATCTAGTGACAGTAGAAACAAATAAATATGCCAAAAATAAATTAGAATAGAAGAGCTTATGTGATCGATCAACATGAAACAACTGGATAGTTGGGTGTAACGAAACAAGAGTTAAGAGCTTTTTTATTATTTAGGAAATTATTTCCGGCCAGAGCGACACTCATGTTCATATTTAATATGCCCGAAAAGGATTAAAGAATAAATAATTACCATGTATGTATAATCACATGTGTGTATATTTGTATTAATTGGTAAATCGCTGATCGCTTATACCATGCGCCACAACACAAAAAGGACGCGTTTGAAATTCACCCGTGAATCAGAGTCGGGAGCGAGGAATGCGTTAATAAGTTCCACAAGAATTTCTGGCCTTTGCCCCTCTTTACGCGGCGCAAAATACGATGTACGTACGTACGTACATACGTATAAAAGTATTGTGAATGCTTTTAAATTCGGTAGAACGCATCCGTGTGTAGTTGGTGTTGTGTACTTTTATCACCGTGTTTTACACCGTCTATTGCTACCCAGTGTTGTATGCTTCCATTGTTACTAACTTTAGAGTCGCTCTAGTTTAAAGGGAAATATGCATGCATCTACACTTTATTGAATTTGAGTTTACATTTCTATGTATTGTTTATATTTCTACGTAATATTTATCTTTATGATTTTTTTTAGATTAGACAGCATATGGATGCGGTGAAGTTCTTGTTAGTTTTATTTTATTAGTTATACATTATAATATGTTATATATAACGAACATTCTGTGGAACTTACATTCAGCGGTGTTTTTCAACCGATACGATATTGATTAGAAAACAAGCCAACACATACCTTAACTCTTAATTTGAAATTGTCCGCTACACTGAACACAAACTTTAAAAACATCCAAGTCATTTAAATTTGTAATTTATTTATGGCAGTTAAATTTAAATTACTTGGCAACTCAAATATTTTCAGTAGTAAAAAAAATATTGACTTGCAAACTCTTCGATTTTCCTAAAATCAAACTAATGTCAAATACGACAATGTCGGTCATTTTTCTTCAACTATATACTGCCAAAAAAAAACGGTCGTATATTGCATAAAATGCAATATACGACTTTGTTTTGTAACGGGAAAAAGCTCATGAAATTGTTTTCTCAACTTTCACACGAAATAAAGTTTAATTTTACGATATTATTTTATTATCCTACTTTGGCAATTTGTATTTTTTTAAAATGGGAAAGATGAACCCATTCACAAAATTAAAAAAAAATTATTCTGTCAAATTAAGGGTTAAGTCCGGCAACGCTTCTGTAATGCTCATGGTGTCGCGGATGTCTATAGGCGGCGTTGATTGTTTTCCATTAGGCGACACTCTTGCTCGTTCGCCCTTCTATTCCATAAAGCAGGTAATGTTATTTAACCAAAACAATGTTAGTTAACCATGCATTAATTATTTTTTTTATATATATATTCACGCCTATCCCCCGCAGGGGTTGGCAGAGACCACAGAGCTCCATCCGCTGTCATTCATCGCAGCGAAACGGCTCGTCATTGGTCGCTTTTCTCCCTCGTGAGAATCAGGACGTGACGGGTGGCGAACCACGTTGCCGTCATTTTCGACAAATTAGGTATATTAAATTCGTCTTAGTGAATCCCACGAGCCGCGAAGGAGGATGGAGGTCAGCCCCAGCTGAGCCCTGCATGCTGAGGTAAGGCACGATAGTCCCCGAGGGAGCCCGACCCCGGGACGACTAGGCTCGCCCCTAGCCACGCATCCATTGGCACAGCAGACCATGGATTGGCGGAGAGGAAGGGAAAGAATAGAGAAGAAAGGAAAGGGCAGGAAAGGAAATGCGGATTGAGGGGGTTTACCAGACTCGGAATAAACATTTATAAATCCATATAAATATTTATTCCGATGCGGGAATCGAACCCGCGACCATTGACTCCGCGGGCGGAGGGCCCCGCCACTGAGCCAATCGGTCGGTCATTAATTATTGCATTAATCATCTTGTTTTAATTCACTATTTGTAAAGTAATTCTTAAAATTAATACTTTATCGACCGGAAGGTGTTGCTATGAACCTGTGATCTGTTATTTACATTTTTGTGAAATGGGAACAAAACATTGATCTTTTTTTTCAAATTCTTGTGTATTTTGATGTTATTATATATTTTAGACAATGTAATGAAAATCAAGGACATATTAAGGAGGTTTTGATCATAATTTTTGTATTATTTATTCAACATAATAATAAAAATGACTCAGAAAAATAATTTTACCATAAATGGAAATAGAAAAGGGAAATTAAATAGAAAGAAAAACAAACAAAAAAAAAATTGGTGCAACAAAAAACCTTTACATTACTTATTAATGGAATCAGGCGTTACTTTGCGGAAATCCATCACTATATAGACAGTCAAAAGTTTTACTTAGCTAAGATCCGCGACAAGCAAAACAATAACAGAAAATTAATAATGTGTGTTTTTCTGTTGGACTAAGTGGATTTATTTGGAACTTAAACCAAAAACTTACCGAAAATCGGCCATCAATTCTCCACCCACCAACCACTATACACAACACCAAACACACATTGTCACTTTTCCATCTTGTAAACGACACGTGTTTCGCCCCAACACGAGGCATCTTCAGGTATAGTAGAATGTGTGTTGTGTATAGTGGTTGATGGGTGGAGAATTGATGGCCGATTTTCGTTAAGTTTTTGGTTTAAGTTCCAAATAAATCCACTTAACCCAACGGAAAAACACACATTATTAGTTTTCTGTTATTGTTTTGCTTGTCGCGGATCTTAGCTAGGTAAAACTTTTGAGTGTCCATTCTTGTCGTGCATTTCCACAGATCGGTTTAGGAAATGTGTTCCGCACCGCGTAAATGATTACGGCTAAAAGCAACCGCGAGATAAAAAAGATACAACGCAAAATGGAAATATTGGACCAAAAAAAACCACCTCGGCTCGCGTTTGCTGTTAGTGAATAGATAGCAATTCTATTTCCAGCGCGAGTAAAAAATCTGTGAAGATTTTTTTTTATTTTCATTTACACCGAATCAACGCGGCCGAATGTGAAGGAGGATGATTAAACAGTTTATTAAGTTAAGTGTTTCCTTATCGTTCTTTATTTATGAAGCGTATTTTAATCAAAGTTTCTTTATACGAGATTGTCGCCGAAGCATATTTGTATCAAAATACAGGTACACCAGGGAATTATTTTTGAAGTAAAAACTTCTATAGCTGCACGACTCTGGGTAGGGAAAAAATCTATGCTTTCGCGTCAGCAACATGCTAATGCTTAAGGTAAATAATATTAAAATATTAAAATTAATTTAATATTATTTATTTATTAAAAATATTATTCTCGTCTTTTAAGAGTGCCAATTTAACACAACTCTCCTCCTCCTTCGTCGTCTAGTTCGATGTCTCAAGGCTTGTATCAGAAAACGGGGACATCATTTTTTTATGGGATAGGAGGGCAAACGAGCAAGCGTCGCGGAAGCGTTGCCAGCCTTTTAGGTATATATATAGGCTTGTTTTTTGAAGGTTCCAATGTCGTATCGGTTCGGAAAGACCGCCGAGGGTAGCTGGTTCCACAAACTGGTGGTTCGTGGAAAGAAGTAAAATAAAAACACAGGTTAAACAATGAGTGCTATATAACGACCTCGATCTTAATGAAATTCTAAGTTAACGCTTCTGTTAAGTAGGTACGCCCTGGGTCATAGGGTGGAGTTGGCGTTTTGGTCGGAACTCGATTAATGAGTGCCATTATGTTGACTGCGTTTGAATGCACGGGCTTGTTTTAAATGCACTGAACGGGAAGATCTGTGAAAAGCGTGGCCATTCTCTCAACTGGGTCAGTTTTGGCGCGAAGTTTTTTTTAAATTATTTCAATGATATATGAGAAAGTAAGGCTAGCTTTATATATATATATATATATATATATATATATATATATATATATATATATATATATATATATATATATATATATTCGCGCCTATAGCCACGCATCCATTGGCACGGCAGACTGTGGATTGGCGAAGAAGAAGGGAAAAGGATAGAGAAGAAAGCAAAAGGGTATGAAAGGAAATGCGGATTGGGGTGTTACCAGACACGGAATAAATAATTATAAATCCATACATATGTTTATTCCGATGCGGGAATCGAACCCGCGACTATTGACACCGTGGGCGGAGGGCAACGCCACTGAGCCAATCTCGTCGTAGCTTAAATATTATGTTTTATTTATACGTTGCAAGCTCTAAGCTTTTATTCATTCATTATACATTTTTATTATTCTTTAATCGGTCCCTCATTGCTGAGTATCGGAGTCGCTAAATACCCTCAAACGAACAATCTGTCTCCATCGGTTACATTCCAAAGTAGCCCTCATCACCTGCTGAAATTTGGAAGAGGCTTCCTTCACTATGTAGTGAAGGAAGCTTCTTCCAAATTTCTGGCAAATGGCCATGTGGCCAGCCCACTTACATTTTAAGCGCTGAGCGTGTTGGAAGTCCAGAAAAAAATGAAATTAGTTTTATTTTCGAATATTTTTGCACATTTGTTTGTGTTTAAGGCTAATATTCATGATGCTTCTCTCCATTGCACGTTGACAGGTAACCTTATATAAATGTAGTCAAATAATCCTTGTTTGAAAGCACTAGTTGCGGTTGTAAACCTAATTCTTTTTTTTATGGCATAGGAACGCAAACGAGCAGGCGTGTCACCTGATGGAAAGCAACCAAAGCCGCTCATAGACATCCGCAATGCCATAGGCAGTGCGGAACCGTTGTCGACCGTAAAGGTAAGTGAAATTATGGGAGTAGGAGGGGGAGTGGGAATGGGAGTGGGAGGGGGAGTGGGAGTGGGAAGGGGAGGGTGTTGGGCCTCCGGAACTCAGACCGCTCACCGTACGAAGCCCGGTAGACAAGCTACCACTCAGACGCCGGTTTTCAGCGGGAGTGTGGCACTTCTCCGGGCGGGCCGGCCCATTCATGCTACAGATAAATAATATGCCATTCTTATCAAAGTATTCGTCTGCAGCGTAGCTCTACCACTAAACCTATCTTCTATCTATATTCTATCATCAGACACCCTTTATTTTCATTTAAGCAGATAATGAACGCGGTTAATTCTGAACGAAATAATACTTTAATTTTACAACCTATTCTGCAATATTTTACCATAATAATTTCTGTCTGATAAAACTCTTTACGTTGAGATAGTAATACTGTTTCATAGTTAGCTAGAAACGTTATGAGCTGTATCGGGATGATGTCGGCACACACGCCTGCCTGATCAAAAGCTATTGCTTTACCTACAGCCTCGTGAATGCAGGTGGGTGGATTAATCGCTTCGCTGTCCGCTGTTGTGGCGTTAGCTTGCACGCAAACTGTTAACACTATCGATCCAAGTTCGCTTGGATTAAACTTAAGTTACGGTGAAGATCGCACCATGAGAAATATATGAGTTTCTTTTTTGTTTTTAATGGATTACTCATCATCCATACAATAGCGATGTTGATATTTTTGGGAAAGTATAGGTTAGTATAGCAAAATTATTATAGGTTATTATAGCAAAATTAGTATAGGTTAGTATAGCAAAATTATTATAGGTTTGTATAGCAAAATTAGTATAGGTTAGTATAGCAAAATTATTATAGGTTAGTATAGCAAAATTAGTATAGGTTAGTATAGCAAAATTAGTATAGGTTAGTATAGCAAAATTATTATAGGTTAGTATAGCAAAATAAGTATAGGTTAATATAGCAAAATTAGTATAGGTTAGTATAGCAAAATTACTATAAGTTAGTATAATTTACGCAGAAAGAGAAGTGCGGGTTTCGAGAAAAAAAGAATTGCTTGTTCGTAAGTATTTATATATTCACATAAAATAGAGATTAATTTAAAATATTGCGTTCTGAATATTTCCTTTTTGTTGTTCAGAACAATTTGAGCTAATTTTATTCACCAGTCCCAATGTTTATGCTCGGACGCGTCATAATTTAACCGGCTACGAATGTGAACATGTTTTCAACGCAGAGATGTGTATAGCGTAAATAAAACAATATGATTGCTCCAATAATTCTATTTCTAACACACAACATTCCTCACTTCTAATATTTTATGATCGAGCTAAGTTGTTCATGACTTTTAAAATATTCAAAAATATCAACCTTCTTCGCAGTGGTAGAGCCACGCTGCAGACGAATACTTTGTCAAGAATGGCATATTCTTTGTCTGTAGCATGAATAAGCCAGCTCGCCCGCGGAAGTACGGCACTCCCGCAGAAAACCGGCGTCTGCTTAGCTACCGCGCTTCGTCCGGCGAGCGATTGAGCTCCGGAGGACCAACACCCTCCCCTCCCCCTCCCTTCCCACTCCCATAATGACACTTTCGTTAAAGGTCGGTAACGCTTCCGCACTGCTTATGGCGCTGCGGATGCCAATGGGCGGCGTTGGTTGCTTTCCATCAGGTGACACGCCTGCTCGTTTCCTTTCTTATCCCATAAAAAAATCATTCAAATAGGAACCATAGACCAATGTAATTGCCAAAAAATGAACGATATGGGAGACTTGGATTCCTCTCGTTAGAATTTGGTAACAATAGTTATCTATGTAACGACCGACGCACAAGTGGATGGATATATTTTTCAACTAACCAATCTGCTTTGAACAATCGTTGTTAGTACCCAATCTTCCGAAAATGTGATATGGGCTGAAAAAAATATATGCGGTTATTGCGGTTATTGATCTCGAAAATAGTTAGGCCTCCTTGTTTTCCTTCGCAGAAATAAATACTTTTACACAAACAACATACCCTATAGCGGTACTAAATTCGCTTCCGACAATACTAAATCTATTATGCCCAAACAAGAAAATACAAAGTCGGAGACAGCCGGGATATATTGCAGCTCGAGCCGTGGCAGGTGCGCCTTGGTCGCGCCAATAACGACCCGCTCCAAGAAACTGTATAGAAATAAACTTACGGCCATTGTCGTATCGGTTGGCGGAGTTAGGGATCTTTAGTAAGGGATTTATTTGGGTCAGTTTATTTTCTCTGAGGGAAATTGAATATTGTAGTTATTATAATCTTATTTCTGATATATAAATAACAACAAAAAATATATTAAAAAAATGAAAATTTTTGACTCACACACACACACACACACACACACACTATATATATATATATATATATATATATATATATATATATATATATATATATATATATATATTTATATTGTATATATATAGTCTTGGCTACGTAACCCAGGGAATGGACCGGGATAGCAAGTGTTATAGAGCTGTTTCGCCTCGTGAAGGACATTGTGCCGAATTGGCTGCCAACCTTCATTAGTCAGAGAAGCACTTCGAGAAGAAGATATTTTTAAATTTAAAGCAAATAAAAGCAAGTGCTTCTCTACTTTAAAAGGGGAATGCAAATGATATCCAACGAAACAAATTACATTTATTCTGCGTTCGTCGCGTTACAAATCTTAATCCATATTCAACGGTTTAAACATCGACTCCCTCTCGTACGTGAACGGGAACAAAAAATACATTCGTGTAGTTGTAATGCATGAGATCCTGGTATAGTTTGAAATAGTTACGCATTTTATACATATTTGGAATAACTTAAATTTTTACCGTGTGGACAGTCAGAATTTTTGCATAGCTAAGATCCGCCACAAGCAAACAAAAATAGAAAAATAATAACGTATGTTTCTTACTGGAAGAGGTGGATTTACGGGGAACTTTAACTTTATCTTATTGAAAACATGGTCAGCAACTCTCCACTTCCTGACACCAACACCATACACACACGACCACTCTTCCACAATGTACACGATACATGTTTCGCCTCAACACGAGGCATCGTCTCGTATAGTAGACTCTACTGAATACAACCCATAAATAACGTAAGCTATTAATTGATTTGTGCAAAGTAACGCCTGACTCTCATTTAATTCAACCGTTGACTTATATTTAATTTATTTTTATTTTATTAACTTTTGCAACAAAGTGCACATAAGGCGGACTTAATGCCATTGGGCAACCAGTCAACCTGCAGACGAAAACGACAAAATTGCTTTGGAGACGGTGCATCTTGAAATAAACAGACATACATAATATATATCATATTATATTATAAGTCCTGTCTTCTGATAACGAATACAAAAATAATAAGAATATTTCAAACAATAAATAACCAAAAAGAAATTTGCAATATTAAAAGCATTTAATAAATGAAAAATAAAATTACACTTTTTATATTTATAAATAATAAAACTAACTGGAGAAAGATCGCACAAGACCATCATCAGTTGCGTGTTCTCGTAGGTTCAAGAGACACTTTTTTGTCTTTGAGCCAGCGACGTAAGCTAGTTCAGTTAATAATTTAGGAGAAGTAAGTAGTAATAAGAGGAGCACGACCGATTCGTTTAGTGGCGGGGCTGCCGCTTGAGGAATCAATGGTCGCAGGTTCGATCCCCGCATCGGAATAAATATATGGCCTACAGATATTTATTTCAAGTCTGGTTACCCCGTCGATCCGCATTTGACGAGCGTGTTGTATTAAATGTCCGGTTCTCCAGAAACGGGGAGGCTCCTGCCTTGCAATGGAACATATATGGACTGAGAAAAGGAAGTTTTTAAGAAAGGCCAGGTCAAGAGTACCCTTAACCGGCGGACTTGAATGAAGAGAGTATATGGACAGTCAAAAGTGTTACTTAGCTAAGATCCGCGACAAGCAAAACAATAACAGAAAATTAACAATGTGTGTTTTTCCGTTGGGTTTAGTGGATTTATCTGGAACTTAAACCAAAAACTTACCGAAAATCGGCCATCAACTCTCCACCCACCAACCACTATACACAACGCCAAACACACACTACCGAAAAGACTTTTCGGTTGTCTTTCGTAGAGTCTACTATACCTGAAGATGCCTCGTGTTGGGGCGAAACACGTGTCGTGTACAAGATGGAAAAGTGATAGCGTGTGTTTGGCGTTTTGTATAGTGGTTGGTGGGTGGAGAGTTGATGGCCGATTTTCGGTAAGTTTTTGGTTTAAGTTCCAGGTAAATCCACTAAACCCAACGGAAAAACACACATTGTTAATTTTCTGTTATTGTTTTGCTTGTCGCGGATCTTAGATAAGTAAAACTTTTGACTGTCCATATAGTGATGGATTTCCGCAAAGTAACGCCTGACTCCATTAATAATCTGAAGAGAGTAATGAGTGTGGAAGAAGCAAGGTGATGTAACGTGACGATATGTATGTATGTGTGAAAAGGAAGTTGAAATTAATATTATTTATTTTGTTTGTCACCAGAGGCCGGTGGTTTTCGCACCATGGAACTACGCATCACACCGCGGGTAGTTCAACGCGGGAGGAACGTCACCATGGCATGCCTACACCAAATACACGACAGCGATCTGTACTCCGTGCTGTGGTACAAGGGGACACAGGAATTCTATAGATACACGCCATTGGAGAACCCTACAGTCAGGGTACTGCCAGTCAATGGAATCAAAGTTGATGTGAGTTACATCAGTATATTTTTTCAATTCCACTGCTTTTCGTATTTTTATTTCGTAAGAAGTGGCACAAAAGAAAACTAAAAATGAAAAACAGTGCGTCTGCTTCACAAGCTCGCAGTCGCTCATAGAGCTATGGAGAGAGCTATGCTCGGAGTTTCTCTGGTAGATATGATTCGGAATAAACAAATTCGCCAGAAAACTAAAGTCACCGATACAGCTTTTCGAATTAGCAAACTAAAGTGGCACGTTTGTCGGAGATCCGACAATCGTTGGAGCTGACGAGTGCTAGAGTGGAGACCGCGTCTCGGTAAACGTATTGTGGGCCGCCCCCCGGCTAGATGGTGCGACGACCTGCGCAGGGCAGCTGGCAGATACTGGATGCGTTTATTATTCATAATGTTGAAGAAAGATGGATCAAAAATCACAGATGCGTTTTTTCACTCAGCTAAATGTTGCTGTTGCAATTGTTTCCGTATGCGGCCCAAATTTCAGTTGCTAGAACTGAAATTTGGGCCGCATACGGAAACAATTGAGGTGGCCTTATTCTATGTTTTTTTATTAATGGAATAGGTAGGCAAACGAGTAAACCTATCGCCTGATTGCAGGCGCAAAACATTTAGGGTAGTTGGAGTTCCATGACGCATCCTTTAAAATGCAAAAGCCGATTCTATTCTGTACTATCCATATCGTCTATTACAGTCGACCTGACTCTCACCCGCGAACTTCAGTTGGAGGCTTTCCTCTACCTATTATTTCCTTTTAGGATAGACGGCGATTACTTTTGTACTAGATAATTAATTACAATTTTATATTTTGTAGCGATTAAACTCAAACGAAAGTCACGTGATACTACTCCAAGTCACACCTAACCTGAGCGGAAACTACAGTTGTGAAGTAATCCAGAAGGCTCACCCCTTTCCGCGGCACACTGCTATAGCGAGGCTGGATGTTGTTGGTAAGTGAAATGTAAATTTCTCTACCTACCACTCAGACGCCGGTTTTCTGCGGAAGTGTGGTACTTGCCCGGGCGAGCCGGCCCATTCATGCTACAAATTATTCGTCTGCAGCGTGACTCCACCACTAGATAATACTTAATATTACAAAAACATAATCTTTTCAAAGAGAATACATAAAGCAAAGACAAAAGGATATATAACGAAAACAAAGCGATATATAGGGGATGCAAATATTATGCCGTTCTTGACAAAATATTCGTCTGGAGCGTGGCTCTACCACTAAACTACACTACACTTCTGTGAATACTATATGTTTACGGAATAGGAAGGCAAACGGACAGGTGTGTCACCTGATAAAAATCTATAGACATCCGCAGTACCATAGGCATTGCAGAAGTGTTGCCCGTCTTCGAGAGGTGTCACAGACATTTGACACTCAACGTTGGATCGGATAACTTCTGAAGTTGGTTCAGGATTTCCCAAGGCCAAAGCAGAAGATAGAAACTAATGCGACATTTATGGGAGTATTTTTAAAAAATGACGGCGATGTAGTTTGCCGATCCGCAGACGTGTTGATTCCCACAAGGGCTAGAAGCGACTAACGGAGAACCGTTTCGCTACGATGAATGGGAGAGGAAGGATGAATGAAAAGATGGATGAGTGTGAAAGAAGCAAGGAAGGTGTGCCGGGATCGTAGGGGATGCCTATCCCTACGGGAAACAGACGTGATGATATGTATATATTATGCGTTTTACCCCGCAAATCCTAAAGAAGTCAGAGGCGCGTGCCCGGCAGTGGGATATATAAGGGTTGTGATAAAAATAAAATTGTATTATGAAGTCATGAGTCAGTCAGCTGAATTTGGTCCAGTAATTCAAAAACTAGAGCAGTAACTAAAATCAGCCATCAAAAACTAATACTACAATTGTATTTATGAGAGTATTTTGCGTGCGCGTCTAATAAGTTTGGATATAACTGCCGAGTCTCAGTCAGATAGAGTCGCTAACGTTTGGTGAATTGCGATTCCGGCTTTTATCTGCCTGGTAATGCCATTTTTACGGGAGTTTGATTCAGATAAGGCAACATTTGCAATTATATGATGTTTCGTCGGCAAGAATCCAAGTTAACTTTACTGCTTTCAGTTTGACTTTTGGCAAATGGGTTATTTGCCTACCTTCTTGCCCTTTTATGTTTCAATTTCATGATAAGGTTATATGTTTAACTCACGACCCCGTGACGAATAAACATAAGCAAAATGGAGTAATTTCCCGGGATCGGGCTCCCCCGGGTATTATAATGCCTTACCTCAGCTTTCGGGGCTGTGCTGGGGCTAAGCTCCATCCTCCCTTGCGGCTCGTGGGATACACTATGACTATATCGTCACGCCTGTTTTCTATAGTGGTAGACAGAGACCACAGATCTTCATCTGCAACGATTCCGGCATACTTTCCTTGCTTCGTTCACACTCATCACTCTCCTCATACAAGCCCGCCGGTTAAGGGTACTCTTGTCCTGACCTTTCCTAAAAACATCGGCAAGTAGGTCAAGGTATGGTTTGTTTGGTCTTCCGATCCTTCCGTCAACCAAAACATCCGCAATGTATTTTTTTGCCAGTCGTCTTTCATCCATCCCTTCTATGTGCTCTAACTATCTAAGCATCCCTTTCTCAACTTTTGTGGCGACATCAGCTCTACTATATTCTACTTTAACTAGAGTATCGCGGGCCCAGAATTCGTTAAAGCTGTTAAAGCTAATAAGCTACCAGCATTAACATCTTCGAATCAAATGTCACGATAATAATTGTAATAATAGATGGACAGTCAAGTTCACGAAAAATCACGATAATAATTGTAATAATAGATGGACAGTCAAGTTTTACTTAGCTAAGATCCGCGACAAGCAAAACAATAACAGAAAACTAATAATGTGTATTTTTCCGTTGGGTTAAGTGGATTTATTTGGAACTTAAAGCAATAACTTACCGACAATCGGCCATGAATTCTCCACCCACCAACCACTATACATAACACCAAACACACATTACCACTTTTCCATATTGTAAACGACACGTGTTTCGCCCCAACACGAGGCATCTTCAAGTATAGTAGACTCTACGGAAGACAACCGAAAAGTCTTTCGAATCACGTGTCGTTTACAAGATGGAAAAGTGGTAATGTGTGTTTGGTGTTATGTATAGTGGTTGGTGGGTGGAGAATTGATGGCCGATTTTCGGTAAGTTTTTGGTTTAAGTTCCAAATAAATCCACTTAATCCAACAGAAAAACACACATTTTAAATTTTCTGTTATTGTTTTGCTTGTCGCGGATCTTAGCTAAGTAAAACTTTTGACTGTCCATATAGTGGTGGATTCCGCAAAGTAACGCCTGACTCCATTAATAATTGTAATAGATATCAAATAAACAATTTCGGTAAAAAAAAAAAAACTAACGAAAAAATCTATTTGAGTTTATTCATTGTTCCAAAGTAGTTAAGATCTCTGTCAACTGGAACAGTTTAAGTCCTTCACTTTGTTAGTTTGTACATCTCCGCGAACCTTTTGTCCCCTTTGAAGCGAGCATCACTTACAAAAAGATGGACGGGGAGACAATAGACGTTTTCTGGAATAACTTCTTACATGACATAATTTACGTTCCAGTTGATGTGCTTTTACTTAAACATGAGCCTTAAGAAAACTTTTTGTTCTCCTGGGATATAGACGTCGGATATTGTTGACTTAAAAGACGGGCTTAAGAAAGGTCAAGACAAAACAAATTATTTGTGTGACATCAAGAACACTAATGATATTTTAAAATACTAACTCCTTTCCTATTCGTCTATCTTCATCTCTCTTTCCATTATTTCCTACTTCCCCTCGCATTTTTCATTTTTTTACCCTAAAATAGGCAACGCATCTGCTTGGAGCTTACTTCTATAGAAACTCATGGTGTTTACATACCAGGTGATAACGATTTGCTTATTCTATTGTCGATCTTTTTCATTAAAATAAGTGGGATTCTAAAAATAAGCGTTGTAACAAAACTAGCCTTTCCGAGCCTCAAAGCTACGCGAGCGGTTTAGGGCTTCTGCCAAATTTCAGCAACAAATGACGATTTTAGCTTTGTATGGCGGCCATCTTGTGTTCCGCCATTTCGGATTTTTCGTGTCCCACTCATGTGTTTGCACTTGTCACCATTTTTTTGTTTGAGGATGACCCCGGTAGGTATTACGGTAGTACTGGCGGGCCGTCGAGCAACTTTTTACCAGGTTCAGATCTACAAGGTCTGGATATAATTCTTCTGCTTCGAGCCCTATCTTTTTTTTATGGTATAGAAAGGTAAGCGAACAGGCGTGTCACCTGATGGAAAGCAATCAACGCCGCCCATAGACTTCCGCAGCGCCGTAGGCAGTTTGGAAGCGTTACCGACCTTTAAGGAAAGTGTCATTATAGGAGTGGGAATGAGAGGGATAGAGGGAGGAGGGAGGGTGTTACTTTCCCGGGCGAGCCGGCCCATTCATGCTACAGACAAATATTATGCCATTCTTGCGATGTATTCGTCTGCAGCGTGGCTCTAGCACTAATATCTGAAATATTTTTCTAGAAAAATTTACCCTCCATCTCTTACAGTTTCGCAAATGTTACCGTCTATGAGTCGTAATGCAGTTTTATATGATATGTATGTATGTAAAAGTTTGGTAAGCTACCAAATATTTTATAGCTTTAAACATGTTCTCACACGACGTAAATCTCCACATGTTCCTAGTTATGCAAAACGTCAGGTAGTTATGACACGCTCATTTCCCGCACAACCATTTATCACAAACCTAATCTCTACAGCTACAGTTTAACTTGTAACTAAGTCGTAATACGTATGAGAAGTTATTTTAAAATGTTCAGAAAAGATGCATATATTCGTGTTTTTGTGCGTACTTTTAATTCTGGTTTGTTATTTATTGTATTCATAAGAAAACACTGCCTTGGTGTAAAACGTGATATGCACCTTATATTACGTTTTAAACCAAGGCAGTGTATAAGAATACGATACTCAGGAGAAATAAAAGAACGATCATACAGATAAAAAAATTGGATCTCGTATATTATTAAAGATGTAATATCCATTGATTATAATTTTCTTTGATACCTGTTTTTTGTATAGCAAATGAATTTATAACAAGAATTCATATATATAAAATACCCGGCACGTCCTGATTCCCACGAGGACGAGAAGCGACGAACGGAGAGGCGTTTGGCTACGATGAATGTGAGAATAAGAATGGATGAAGAGACGGATGAGTGTGAAGGAAGCAAGGAAGGTGTGATCGGGATCGTAGCGGATGGAGATCTGTGGTCTCTGCCTAAACCTACAGGGCGACAGACAGTGACTGTATGTATGCATGTATATATATGTGTGTGTGTATGTGATTTTTAACATTTGCCTTCTCTATTGCACTACATAATACTATAATAATACCAATAAGTGATTGTGCATTTCCTATGCAGGTATTGGCGGTCTTCGCGCTATAGAACTGAGGATATCCCCACCGGTGGTCCAGCGTGGTTCGGACGCAACCCTGGCGTGTCTGTACGAGCTAACTGACGCCCCTCTGTACTCCGTTAAGTGGTACAGAGGGCGCCACGAGTTCTACCGCTACTCGCCGACTGAACAACCAGCAACGAAGATATTTCCCTTCGCCGGAATCAATGTGGATGTAAGTCAACTTATATTGTATTCTTTTTTAATGGGATAGGAGGGTAAACGAGGAAGGTGTCACCGATTGGAAAGCAATCAACGCCGACCATAGATATTTGCAACACCCTAGGCATCACGTATGCGTTGCACGTATTGGTTGGTTGGTAGTAATACTAAATTCCTTTACTTTTTAATTTGTAATCAAAAGTTGATAGTAATGTAACAGGCCCAAGAAGGAGGACACGAGAAATTGTTTTTGCATCACATACGTGTTCTCTCAATTAATTAACATTTTTTTTTATTTTTTTTTATGTTCACGCCTATTCCAACGCGGTGTGGGTTTTGGCCTCGTCCACGATTTGTCTACAACGTTCTCTATTCCGGGCAACTCTTTTGGTCTTCTTTCTCAAAGTAGCTAGGTCTTCCTCTATGCGGTCTTTCCATTATTTCTTGGGATTACCGCGCGGTCTTTTATGTTGGTGTATCCAATTTGTTATAACTGTTGTGGCTCTAAAGTTTGACATCCTTCCACTCCCCCTTCTCCTCCTTAATGATACTTTCCTTAAAGGTCGGTAACGCTTCCGCACTGCCTATGGTGATGCGGATGTCTATGGGCGGCGTTGATTGCTTTCCATCAGGTAACACGACTGATCGTTCGCCTTCCTATCCCATAAAAAAAATTACAAAACCGGACATAACCTATCAGATGATTCAATTCATGATTCATGCAACATTCAGTTTAAATCTTTAAAATTTCGCCCCAGTTTTCTGACCGTTTGCTTAAATTCTACTTTACAGACTATTTTTATGTAAATGAGGTTTCACGCCAAGATGCTTAAGGCAGGCATCTCATTTTATATGCGGCAAAATAATTCTTTTGTGTTTTTATCTCACCTTCGCTTGCGTTGAAGTAAGAATCGAGAGTCTATTTTTTACTCTTCGTTGCTTGAAGGGTGAATTTTAAAACGCTCTTGGTGAAAGTTATGAAGTTTCATACGCTAAATCTCATTTCTTAAAATTTTTCTTATGTATGTACATATCTCTAAATGATCTACATAACTAAAGCAATGAGATAGACGATCCAATGCAAAAAAATTACATGCACAAATTATCACGCCTGTTCCCCGTAGGGGTAGGCGGAGAATACAGAACTCAATCTGCAGCGATCCCAGCACACTTTCTTCGATTCATCCAGACTCATTACACTCTTTATAGCTCGTCAGTTATGGAAACTTTTAACCAGGCCTTTCTTGAGAACTTCAGCAATTTGTTTAAGGTATGTTCTCTTTGGTCTTCCCCTACTGATGTTTACATCCACATTTCCAACGTGAAATTCTTTTATCAGTCATCTTTCATCCACCCTCTCTATGTGCCCAATCCACAAAAAATTGTTTCCTGTCAATAAATAAATGAAAAGGCGACAACCTGGAGAAGCTTATAAATACCGGCAATCTGGGAGAAATATTCTTATATATATCTTACCTATCCCCTTATATAACTTATGTAATAATTGATTATAATATTGTTTTTTAGGTGGTCTTAAAGCTAATAGCCATTTAATCCAGACATCCGTAGAAAGGACACAGTGTTAAAAAAATAATATAGTGTAGGCTAGTGACACACTATATTATTTTTTCGGACGACCGATTGGCTCAGTGGCGGGGCCCTCCGCCCGCGGAGTCAATGGTCGCGGGTTCGATTCCCGCATCGGAATAAATATTTATATGGATTTATAAATGTTTATTCTGAGTCTGGTAACCCTCCCAATCCGCATTTCCTTTCCTGCCCATCCTTTCTTCTCTATCCTTTCCCTTCCTCTCCACCAATCCACGGTCTGCCGTACCAATAGATGCGTGGCTAGGGGCGAGCCTAGTCGCACGCGTGCCGATCGTCCCGGGGTCGGGCTCCCCCGGGGACTATGGTGCCTTACCTCAGCATGCAGGGCTCTGCTGGGGCTGACCTCCATCCTCCCTTGCAGCTCGTGGGATTCACTAAGACGAATTTAATATACCTAATTTGTCGAAAAATGACGGCGACGTGGTTCGCCACCCGTCACGTCCTGATTCTCACGAGGGCGAAAAGCGACCAATGACGAGCCGTTTCGCTGCGATGAATGGCAGCGGATGGAGCTCTGTGGTCTCTGCCAACCCCTGCGGGGGATACACGTGAATATATAGTGACACACTATCGATCGATGGTTCTTTCACAAGTATAAATCTACTTGACAAACCATTTTTTTATTGATTTTTTTTGGCGAAAGAATTTTATCTTTGTACATTACATTATGATTTAATTTTTTCTGAATTTTAGACATGTAACAGGATTCTAGTTTCCTCGCTAGGATCCTCTTGTATTGTGGGAAACTAGACTGCTCCCTTAGATATTAGTTCATTTTAAATATTAAAAATGTTAAAAAAATATAAATAATAAAATATAAATAAAGTTAGATAAGAGAAAAAATCGGAGGCAGTCCTGAGGACTGCGGACAGAAGTGAAAACTTAAAATTGTATTTTGTAAACTTAAAATTATATAAGTAAATAAAAATTGAAGTCTTAATAATATATAATAAATAAATAAATTAATAATAATAATACTTTTAATAAATAAATAATATATAAGTATAATAATTTTAATATTATATATCTTAAGCATTGGCATGTTGCTGACGCGAACCCATAGATTTCTACCCTACCTACGACTCTGTCGTGTAACGCGGCTATAGAAGTTTTCACTTCAAAAATATACATAGAAACTGGTTGAATGGTGTGTGTATGCGTGTATGTGGGAGGGTGGGTGTTATGAAACAAATGACACCCATCCACTCACATACACACAAAACGTTTATGTCTACCACCACCCACATATATAGTTTATATCTTCTAAGAGCAGGCTCTCTTTGTACTTCTCATTCAAACTCAATTCATTGCGGGTCACGAATTGCGGAAGCTAATAATAGAAGAATACAATATATTTAATTAAATTTAAACCAATAACATTGCTTGAGATTTCAACCAAGGAAGTGAACAGTATTATTTGAGCTCAACAAAACGAGAAATGAATGCCTAAATCTCAGCCATTTATCACTTGCATTAATTAAACAATATTTACCTTCGTTTCCCTTTTGAATTAATTAAATTCCTAGTCGAGCCCTTTGTTACTTCAGCGTCGTAATATTCCGTAGTAAGCGGATAAGGCCGGAATAAATATTATATACTCGTATTTTGACAAGGAGCGGAGTCCCCGCGACATCGATTGGAGAGGCTCATAATTTTTAAGTCTCTTCATTATCCCCTACAGGAAACTTAGAAATTTCATAGGGCAAAAATATTTAAATATTTAATTTTTTGAATTATATTACTGCTTTTTATATTCGTAATTAAAAATTAAAAAATAAATAAATTCTTTTATATTAAAACAAAAATATAAGACGTCTTGCCATAGATATGTCATCCGTCTGGCATAAGTATATATATATATATATATATATATATATATATATATATATATATATATATATATATATATATATATATATATATATATATATATATATATATATATATATATTGAGATATAAAATGGAAAGTGAAAAGTGTGAATAAAATATGAATTAAATATTATATAAATGTACAATGAATAGAAAAATAAATTAATTTGACTTGGAGGAATTTCAAATTATATCGAGGAAAAATCCCCTAAAGATCCCGTGTGTCGCCATACTAAGCATTACAGCCGGCACGCTACAATACTATGAAAAAAGCTATGTAGTTCCCCCGCTCCATGCTGTAATGAAAACCAACCACTGAATTACTCAAAAGCCTTTCTCTCGAACGCCTTTGAACAGTGTTCTGTAATACAATAGTTATCTTTTGATTCCTTTGTTTCAATAGCGTTTGAATTAAATAATTAATTGAAGTTACATTTCAAAAGAAAAGACGCTCTAATTTCTTGGAAGGTTATAATAACATTAAATTGTGCCTACTGAAAACAGAAACAATTTTCTTTGTGAATTGAAATTGTTTTAGTGTCTGATTTTCATCTATTACTGGATTTAGACTTTTCCCATGTTGAAAGTTAGTCAGTTTTGTTGTTTTTTTTATTATCCTATCCTACTAATATTATAAATGCGAACGTTTATGAGTATGGATGTATGTTTGTTACTCTTTCACGAAAAAACTACTTGACGGATATTGATGAAACTTTACATTAATATAGGTTATATAACATATAGGCTACAATTTGTAATATATATATATATATATATATATATATATATATATATATATATTTATATATATATATATATATATATATATATATATATATATATATATATATATATATATATTCACGCCTATCCCCCGCAGGGGTTGGCAGAGACCACAGAGCTCCATCCGCTGCCATTCATCGCAGCGAAACGGCTCGTCATTGGGCGCTTTTCGCCCTCGTGAGAATCAGGACGTGACGGGTGGCGAACCACGTCGCCGTCAGTTTTCGACAAATTAGGTATATTAAATTCGTCTTAGTGAATCCCACGAGCCGCAAGGGAGGATGGAGGTCAGCCCCAGCAGAGCCCTGCATGCTGGGGTAAGGCACCATAGTCCCCGGGGGAGCCCGACCCCGGGACGATCGGCACGCTTTCGACTAGGCTCGCCCCTAGCCACGCATCCATTGGCACGGCAGACCGTGGATTGGCTTTTATGTAATTTTGGTCGTAATATAACGATACATGTCAATTAAGGCGGAAAAAATGTGGCCTCTGAGAGCCATCTTGGCGTACGCTGCCTAAACCATTGGATTTACACAAAGATGATGTACCGTAGTATTGTTTGTCTTGAATAGTTCTAAATAAAAGTGCGCAAAATTGTGAACCATAAATTAAGTAAAAAATATATATATTTATTTAAAATGATCTGTCACGAAACTTAATATGGCAGACCAAATTCTACACGAGCGAAGCCGCGGGCAAAAGTTAGTATATTATATAGAGTAGCAAGTAGTTGAACAGGTCTCAGTTATCACGAAACTGAAAATCTGCTACGACCAGAACTGTAAACTGCAACTTTTCGAAATATATATTTAATAACAATTGAATGCATATAACGGACGAATTCTTTTAAACATACACTCACACGAACGCACACACACGCACAAATACATATTTTAATATATAATGTTTGAGGTTTTATATTTTTTTCTACATAGATATTAGTAATCAATTAGAAATAAGGGATGGAAGGTTAGTGACCTGAAATACAGGCTCACCCCTAGTTCAGGCACTTACCCGCCACATATATATTGTTTTTTCTTTATATTGTAACCTATATATGTAACTTTGTGGTGTCGAAGTAAATGAATATTATTATTATTCGAGTTTGGTATAAACCAATACCATACACACACACCACCACTTTTCCACATTGCACACGACCTGTTTCGCCTCAACACGAGGCATCATCAAGTATAGTAGACTCTACGGCAGACAACCATTAAGTCTCTCATCGGTTGTCTTCCGTGTGCAATGTGGGAAAGTGGTAGTGTGTGTTTGGTGTTGTTGATAGCGATTGGGAGGTGGATAGTTGCTGTCGGCCGTTCTACGGTAAGTTTTAGTTTAAATTGCCCGTAAATCCACTTCTTCCAGTTGAAAACATACATAACTAAAATTTCTAACCGTCTACATTGCAAAAGAAACTTTAATTTGAAGTAAAATGTACAAAATTAAATAACAAGTTACAAATAAATATTATATTAATAATAATAATTTAACGAATAACGCTGCACTTAATATAATATATACAAACATTATAAAAAACAATTATTAATTTAGTCTCTGTAAAAGCACAGACACGACCAAGTTGCCAGAATTGGGAGTGGACTTTTCGAAAGACAACCGTGACTCTTCTTCTGACTGACTGTCCAAGTGTTTTAAATTTTTTAGTACGCTTTTAATATATTTTTTTTTATATATTCACGCCTATCCCCCGCAGGGGTTGGCAGAGACCACAGAGCTCTATCCGCTGCCATTCATCGCAGCGTAACGGCTCGTCATTGGTCGCTTTTCGCCCTCGTGAGAATCAGGACGGCGGTGGCGAACCTTTTTAATAAAATATTAATTTTATACTATAAGTTTTTAATAAAATATTTCTTAATAAAGTGCAAACAAGAAGATCTTATATAGAATCATGAACTACCTACTTGATATAGTAAGTAATCAAAAACAACTTCGCTACACCAGCCGACGCGATACGCAAATTTTGATCAACGATAATAGAGGCAATAAACCACGATAGCTGCAAGCTCTGCTTAAATGTTATTTATTGCTGTATACTGTACCTCACTTACTGGCTCTTCAAACTCACCACATCATAACTAATCTATTTCCACACTAACATGAATTTGATTTCATCTCAAGTAGTTAAATTCTATCCATAGTTGTAGATTATTTTCTACTTACCTCAAATATCGACCTTACCTTACCTCAAAGGACGACCGATTGGCTCAGTGGCGGGGCCCTCCGTCCGCGGAGTCCATGGTCGCCGGTTCGATCCCCGCATCGGAATAAATATGTGTATGGATTTAAAAATATTAATTCCGAGTCTGGTAACCCCCCCCCCCTTCCCTATGTTCTTTCGTACCCTTTCCTTTCTTCTCTATCTATTCCCTTCCTATCCGGCAATCCACGGTCTGCCGTGCCAATGGATGCGTGGCTAAGGGGGAGCTTAGTCGCAAGCGTGCCGACCGTCACGGGATCGGGCTCCCCGGGTACTATGGCGCCTTACCTCAGCATGCAGGGCTCTCCTGGGGCTGACCTCCATCCTCCCTTGCGACTCGTGGGATTCACTAAAAAGCGAATTTAATATACTTAATTTGTTGAAAATGACTACGCCTAAATTTGTGGCGACGTGGTTCGCCACAAATTTAGGCGACTAACGGAGAGCCGTTTCGCTACGATGAATGTGAGAGGAGAGATGATATGAGTGTGGAGGAAGTAAGGAAGGTGTGCTGGGATCGTAGCGGATGGAGATCTATATTTTAATAACTCTTGACCTGGCCTTCTTAACAACTTAGGCAATTTGGTCCATGTATATTTCCCTTAGTCTTCCCCTACCGTCCCTTCCATCCACATCCACTACGTAGATTTCTTTTGGCAGTCGTCTTTCATCCATCCTCTCCATGTATCCAAACCATATAAGCATCTTCATAATTTCGTACCTAATATGCCATTTCGGTGATATCTCCTGGCCACCCGCGTCGTTGGATCTTACCCCTGTAGACTTTTTCTGTGGAGGTACTTGAAAGGAAAGTATATGAAACAAACCCGACAGCCACTTCAGCACTTAAAGAAAATATCGTCCGCAAGGTTAACGGCATCCCGAAGTCAATACAATTGACTCAGAATCAGCAATGGACACAGAATGCTATTCAAGACCTGGTTTTAAAGACATTTAGAGAAAATGATTTTAAAAAAATTAAGAACCCCCACTTTTTTCGTAAAATTTATTGAATTTTATTTATATCCTTTGTAGATTTTTTATTATTTATGTTTGGAAATTTAATTCTACCACTGGACATCCTATGATTTATGTAAGCTATAGACGTATAATGCAGTAGCACGCTGCGAGAGCGGCCGCAGGTCAACTCGTACATCATAAAGGTCAAACGTGTGGATCGGTGTCCCTAGCAAATGACGGCGCTATGCGTAATGGACGTAGCGACTAATCAACTGTGTTTCATCGCACATCCTGCTTATAGGAATGTAAGCTATCGGGTCTTCGGTGGTAGAATTAGATTTTCAACCTTAACAAGGAATAATCGACCATATTTATATTAAGGAATGGGTCCAATATTCCTTGTTTGAAAGTAGTAATTAAGGTTGAAAACCTAAGTCTGACACTGGACATCCTTTATTATGTGGACAGTTAGAACTTAGCTAAGATCCGCGACAAGCAAATAACAATAGAAAATTAATAATGTGCGTTTTCCTGCTGGATGAAATGGATTTACTTTATTAGGGAACTTAAACTAAATCTTACCGAAAAATGGCCGTCAGCAACTCTCTACCTACCAACCACTACACACAAAACCAAACACACACTACCACTTTTCCACCTTGCAAACGACACGTGTTTCGCCTCAACACGAGACATCATCAGGTATAGTAGACTCTACGAAAGACAACCGTTAAGTCTTCCGTAGAGTTCCGTCTTTGTTGTGGAGTGGACTTAACGATCCTTTATTATATCTATAATTATAATCTTTAATTATTATAATAATAATAATATGTACTTATATTATATGTTTATTAAATCTTCGTATTTTTATAGCCTTTATTTTTTATTTATTATACACTTTTTTTTATTTTTTATATTGTACTTCGCATGTCCATATGAGTAAAGCTAGGCGTGCTTAGTCTTTCATGCCAGCCCATCGTCTCAAACTCTAAGTTTCATATGTGCATACGAAAAACTGTTCTCAACTCTAGGTCGGGGTATCTCAATATTCGGTTCGATTTCTACACCGGGATAAATATATGCATAGAGTCTGGTTTCATATCGAATCCGCCTACTGATTCGTGGGCTAATATCAACTATGTTAAAAAAAAATATCTTATAAAATATTTAGCATTGTATAAAAGTAGGAGCTCTTTATATTACTTGTTTGTGTTATCAGATTTGATAGGTTAAAATACTGTAAAGTTTCTAATTAGTTCTTCTCAGTAGAACCGATATTTCTTTACGGTGGTAGATATAAAAAAATCCAAAGCACACAATTTTGTTTATGTAAGAGATAAGCGTGTCACCTAAATAACTACCATCGCTCATATGAAGCACCATAGGTATTGCAGATGCACACATAGCCACATTCGATCCACTTCGTCATCCGAGTACGTCACCGTAGGTGCGTAGACCTGCTCTATCTTAAGACTATACTTATTAGATAGCCGGAGTACAAGGTACGCCACCCTTGGCAACACACTGGATATTTTTTCAATATTGTCAGTGAGGACAATTAAGGAGAAGGAGAAATATGTTATAGTAAGATCGTGATGAATGAATGAGAAAGGTGATGAGGAAAAATTACGAACACTCACTCTCACAGAATAAATTGTAAAGATGAAAAACGTCTACGCTTTATTAGAACTATCTAGAAATAATATAATAAAATCTAAAAGGAATACACAGTGTTCGCATTTCATATTTATTTATTACAAGTGCCAGGATGAATAAACGATAGAGAAAAAGAACATCAAAAAGAAAACCCTTTGTACTATTTACGTGATGGAATTTATACAGTGTTGCTTCACGCCTTCTCGAATAGTTAGCCGGGTATTATTTAAATGCGAACAATGGTATAGTATTTTGCTGTCTCCACGCGGCAGATGTTCATAAATTCAGCCCTTTATAACGAATTCTCCTTTGCCGACTGCGATAATAATCTGATGGGTCATTTTGTTCCTCTCTCCTTGCCTGCGCGCTCTCTGTATTGTGTCAGCTCGGCTCGAGTCGACATTTCCACCGAAGGTGGCGGTTAAAACGAACCGTAATCCACTGTATTTTTCACGAGTCCTTTTGACCGCATTTCTGTCGGAGGTATGAAAGTAAAAATGCTTTTTCACTATTATATACTTGTTGACAAAACGTTTATAAGATTTTATGTATATTCCTCTCATCTTGTGACGAACAATTCTTATGGATTTTTCAATCGAAAAGTGAATACCTTGTCTTCCGTTGCGGTAGTATCATATCCCTATCATCCTGTCTCAATCCACCTTTCCTTTTCCCTGCCCTTTCCATTCTTCTCTATCTTTTTCCTTTCCTCTCCGACAATACACGGTCTGCTGTGCCAATGGATGCGTGACTAGGGACGAGCTTAGTCGCAATCGTGCCGACTGTTCCGGTATCGGGCTCCCCCGGATACTATAGTGTCTTAACTCAGCATGCGAGACTCTGCTGCGGTTGACCTCCGCACGAGCCGCAAGGGAGGATCCCTTGCGGGTCGTGGGATTCATTATGACGAATTTTAATATACCTAATTTAAAAACATGACGGTGATGTGGTTCGCCACCCGTTGCGTCCTGATTCCCACGAGGGCGAGAAGCGATTAACGGAGAGCCGTTTCGCTACGATGAATGTGAGAGAAAGCAAGGAAGGTGTGCCGGAAACGGATGGAAATCTGTGGTCTCTGCTAACCCCTACGGGAAACAGGCGTGATAATATGTATGTATATATGTATGAAACGTGAATAAATAAGCAAGCTAGCAATCCGAATATGCTATAAAAAAAAGTTTGAGCCATTTACAGAATTTTTTGCGATGCCTTTTTGCGATGATATATAATTATAATATAAATTTATATTGACAACCATTGGTTAATGATAATCAATAAACAAAAGCTTTGTTTGTTATCTTGACGGAACATTTATTTCGGTAAGTAGGTAGGTACACACATACAAAGACTCGAAGGATATTGATTGTGATTTCTTTTACAGCTGGCGCGGTCAAATCAAAGCCAAGTGGTGTTGACGAGGGTGAGCTTTGGTCTCTCCGGGAACTTCAGTTGCGAAGTGACGGCGGACGCCCCGTCCTTTGCCACTTCTATTGTTTCTAATACTATGGAGGTTGTCGGTACGTATTTTACTTGAAATATTACTTCCTGACCAATAATAATATATTTTTCGTATCGACCAATGTAAGTGATTTATGACGGATAATTTATACTGTATATTTATTATAAGAAAAATTTCTTTACCACCCAAATAGTTTAGAAATTTTTATTTTCACTATTTACGAAAAGCCATTGGGTTAATTCTCTTATAAGTTACTAGTGGTAGAGCAACGCTGCAGACGAATACTTTGTCAAGAATGGAATATTATTTGTTTGTAGCATTAACGGGCCTGCTCGCCCGGGGAAGTACCACACTCCCACAGAAAATCGGCGTCTGAGTGGTAGCTTATCTACCGCGCTTCGTCTAGTGAGCGGTTGATTTCCGGAGGTCGTAGCCTTTTCGGTCGTATATTTTAAATTTCATAGAGTCCATGTCTTTACCCACATATAGCCAGATTTTAAAAAAATATTATAACCACCTAATGTGTTTTCCATTAATTCTTTCCCACCAGTTCTTCCACCATCACCCCCAGTAATCCAGACTACCCAGCATTACTATATGCCGGGGGATGTGCTCAAAGCCAACTGCACATCAGGGCCAAGTCGACCTCCGTCAGAACTGACGTTTTACATAAACGATATGATGGTAAGTGCTATAATACTTCTATGTATTATTACAAAAAAAAATATTATATAATAAAAAAAAAGAAAAGTAAAAAAATGGATAAAATTAATTAGTAAGAACCAAACCGACATGTTTTTTACAGGGCAGTAGCATAACTTGCTGGCGCTTATATTATTTCATTATGTGTATATATGTATTTGTGTATGTATGTATATGAGTATAAATATATATGTTATGTATGTATGAACTTATTTATGTGTAATTATTTTATGTATTCCAAATTTGAATAATGACCAAATTGGACCGATTGGGCCTGCCTAATGAGACCTATTATGCTCCATCCAGCTTCACCTGTAAATTGTCACAAATCAAATAAAATTGGTATGTTATATTTAAGATATTTATTGGTGAGTTCTACTTCTGCTTCTAGCATAGCTATATAGCTTCCATTTTATCAAGACGACCGATTGGCTCAGTGGCGGGGCCCTCCGCCCGCGGAGTCAATGGTCGCGGGTTCGATTCCCGCATCGGAATAAATATTTATATGGATTTTTAAATGTTTATTCCGAGTCTGGTAACCCCCCCCCAATCCACATTTTCTTTTCCTGCCCCTTCCTTTCTTCTCTATCCTTTCCCTTCCTCTCCGCCAATCCACGGTCTGCCGTGCCAATGGATGGCGTGGCTAGGGTCGAACCTAGTCGTAAGTGTGCCGATCGTCCCGGGGTCGGGCTCCCCCGGGGACTATGGTGCCTTACCTCAGCATGCAGGGCTCTGCTAGGGCTGACCTCCATCTTCCCTTGCGGCTCGTGGGATTCACTAAAGACGAATTTAATATACCAAATTTGTCGAAAAATGACAGCGACGTGGTTCGCCACCCGTCACGTCCTGATTCTCATGAGGGCGAAAAGCGACCAATGACGAGCCGTTTCGCTGCGATGAATGGCAGCGGATGGAGCTCTGTGGTCTCTGCCAACCCCTGCGGGGGATAGACGTGAATATATATAAATAAAAAATGATCAAGACGTAACGTGATAAATTGACTAGTTATATTTCAAGAGATTTGATGTTATCGTATTTTACTTGACACTGGCATAATAGTTATAACTAATTGCCATCAAAGAAAAAAAAACAAACATATCGATTAGTTCAAAAAGCAACCATAGACGATTTAAATTATGAAATATGAATGATATCGAGAAAAATCCGAGACATATTGGTAACAATATTTAAAATTTTTAACCCTTATTAATTTTGTTGTTACAAAATTAATAAGGGTTAGAAAATTTTAAATGACGCAATCTATATATCTATATTTCTATATTTTATATGAATATTTGTACCAGTATAATTAGCCTTTTTGTAAGCTAAATCTGCCATCTATTGACAAAAAGATGTATACTGCCATCTATTGACAAAAAGATCAAAATGAAATCTGCCAAAGTTTTCATTTTCTCTGTGTTACCGCGTGTTCCCTAATTTAGACAGCGTAATTTCAAATGCAGGCAGCGTCGATCTACAACGGCTTTCATAAAGAACTGCATTCACCATCCATTCCTTTATGACATTCAAATAGAAGCATATTTTCGAGCTAGTGACGCTTTTTCACTTAGACAAGGCATCCCCTATATATCGTTTTGTTTTCGTTATATATCCTTTTGTCTTTGCTTTATGTATTATCTTGAAAAGATTATGTTTTTGTAATATTAAGTATTATCTAGTGGTAGAGTCACGCTGCAGACGAATAATTTGTAGCATGAATGGGCCGGCTCGCTCGGGGAAGTACCACACTCCTGCGGACAACCGGCGTCTGAGTGGTAGCTTAGCTACTGCGTTTCGTCCGTTGAGCGGTTGAGTTGTGGAGACCCAACCATAATACACCTACTTATTACCATACCATAATATACCTACTCATTTCTTAACCTTCCGGGTATAGGAAGGTTAAGAAATGAGTAGGTATAGGAAGAACGAATAATGCTAGTTTAATGAACTTGGTCACACGTCACGTCAATTTCAAGGTCGTATCAAATTAGGCAAGTACTAGAAAGTTCATTAAACTAGCATTATTCGTTCTTTATTTAAAATCGAAAAATCATTCTGTCGGTCTCTCAGACAAACGCGCGGGTATAGGAAGGTTAAGGAATAGATAGATATTAACCCACCACACTTGTTCAATACCGATCGGGGGGGGGGGGGGATTACCAAACACGGAACCCCAATATGCGGGAATCGAATGCGTGTCCATTGACTCCGCACCCCCACTGTTTAGCCATTTGGCTACAAAAGCTTAGTAAATCATTAATAATAAATAATACAAAACTTGAATGTATTCGGTGGGTAGACGTGGAAATGAGATTTTAGTTTAATGCGCTTTTGATGCTGAAACTTGCTTAATTACCGTGCAGAATTTTAAGCTAATTCCACTAAACTTATAACTCGTGATTCAGAATCAACACTTAATTCATGCTTTACTAGCGTTTTATTGTCAATCCTTAGCTACGACTTTTATGATTTATTTATTGAAGTGAAAACTTCTATAGCCGCGTTACAGGACTCTGGGTTCGCGTCAGCAACATGCTTATGCTTAAATTATATCTATAGCTACAAGTATAGCTATAGATATACTTTAAACACAGTTAATACACGCGCAGCTAGCTGCCTACGTACACGCATCACGCCATCACATTGTATATACCCGATTGTATTTGTGTACGTTGGACGCTTCATGTATGGATAAAGTTTTGTGAGTCGCGTCAGCAAAATGCTGTAGTAATAGCAGCATTTAATATTACAATTAGTTTGAAATGTCAAAATACAGGTTTACGTTTTTACTTCTGTCGGCAGTCCTTACACACCTGTACATACAGGTTTATATCTTTAATAAAGTTAGATATATAAATAATTAGTATCTTTAATTATGTATTACTACTAAATTTTATTTGTAATTAATTATCATTATTGTATTTTTCACTATCACTAACAATCTGCATAACGCATAAAACCTTGAAGGCGACATTTACTAGGTTTTGAAATAGCATAGCTAACTCTTGTCTTCAAGTTCTGATGTATCGGCGACCGTATTATAAATGAAACTGAAATGATCGCGGCTTGTTCTCTTTAGGATACGCAG
Source organism: Baronia brevicornis (assembly GCA_031353405.1). Classification (NCBI taxonomy): domain Eukaryota; kingdom Metazoa; phylum Arthropoda; class Insecta; order Lepidoptera; family Papilionidae; genus Baronia; species Baronia brevicornis. The sequence goes on along the minus strand of JASFAT010003836.1, from coordinate 84,204 downwards.
AGACTAGATCTCCATCTGCTATGATCTCGGCACACTTTCTTTGGTTCATTCACACTCATCACTCTCTTATATAAATTCTCTTTTTTTATGTATTAGGAAGGCAAACGAGCAGGCGTGTCACCTGATGGAAAGCAATCAATACCGCCCATAGACATCTGCAGCGTCGTGGGCAGTGCGAAAGCGTTGCCGACCTTTAAGGAGAGTGTCATTATGGGAGGGGAAAAGGGGGGGGGGAGTTGGGCCTCGGAAGCTCAACCGCTCATCGTACGAAGCGCGGTAGCTAAGCTCCACTACGTGGTAGCTACTCAGACACTTATCTATATATTATATTTTATTGAAATATGTGGTATAATAATAATGGACAAGCGTGCCGACCGTCCCGGGATCGGGCTCCCCCGGGTACTATGGTGCCTTACCTCAGCATGCAGGGCTCTGCTGGGGCTGACCTCCATCCTCCCTTGCGGCTCGTGGGATTCACTAAAATGAATTTAATATACCTAATTTGTTGGAAATGACAGCGACGCGGTTCGCCACCCGTCACGTCCTGATTCTCACGAGGGCGAAAAGTGACCAATGGAGAGCTGTTTCGCTGCGCTGAATGGTAGCGGATGGAGCTCTGTGGTCTCTGCCAACCCCTGCGGGGGATAGGCGTGAATTTATACATATAAAAAATATAATAATGGACGCGCCATTTTGTGAAAATTATTATGACATTAAACAACAATTTGCGTTGCATATAAATGAAAAAAAAAAAAAACTTAAGCGAAATCGTTTAACCGATGATCCGAATATAATGGAGTAACTGCTACGGCAAACTTTAAATGAGATACTTTCACAGCCTCCAGCGGTTCTCATCGCCTCTTGCGTTAATGAGTTACTTTTTATATATATACCGACCAGACTTTAGGAACATACAAACATACATACATATCGTCACGCCTGTTCCCCGTATGCAGAGATAATAAATGCATTAATAATGATTAATGGAGTCAGGCGTCACTTTACGGAAAACAATCACTATGTGGACAGTCAAAAGTTTTACTTAGCTAAGATCCGCGACAAGCAAACAATAACAGAAAATTAATAATGTGCGTTTTCCTGCTGGATGAAGTGGATTTATTTGGAACTTAAACCAAAAACTTATCGAAAAACGGCCAGCAACTCTCCACCCACCAATCAAATACACAAAACCAAACACACACTACTACTTTTCCACCTTGTAAACGACGCGTGTTTCGCCCCAACACGAGGCATCTTCAGGTATAGTAGACTCTACGGAAGACGACACCGTAGACCCTACTATTTTTCATCAAATATTTGAATGTTATAATACATACATACATATATATCGCCACGCCTGTTTCCCGAATTTATTTTACCATAACTTTACAAGAAATATTGGTTATATGAAGAATAATACATACATACATATCGTCACGCCTGTTTCCCGTAGGGTTAGGCAGAGACCATAAATTTCCATCCGCCACGATCACGACATACCTTCCTTGCTTCCTCCACACCCATCCATCTTTTCATCCATCCTTCCTCTCACATTCATCATAACGAAACGGCTCTCCATCAATCGCTCCACTGGTGGTACAATCGGTAAATTATTCACCTGATTTAAACGCGCGCCCGAAAAGACGACGCCCGCGTAACGTGTTACACGATCCGGACGACGAAACAGCGTCATTCGGATCCACCCACGACACCAACACTCACACGCACCCCGGCTCTAGCCGAGCACGTAGAGTAGGGAACACTGCTACACCGGCCGCTTACACGAGATTCTCTCACGTACCCGGTCGGTTCTCACCCCCTAGACCTTAGGGTCTATGGGACTAATAGGGACTATAGTTACTAAAGTTCAATCCTCCCCTACATGTTTAACGTAGAATCATGACGAGTTTAAAATCAGCACACACACATATGTGTACCTCCAATACGGCGTCAGGCCGATGGAGTCTGCGATTTGCGCAGATTCCCAATTATATTTTACTTGAATACGATAAAGCTGTTAAAGCCAATAGGATACCAGCATTAACATCTTCGAATCAATCGCTCCATATTTATTTATATATATAATGTTATAGTACTCCAAAATATATTTTATAAGATTTTATGTTTATATGAATAGATATGTCTACATTATGTGTGTATGTTTTTAATTATAGTATTTGTACCTACTTTTGTGTTCGCTCCTTTTAATATTCGCCCTCGTGGGAAGGACGTAACGGGTGGTGAACAAGTACGGTGCGTTTTTCCCCAAACTTCACTCCACGCACTACCTCTCTACGGAACCATCTGCCTTCAGTGGTATTTCCAAAGCGATACGACATTGGACATCATTTATATATTATTAATGGAGTCAGGCGTTACTTTGCGGCAAACCATCACTATATGGACAGTCAAAAGTTTTACTACTAAAGTCTTTTCGGATTTTTCGGTTGTCTTCCGTAGAGTCTACTATACTTGAAGATACCTCGTGTTGGGGCGAAACACGTGTCGTTTACAAGATGGAAAAGCGTTAGTGTGTGTTTGGTGTTGTGTATAGTGGTTGGTGGGTGGAGAATTGATGGCCGATTTTCGGTAAGGTTTTGGTTTAAGTTCCAAATAAATCCACTTAATCACCATAATAATAAAAAACACACATTATTAATTTTCTGTTATTGTTTTGCTTGTCGCGGATAAAATATAATACGCGCTAAGTAAAACTTTTGACTGTCCATATCATTTATATATCTCGTTCAGATTTTCAATCGTTAGTATAATACTTATTATCTATCCACTCAAGTTCAAATCACTTTTTTTAATCTTGTTAAATAAAAATTAATTTAAGTTTTATACGGTAGAAAAACAATCTTTTACCATTTGTACAATCTTTGACCATTGTACAAGTGGGTAGGCCGCAGATCTGTGGACACAGTACATACATATTTCGTGGCCCAAACAAAGTGCTTGTACAAATGCGAAAGCCACTTGCTAAAATACGTTAAAGTAAACAAGATTATTTACGCGACGCGTGCTCTGTTGATATTTCAAATGCCCGGTTTCAACTGCGGTCGGATTAGAGTCGCACGCTGTTTTAATTGCTCCGCGTACATTTCTGTTGTTGAATTGTTTTTTTTTTGTTTTGAGAGCCCAAGGCTTTTGTGTGTACAGCAACCGAAATGTATATTGTTTGCTAAGGTAAGTTTCGTATATTTTAATTCTGATATTGTGAACTACATTTTTTTATATTATTTTTCTTCTATGTCGTCATGCTCTAGGCAGAGCAGTTGTGTCGTTATTGATAGTTGTAGCCTGTTCAACGAGACGGCGCTATTCATCCCTCACGGCTACCTTCTTCATGAATTCATGTAGTAGATGAAGACCGCTCTCAAGTAGGGGGCCTACTTGAGAGCGGTCTTCATCTGGTCCCCCCACTGCATCAGATATCTGCCACGTGTTCAGGTCCTTTCCGTGCACTACCAGACGCTCGATGGAGGTGTTATCGCGCCGAGACGTGCCCAAAGAAGGAAATTTTTTATATTATACGGTTGACTTTTTTGATAATTTTGAAACGATGAAATTTTTATCTTACATTGGAAATCTTAATTTTTATATTTATTGTCAACAGAAACGTATAATTTTTCTATTTTTTTATTGATTGACGGGCTATAACTATTATGCCAGGGTCAAGTTAAATATATAATAACATCAAGTATCTTGAAATGTACTAGTCAGCTTGTCACGTTACGTCTTGATAAAATGGCGGCAATTCTACCAAAACCTTCTATGGACTTTTTCAGTCAACTTAAAAAGTCACGATACACGCATTTATTTCATATCACTTACTATATTGTATCATACACCACCACAATTAAATAATATAATATTATGTAATAATAACACAACGTCACTGATGTAATTTGGCGGGAAAAGTCCAAATGTATACATATTTCTTTAGGTAGGGTTATTTTATTTTATGTTTTGATATGGTAATTTAATGAACTTTTTTATCATACTCTAATGTAGTTTAGATATGTAAAGAGGGTCTAAGCATGAATGTAATAGTAGAATCCTTATATACGTCCTCTTTTCACTATAAACTTCTTCGAAGTTGAAAGAATATGCCCATATTCAACACATGTGAACTGGTGACTCAGCAGTCTCGGAGTCAGCAGTTCCGGAAAGTTCATGGCGGTTCGTGAAAGCTTTGATAAATCAATAAGCCAACGAATCTGAAACGCCTTAGGGGTTAAGGATCTCTATGGGCGACGGTGATTGCTTACCACCTGTAGACTCGTATGCTCGTTTGTTTCTTCTACTATTTTAAAAAAATAATATAACAAAAAACTGAATTTTTTTTTAACGGGACAGGGAGGCAAGTATGTCGCCTAATGGAAAGTGTCAGAGACGCCTATGTAGATCTGGAACACCCTAGGCATTGTCAATGCTGGCATTTGAGATTAGAGTAGGCTTATTTTTGGAGCTTACAAAGTTAAGATTCTAAAATTTATTTACATAGTCGTAACTCTAACATGAACGCACGCCCTGCCTCGCCAGTTTTTATCATAATCTATCAAGGGCAAAGCCCATAAATTCAACCGGAGGTTAACCGGGAAATATTGTTGACAAGAAATTTTTCCTCGTGCGCACCATATAATAAATATTTCCTGCAAAACAATCTCGCGTACTTTATATTACGAAGAAATTTCAATCACAATAAAACTTCCACGAAAGCGAACCCAGCGAAGTGTACTTTGCTTACGAATCGTGCAAAAAAAAATCATGGGAACAAGTCGCTCAACCTACTGCTTCGTAATCGTATAAATCATACGTTGTTTCCGAGTGGTTAGACTTTTGGTACATTGTTTCCAAAAGTTATAATTTATCTTAGCAAGTAATACAAATGTATGTTTTAAGTTTGTTTTTTTTTTCATGTTAGACCAAGGTAACTGATGTGCCTAACGTCGTAACTATAACCAACTTCTATATATAAGACGCCAATGTCCTGCAGTGAACTTCTATAGGTACGATGAACACTATAAAAATACAAATTGTCTGCTTCCAAAGCTCAAAGTCGCTCTAGAGGGCATTGAGAAAGCTTGGAGTTTCTCTGGTGCGAATTCGGAACGAAGAAATTCGCTGGAGAACTAGAGTCACGGACATAGCTCTTCAAGTTAGCAGACTAAAGTGGCAATAAACTGGACTCGTTTGTCGGTGAGCCGACAACAGCTGGAGTAGATGAGTGCTGGAGTGGAGACCGCGTCTCGGCAAACGTAGTGCGGGACGCCCTGCTAGATGGAGTGATGCCTTGTACAAATCAAGGCGCTAGGCGGATACTGGATGCGTGTACCCGAAGATCGGCCTATGTGGCGCGTTTTGGGTAAAGTCTATCTCCAGCAATGGACTGCCATGGTGGTGCTGATAATAATAAGGAAGACGTAACTGGACTTTCCAATATTCACCAAATGTTTTCCTTTCTGCCAGGTATCACCGGGTTTATACAGCGTGCAACCCGCCCCAGAGGGATTATTCCGTTCAGAGCAATACGCCCAAGTACAACTATGGCCGGCCCATTATGAACGCGGTGCACCTATACTTCGATGTGAAGCTAAAGTTGGGGAACTTTACAGAGATAATTCAGTTGTAGCGTTGTATTCAGCTAACAGCGATCCTAAAATAGAACGAGGTAAGTGTTATCGTTCGTATAGATCATGTCTATTCGGTAATTTATCGTTTTAAGTTATAACAATAAACAGTGTCTAGTTTGGTGCTTGAATTTGTAAAGAGGGATATCGAAATTTCTAAAAATAATGGTGATAATAATGCATAACATAATGAGACAAAAATACACAAAAATAATAATAAACAGCGTCTAGTTTAGTACTTGAATTTGTAAAGAAAGATAACGAAATTACTAATAATGATGATAATGAAAACATAATGAGACAAAAATACACAATAATAATAATAACAGTGTCTACTTTGATGCTTGAATTTGCAAAGAAGGATAACGAAATTACTAATAATGTAGATGACGATGAAAACATAATGAGGCAAAAACACAATAATAATAATAGACAGTGTCTAGTTTGATGCTTGAATTTGCAAAGAAGGATAACGAAATTACTAATAATGTAGATGATGATGAAAACATAATGAGGCAAAAACACAATAATAATAATAGACAGTGTCTAGTTTGATGCTTGAATTTGCAAAGAAGGATAACGAAATTACTAATAATGTAGATGATGATGAAAACATAATGAGGCAAAAACACAATAATAATAATAGACAGTGTCTAGTTTGATGCTTGAATTTGCAAAGAAGGATAACGAAGTTACTAATTAATAATGATGACAAAAATACACAAAAATTATAATAAACAGTGTCTAGTTTTGTGGTTAAATTTGTAAAGACGGATATCGAAATTAATATTAATAATGATGATGATGATGAAAAAATAATGACACTAATGCTTTTTCGACTATTTAATGGAGACGGGGCGCTAATTTCGTCAGGCCTAGGGCCCTGTTATTGTAAACCTTCCCTGTATGTATGGCATGCATATATTAATGTCGACTAGACATCAATGTAACAAATCGGAATAATAAGACCGTTCGTACCAAAGAGGTCATTGAGGATCAGTAAATTATTACTTCCCGGCTCATTTGCAAAGACAATTTCCTCTGAAAGCAACAGAGCACCGTTGTTCTCACATAATAAATTTTGCCGCTTATCGCTACAGTGTTGCTATGATGCGTCGTAATACATGTATTTCGTTGAAGGAATATTTTGTAAACACGGTTACTCTCCATTTCTTCATACATTTTATTGCTCCTTTTTTAGAAATATTTCTTTTATGGGATAGAAAGGCAAACAGGCGGGCGTGTCACCTGATGGAAAGCAATCAACGCCGCCCATAGACATCTGTAGTGCCATAGGCAGTGATGCCGGCCTTTAAGGAAAGTTTTGTGATGGGAGGGGGAGGGGGGAGGAGGTAGGGCCTCCGGAACTCAACCGCTGGACGAAGCGCAGTAGCTGAGCTACTACTCAAAGAACATGTTTAGTTATTCAATTAATATTTCTTTTTTATTAATTTCAAATCACTATTTGAAATTTAAATTAAAAAATAGCTTTTTGGCAGTTAGAACACCTCTTCTATTTTCTTCTTTTATGAATTATCTTTTTTATTATTTCTGTCGTTTTTTATCGGTGTATAATAACAAATTTAATATATAAAAATATCAGAGTCAGAACAAGCACCCCCTGATGAACCGCCAGTCGGGCCATTTTAGACACATTCTGACTTTTCATAAAGGAGTGCAGGGCTCCATTAACCTGATTACCAGTTTTCACTCGTCGTTTGATGTCAATGATAAACGGTAGTGAAATTTGGGTTTAGCAGAAGAAGCATGAAAGAAGACTGAATGGGATGGAAATGAGAGCATTAAGAAGTTTGTTGTGGTGTAACTTTGAATGATAGAATAAGAAATGAAAATATAAGAGAGCGATGTGGAATAAAAGAAAGTGTTGTGACAAAAGATGAGAAAGGAGTTTGGACATATAAAGAGGATGGAAGAAAGACGACTGGCAAAAGAAATTTACGTTGCGAATGTGGATGGTAGAGTCGGTAGGGGAAGACCACTGAAAACATACCTAGACCAAATTGCTGAAGTTTTTAAGAAAGGCCAAGCCAAGAGTACCCTTAAGCGACGGGCTTGCATGAGGAGAATAATGAGTTTGGAGGAACTAAGGGAAGTATGCCGAGATCGCAGTAGATGGAGATCTGTGGTCACTGCCTACCACTACGCGAGACAGGCGTGACGATATGTATGTATAAAAATATTTGAAGTAAAAAGTTTAACAGTTACAATTTATATTTAGCCATTTTACACGTCCATTTCCAAGTTGTGCTGTTTATTCCATTGCCTTCCTAGAAGAGCGATGGATGCGGTAACAAGCTTTCGCCAAACTCGGTTAAGTGCTAAGGATGCTGTAAATATTCAAGATTTGTACTCTCCGACGCTAACACACCCTGCGCCATAATTTCACTTCTCTTTGCATTACACTGTCTTACCAAGATGCTGTTCGGTGTACTATTTTGTGGTTTCAGCGTTAGGATAATAATAACTTTCTGTTTTCAATGAGTAAGCTAATTTTTTTAAATGATAATAATAATTTTTTGTATACTATATTTTTTTTGTTAGTATAATACAGTTTATAGTTTTTAATTCTTTGTTTCAGTCTTTTGTAATAATATGTTAAATATGGCAATTAGAACAATATATAAATGTGTCATAGAAGAGAACTGTCTACCATAGTACAAGGCTCACTCTAGTTCGACAGACATTGAAACAAAATTGTAAACTTGTTAATGATCAATAAATATATTATTATTATTATAGTCAACCAAAGTTGAAATGGGTTGGTCACGTTCCATTCCTGTACAAGATAAAAAATTGGACGCAGCGTAACTCCAATGCCATTGATATTTGTTTTAATCGATAATAATATAGGCATTGTAGTCAACCAAAGTTGCAATGGGTTGGTCACGTTCCATTCCTGTACAAGATAAAAAATTGGACGCAGCGTAACTCCAATGCCATTGATATTTGTTTTAATCGATAATAATATAGGTATTGTATTCAACCAAAGTTGCAATGGGTTGGTCACGTTCCATTCTTGTACAAGATAAAAAATTGGACGCAGAGTAACTCCAATGCCTTTGATATTTGTTTTAATCGATAATAATATAGGCATTATAGTCAACAAAAGTTGCAATGGGTTGGTCACGTTCCATTCCTGCACAAGAGAAAAAATTGGACGCAGAGTAACTCCAATGCCTTTGATATTTGTTTTAATCGATAATAATATAGACATCGTTTTCAACCAAAGTGGCAATGGGTTGATCACGTTCCATTCCTGTACAAGATAAAAAATTGGACGCAGCGTAACTCCAGTGCCTTTGATTCGTCGTTGGTTTTTACGTGAACTCTAAAACGTTTAAATATACTTTTGGTTTGCTCTGTACTGCATCTGACCTACAGCAGGGTAGCGCTATAAAACGCGGTTCATTGTGAAATCGAGAGCCTAGTGAAGTGGGTCAACCACACAATCAATATGTCCCGACTTTGCGTTTATTTTTTACTTGAAAAACAATTGAAATGATTTAAAATAAAGTGTAATAGAAAACAGGTCATTCGATGTTAAACAATGACCGTTGTTTATAGACTCCCACGTCATAAGACGCAATAAAAATGCGTCGCCTGCATTCGGAAATATAAATATTGGGAAATTAAATAACTAATTGACTCAGTGGCGGAGTACGGAGTCAATGGTTGTGGGTTTAATCCCCGCCACAGCATAAATATATGCTTACATATATTTATTCTGAGTTTGGTTACCCCAGCAACCCACATTAGACAAGCATAGTGGGTTAATGTCTGTTTGTCTGGAGAGGCCCCTGTCCAGGAGTAAGAAATGGACTGTGAAAAAAAAAATACCGAAAAGGAAACAGAAAAGACGTTGACCTTAATACAGTATCATCCAAGGATCCGAAAGCTTTATCCAAACTTTTAACTAAATGGTTGTATGGTTCATGATATTGAATATCTTTTATCTTCCCCATGCGTGTCGTTAGGATGACTATGGGTACAAATACCATTATTCTGTAATACCAATTCACCCACCGAGCGTGGAGATTTAGGCAACATCACCCAATTTTGACGAAGGCAGGACTAGTAGTGGGTTCTAATTTTTTTTATGGGATAGAGGGTAAACGAGCAAGCGTGTGGCCTGATGGAAAGCAATCAACACCGCCCTGCCAATGTCGTATCGGTTTGGAAAGACCGCCGAAGGTAGCTAACTGGTTATTATTATATTGATGAATAAAATAAATTTCATTAGATCCAATATTTTAGCTAAGATTTAGAATTTATGTTTGGAAAAACCTATTAACAGGTTTTTGGAATTTTTTTCAGATATACATTGAAATAATTATTTTGTTTTATTTTTTTCACAGTGACGTCACCGGGGTCCGCGGCGAAACTGCAAGCGTGCCAAGTTCTTCTGTTGATGTACATTGTCGTTTGGGCTAACAACACATAAATTATATTATAAGCGATGTATAAATAAAATAGATTAAAATTAGTTGTATTCAATTTCGGTCGATGGAGAGATGAAATGAATTTAAATTTATAGTTAACTGTAACTAAACGAGCTGATAAATAAATATACCAAAGAATGTAAAGACTAAGAATATTGTTGATTTAATACAAATTATGCGTCGGAATTGGTCGTTTCATTTCTAGAATACGTACCTTCATCCCCTAAGTCCTGGTTATGGACTCTATACGGCCTTCGTAGCAGCTGTGAGTACCTTTTTTATGGGATATATAAGTCAAGCGAGCAGGAGTGTCACCTGATGGAAAGCAATCAACGCCGCCCATAGACCGCAGTGCCACAGGCATTGCAGAAGTCGGCATTCAGTGGCCCGAGAAAATAACTAACGAAAGACCTGTTGAGACGCCGCAATGAAATCCCCATCAGTTTGAAGATCAAGCGTCGTAAGTGGAACTGGATCAGCCACACTCTTCGCCGGAAGCCCAATCATATCCCTAAGCAAGCCCTAGATTGGAACCCCCAAGGCAAAAGGAAGCATGGCCGCCCCAAGCAAACTGAACTCTTCATTTTTGATATCATTTATTGCAATGACTACTCTATACGATACTATACTCTATCTCTCTCTCTGAATTCTTCATTATGCTATGGAACAATTTTTTTTTTCAAATCTAGTGACCCTAGTCAACACAGATTGCATTTAAAGGAGAAATACATTTATAACATATATTTAGCTAGATGGAGAAATTATGTTTATAGTTCATAGATAAGATTTTTAAAAAAATAGACGTAAATGCAAGCAGCAATAGCTCAGTCAATGAGCCTCGGCCTTACAATTTGAACGTCGTGAGTTTATATCTTCCGCTGGACTACTGACGTGAACCATATCCTAGCACAAGCATTATTAGCTTAATTGGAGTGATTAACAAGAATTTTAGTAATATTAAAAAAAACTGCTAGTCTTCTTTAAACAAAAAGTAAGCTTGCCATTTAGCATGGATGAATATGTCCATCAAAACGAAATGGACGCCCTACATGGGGTGAAATGTAATTAAAAAGTCCATTGAAGCTCTCTGCACGGTTATGGGCTTTATTTCGTCCACGCCAAACAATCGGCTTCCCTATTTGATGCGCGCTAAACTTATGCATCGCTGCTAGTTCTATTTTAAGATGAAATCTCTTTTATGGGGAAATTCAAAGGCTGGTTTATAAACTCGGTTAAATTATTTACTTTTAAAAATTAAAATATGTCAATTAAATAATTAAACATATACGAACGTTTTTGGCGTCCTGGAACCATCACGTCCTGGAAAACGTAGCGTGGAACTACCCCCGGTTAGATGGTGCGGCGATCTGCGCAGGGCAGCTGGCAGAAACGACATTCGTGAAGCTGAAAACTGAGCTATCTGGTCGCGCTTCTGGGGGAGGTCTATGTCCAGGAGTGTCGCAGGATGTTGGTGATAAACGTTCTCCTGGTTATCTGTGAGACTGTTAAGGTTGTAAAAAGATACAAAAAAGAGGATACCTGCGGAGTTTCTTTCGAGCCTCGGGGCTGAACTCCATTGCTCGCGCAGCAACTCAAAGGGGATACCGCTCCCCGGTCCTGAATGCCGCTGTTCCCAGCGGTTTTGAACCTATTCCTCCATTGGGTCTGTTGCTGGTCCACCCCCTTCGCGGGAGCCAAGCGGTAACAGGTGGAAGCGGACGTCCCTCAGGTGGACGAGCGTAGAGAGGAGCAAGGTTGTTTCTTCCCTATTCAGAGGATCCCCATTGCGAAAAAGCGGTAAAAGATATGATGATTGTCAACGCGAAGCTGCCTACGTACACGCATCACGCCAACACATTGTATATACCCGATTGTGTGTGCGTTGGACGCTTCATGGACGGATAAAGCTTTGTGAGTCGCGTCAGCAACATGCTGTAGTAATAACAGCGTTTAACATTACAATTAGTTTGAAATTTCATAATACAATTTTAAGTTTTCACTTCTGTCGGCAGTCCTCATGTCGACTGCCTCCAATTTTTTTATTTTTATTTTATAATATGTCGTTGTGTATAAATAGGGGTTTTATGATAAGGACAACATTTTTAATGTTTCTATGCTTTTCTTTCGCCTTCTTTTGCCTCTAAAGTTTTGTTCTCCTTTGTATCTGTAATATAAGATGTAGTAGGATATAGAAGTACATTGTCATGCCTGGTGTTGTAGTTTTGAATTACAATTAAACAACAAAATTATCGACGACCAATTGGCTTAGTGGCGGGGCTCTCCACCCGCGGATTCAATGGTCGCGGGTTTGATCCCCGCATCTTAATAAATATATTTATGGATTACAAATATTTATTCCGAGTCTAGTAACCGCACCAATCCGCATTGGACAAGCGTTTGGGACAACGGACGTTACCGTTCCTTCAGAAATGGAGAGGCCCATGCTCAACAGTGGGACATATATGGGCTGTTAAAAAAAAATATCAGTACTTATTGTACATTGGATTGTTTATCTGGTAACATGCTAACGGAGTTAGAATGAGAGCAATTGTCGCCCCATTCGGACCCAATTAGGGTATACAAATTCGAATGATCAAAAACAAATTCACCTCACTAATAGGATTAATATAAACAAGCGTTGTTGTACAAAACCACTCGATGATTAGCGGATTTTAGATGTAGGCTCTGCGGCTTACATTGCAAATAAAATAATTAGCACAAGCGGTCGTCCACTGGTCAAAATTCTACTGTAATTCATTATTTATTTATTTTATAATTTTTTTTTGCATATCTCTCTATGAACTGTAACTATACTAAATCTCATACTAACTAAATTTGTAAGTTCAGAGACCCATTCTTGATGTTCGAAAAGATCTTACGCCACCGTGCCCCGTCCTGCGTCACCTCCTGTCAGTTACGGCTTTGATGTTTCAGAAGTCAGCCTCTACTATGTCTCTCCAGCGGTAATACTCTTTTGACTATGCGAAATCTCATACTCCTATATAAATTATTAGTTTTTTAACTCATTTTTTTATATGAACTTTAAATATACAAAAAAATGGATAAAACGATTTTTCTTCGCCTATTAATATAATAACTATTGGTATTGGGTATATTTTTTTATTTCTAACTTTATTTTATTTTTGACATACTTCCATTTCAACTTTAACGATGCTATATTTCACTATGCAATGTGCTTAAAAAACAGTTATAAAGCTTTTTCTTCACTTATTAATAATAGGTTTAAATTGTTAGGGATCCTTTAATACAGAGATGATCAGTGCACGACATTGATACTGTCTAGTATATGATCATCAACCCTTATATTTCAATTCGCTTTTCTTTTTCTACATATTTTCCATACGCAGGCAACGCTTATGCAGTGCCTCTATTAAAACATATGTCATTTGCTGTACTTACCGTCTTCAGCGCATTACTATGACGTAGGCGTCGCCTCTTCAACGAGTCTTCCTCATTTCACTCTGCATGTAGTATTCTTTTGCCAATAAATTATCTTTGTGTATCTCTTATCTTTTTCACCTTATCTGTCTTTATTTATCTCTTTGCTTAATTTGTCGAAAAATTTTTATTCAATAACTTTGATTAAATTTCACCCTAAAACATGATTTTGAAGATTTACTCACTTTCTCCGCTGGTCTGTCGACATTTGTCTTGTTCGGTTTTCCCATAAGTTGTTTACTTAAAGCTCGTTTAAATCGTCTGCAATTGCTTCAACTATACCTTGGGAGACCGACCGGACATGAACTGGCCGGTAATCCCAAATTTAGCAGCCCTTTTTTGGCAGTGCGATCCTCCTCCATCCTATCTAGATGCCCGAGCAATCGAATTTTCTTTGATTACCTTTGAATTTGTTACTCTGCCAAAACAATTATTTTCAATAACTTTCTGATTAAATCTCACCTCAAAAGATTGTTTGGAAGTTTAACTTCATCTATTAAATCTACAAGGAAGCAATTAGCACAATGCCAACCGCAACCAACGACTAGATTTATAGAACAAGTTTCCGCTCAACGGTAATTAACACCGATTTCGTTGATTGTATTTTTATTTCATTGCTCTGACATTTGTTTTCTTTCTTTATCGGTGAAATTTTCCTAACAAATAGTAGTAATTACCATTCATTATTAGGCTGCTGTGAATTCTAAACGTGTCGACACGAGAACACGCAAACGCTGCGATAGTTAAATATTACGACATATGTTTATTCAAACATTTAATCACATTTTTGTTCAAACATTTGATCACATTTTTGTTCATATATTTGTAAACGCACTACGACACTTAAACACGGATCTCTTTAAAACGGGACACTTAATCACGTTTTTATATCAAACCAGTTGTTAATATTATATTGTCCTTGTAATTTCGGCTGTAACCTTTCGCTACGAGCATCGCCTAAAAACGGACGTCACCTATAGACTGCATCCGAGTGACGTCGATAAAATTTGTCTGATTCTCTGAATTGTTCGCATTTGTTTAAAACAAGTTTAATATAAACATGCACACTTTACGGCGCAATGCTTCATTCAGCGCAGCTACTCCGGCAGCACGGTGGTTCAACGGTGTCACTCTGACGGAGCATACTGTCATAGCGAAAGGTTTAAAATGTACTTTCAACTTTGTGTTTCTCTCACGCCGTATCACGACTCGTTCTTTGTACAAAAATTTCCAGAATGGAAACTTTGTAGCCAAATCACAGCATGCATTCTTTAGAGATGGCTAACACAACATTAGTTATCTCTCTGCGCCACAAAATGGTTGTACAATGCTTATGCTACGAAAAGAAAGATATATTATACCAAACCGACATATTTCATAGTCGTGAATAGAACAAGGTTATAGCAAAATCAAAGCATCTAATAAAAAAAGTGAATAACTCATTTCTAACCGTAACTAGTTTTCATTTCAAATTAATTTGAATTTGAAAATAGAAAATAAATGATTCGGATAGAAATCGGCTACTTTATAGGAGAATGTAAGGCCTACGTTATATTGTTATAAAATTAAAATCATGATAATCATCAATAGTTAAACAAACAAAATTTTAGGTATTTATTAGAATCTAAGACACTGCGTTTTCTTGAAAATCAACATGGAACAATCTGTTTGGTTGACTTCGGCCACTGCTGTTTTTGTGACGTCACACTACGATTTGATACAAGTTTATCGTATTGTTTTTTTTTATTATACAACAAAGTTTAATCCACAACATCTGGATGAGTGGCAAAAATAGCACAGTACGTTTACTCGAAACTCTTATTTCTCTCTCTCTCTAATCTCTTCGATCTTTTCTATTTCATCACTCTGCGATAAAATGAATACGTTACCGTATTTACGAACTGATACGACATTTGAATCTTCACAAAATTAGCTTACATATTTCTCATAGGCCGGCAATGCTTTCCTGATCAATGAAATGTCTATGTTGTTGCCGAGGTCTACGTGCGGCGTTAATTGATTTCCATCGGGCGGCAAGCTTGCTCGTTTGCCTTTCTATACCATTAATAATATTAGCCAACTATTTCAATTCAGAAACAGTGCCAGGAGTTTGTTTAAAAGCCAAAATTTATACAAATATCTTTCGAATCGAAACACTGTTATAAATCTGGCAGTTCTCAATCCCATCTATACTCCGCAGGTTTTGTTAGCAAAAGTTTTGCCCCGATTAATTTAATTTCACGGCCGAAAATGGCCGATTAATGGACGGAGTGGCTTCCAACCTGTCCAGTCATAAAAGCCATTTTACGAGCCATTCCGCTCCACAAATGGTCGTTTACAGAGAACAATGTGTTTTCACAGTCACGCCTGTAAAACAGCTAGCGTGTCCCTTATCCTACGTATTTTACATTCATTAAACACACGCACGCTTCGCGTTGTCAAACTCTTCATAAATACTACAAGAGCATTAAATATATATTTTTGTGGGACAGGAAGACAAACAAGCATGTATCTCACCCGATGGAAGGCAATCAAAAAAGGCACAGCAAAGTCGTCTTACAGTCACTTTAAATAAAATAATTTCTTTTAAATAGCCCTAAACATTAATAAAAACAAAATTTGTATAAACTGGCATCGAATCTTCAAAGTGATTTGCATCTGAATTCAACAAGAAAAAACTCTTGTTTACTTGGACTCAGATCGTGAGTCTGGCTTTAAAGTTAAATTAAAAACTTCCCGCTATGTTTTTGCCGGACGCGGCCATTTAAAATCCGGGCGCTTGAAGTTTCCGTATTGGAAACACGTCAAACATTCTACGGCACCGGGGGTTTTTCTTCTTATTTTCTTATTTCAACTTCACTTTGAAAGTAGGAGACTCCGGTTGGCGTCGATGGCGGTGGCTTTGCCTAGTTTTTGTTCTATTGCAGTTGCTTCTTGTTATAGCTACTATGACATAATACACATAAAATAAATATATAGTCCACAGATATTTATTCTGAGTTTAGTTACCCCTTCCTTCAGAAATGAAAAAACCCGTGTCATAATATATTATGTTTGCAGATCAAATATTTGATTGTGTATTTGTTCGAATAAACATTGAACAAAAATTTGATCAAAGATTTGAACAAATATCTGAAAAATATTTGAACAAACATTAGAAAAATATTTGTAAAACATTTGTAGAAATATTTGAACAAATATTTGATCGAACATTTGAACAAGTATTTGATCAAATTTTGGATCAAATATTAGAAAAAATAATTGAACAATTACTTGATTTAAATACGCGTTATATTGGAATAAATATTTGATCAAATATTTGTCCAAATAATTTTTGGCTCTGGTGGTTAGTTTTGATTTTGCGGTTTACTACGTTTTCTCTTTTTTGCATCGATATCAAATTCAAACTGTTTTGAACAACTTTTATTATTATTATTTATTAAATATTAATTTATTTATTATTTTTCGTACGATGTAATCTCGACTTATAACTATCTTAATATTAAGTATAACTATTATTTCATTATATTATGGCATTGGCAAAGCGCGTGTCACTTATGACATTTTTCAATTACACATTTTTTGCAAGTCCGCGGTAAACAACTGGAGATAAGCAAAGAAAACTTCTTTCTGCCAATATTTTAATAATTCAAATTAATCTTATCAAAATTAAAACCTTACCTGTTGCATCTTGGAAGTATTGTCTCTAGATACGAATTATCTTTCAAGTTAGTTTAGATTGAGCTACCGCTTGATTTTCAGTCTGCGTTATATGTGTGTGTATATCATCATCAACAGCTTGCAGCAGTACACTGCTGGACATAGGCCACTAGAAGCGCCGACTAACCCGGTCCTCGGCTTCACGTATTTTCTGCCAGCCGCCCTGCGTATTTCGTCGCACCATTCGCAAATTTTCTTAATATAATAAAAACAGTAATGTTACATTTTAAGTATGTTATAGTTTGCTTTGAGGACTGAAAGGAACACGTTATTTTGTACACATACATCCCATTTTTAAATATAATTACTGACAAAACAACAAAACTAAAGGAAAAATAATTACCATTAGTAATGACCACATAAATTGAAAATATAAAACATGAAACTTCATGGCGAGTTGCGCGAAAAAGGAATTCAAAGTAATGTTGAATTATAAAGTTAAAATATTAATATTTCTAAGTGTAATTTATATAAAAACTTACAAAAATAACCTCGTAATACTCATGTAGACATACAAGAAATTTAAAAAATCTAACCTCTTTTTTATTTCACATTCCCTCGTTGAATGAAGACCTTGTCTGAAAATTCCCACTCCATTTCGGTCCGCATGAGATTCATTATAAAAATGCAGAAACCTCAGTCCGTAATAACTCAAGGAGATAGGTGAGTGTGTTTCCATTACACCAAGTGATCAGTACCAGTAAGAAAATAAAATAAAATCTCAGAAGTCATACACAAAAATAAATATGTATTACGCATTTCAAAATGAAATGTAATTTCTTTAGAAATACATAGATTTTTTTGTATTTTTTGTGGAACGCACTCTCTAAGAGGTGTTGGCAGAATGACCAGCTCTGTAGTTAACCAACCAAGCATTAAAGGTGAGCTAAGGCCTATTCTTTGGCACATTAACGTTCAATCAATCAACAGCCTGCGGCAGTCCACTGCTGGACATAGGACTCCCTCAAGAAGTGCCACCTAGACCGATCTTCGGTTTCACGCATCCAGTTTCTGCCAGCCGCCCTGCGCAGATCGTCGCACAATCCAGTCGGGGGGTGTCCCACACTACGTTTACCAAGACGCGGTCTCCACTCCAGCACTCGTCTGCTCCAACGATTGTCGGATCTCCGGCAAACGTGACCAGCCCATTACCACTTTAGTTTGCTAATTCGAAAGGCTATGTCGGTGACTTTAGCTCTCTGACGGATTCGTTCATTCCGAATCATATCTACCAGAGAAACTCCGAGCATAACTCTTTCCATAACTCTCTGAGCGACTCTGAGCTTGTGAAACAGACGGACTGTCAGCGTCCACGTTTCGGCGCCGTAATATTAACGTTAATTTTAAGTTATTACGAACATTTTTTTATTACTTTATTCTAATTTGATGTTGTTCACAGTGTGGACTATCACAAAAATCGTTTACATAAGATTCCCTACGGTCAACGTCACATTGGTCGCCTCAGGTATCGTTTGAGAAATGTAGTGACGGCGGATATAGACAACGTTACGTCATGGACTTTTTTTATTTATATAAAAAAAATCAAACGTCCTAAAACCAAACACTAATACAATGGAAACAAATAAAAACCAGCGTGAATGCTCTGAGGTGTTATTAACACGTCGAGGAATCTTACAGGAATTCGTCCATTTTTCAAACACATCTTTTTGTGCGATCGTGTCGTTTTTTCTTTTTCGTTTATTTTCAAGGCTGCCGGCATTTTATTTTTACTAAGAAAAAGAACTTCCATTAAAAACAGCGCTAAGTCAACCTGCGATCGCAAACAGCTCTAGTTTAGTTCTTAAATATGATAAATGGAGTTAGGCGTTACTTTGCGGAAATCCATTACTATGTGGACAGTCAGAATCTTTACCTGGCTAAGATCCGTGACAAGCAAAAGAAAAATAGAAAAATGATCATGTGTGTTCTACGGAGACTCTACGGAAGACAATCGTCAAGTCAACTTAACGATTGTCTTCAGTAGATGTCTACTATACCTGATGATGCCTCGTGTTGAAGCGAAACACGTGTCGTATACATTGTGGAAGGATGATGGTGTGTGTTTATGGTATGTGTGGTAAGTTGGGAGGTGGAGAGTTGCTAACGGCCGTTGTTTTGGTAAAATTTAGTTTCAGTTCCCCGTAAGTCCACTTCTTCCAGTAAAAAACACACGTTATTTTTTTTCTGTTCACGAACTTCATAAAATTAGTGAAGACAAAAGTGGCAAAATGCCACCCACTTGCAATTAAAAAACGTTTAAATTACATGTATATCGTTGATTAACAGGATTTATTGTAAAAATTCAGTATTCTCTCGTATAGCCAAGCTATATACTAAAAATTACTTGGGCTGTCATAATTATATAAAACATCATCGATTGGTGATTAAACCATTGAGATTTTCAAAGTAGGATTGCCCTGTTCAAAGTAAAGTACGATAAAAAATAGTACATACGTTGTTTTTTTTATGGGATAAGAAGGAAAATGAGCAGGCGTGTCACCTGATAGAAGGCAATCAACGCCGCCCATAGACATCCGCAATAGCATAGACATTGCAGAAGCCTTGCCGGGCTTTAAGTCATATGTAGTTCATTGTAAACGAATAGTTCAAAGCCATCTGTTTGACACTAGTTTAAACTACAGATAGAAACGATTGCAAGATTTAAAATAAATATGTATGTGTTATGCTTAGCTGGTTTAGACCCATAGAGAGGATGGATGAAAGTCGGATGTGGATCGAGGGGTCGGTAAGTGCAGACCAAGGAAAACACTTACCAAATTGCCGAAGTTTTTAGGAAAAGCCAGTTTAAGAGTATCCTTACTTGCGGGCGGGCTTGCATGAGGAGAGTGATGACTGTGGAGGAAGCAAGGAAAGTATGACGCGATCGTAGCAGATGAAAATCTTTGGTCTCTGGCTACCCCTACGGAAAACAGGCGTGCCGCTATGTATGTATGTATGTGTACTTATATGTTTTTAATGTTCTATTCACACGATATAGAGTACAATGCAAACTTCCACATAACCGCAAAGATATCGCGTGTTCCATTCGCGTGACCAGATATCATTTAAAGTAATGTCGGTAATTAGGATAGCCTCGTTGCGTTTGGATTTATTCTTCGTCAGAATGGAAGGCGGTAAGATGTGCTCGCGCACGGAATTGTGAAATTTGATGAAGGTCTCATGTAATATAAATAATTTAAAGGAACCATTTCTATTAGGAATAAATAACTTTTGTAGTGATAGAGCCACGCTGCAGACGAATACTTTGTTAAGAATGGCATATTATTTGTTTTGTATCATGAATGGGCCGGCTCGCCCGGGGAAGTACCACACTCTCGCAGAAAACCGGCGTCTGAGTGGTAGCTTAGCTACTGCGCTTCTGGTGAGCAGTTGGATTCCGAATATTTTTAACTATTCTAAATAAAATTGTAACCTGTTCCTAAAATAGTTTCACGAATAGTTATTTTTTAAGCTCTCATGGTTATTTGTACAGTACCAAAATTATTTTTACAATTGTTTCAATTTTTGGGGCCTCTGCGTGCGTAGCCCTCTCAAGGTGATCATGAATTATCTATAACTTACAACAAATACATAAATTAATTTTCTTGTTTGAGTGAGAACGGAGATTGATTATCTTATAAACATGTGGACAGTCAAAAGTTTTACTTAGCTAAGATCCGCGACATGCAAAACAATAACAGAAAATTAATAATGTGTTTTTCTGCTGGATGAAGACAGCAGAAAAACACACATTATTAATTTTCTATTATTGTTTTGCTTGTCGCGGATCTTAACTAAGTAAAACTTTTGACTGTCCACATAGTGATGGATTTCCGTAAAGTAACGACTGACTCCATTAATAACCTTATAAACATTACATAAAAGTTTGGTTAAGAGTCACAAAATGGCAACGCAGTAAACGTAATAAATAAATAAATAACAAAACTCTAAGATTAATAGCAAACTAAATATTTTAATACGTACCTCGTCCAATATTTCTCTTTGTTCGCGTTTTCACTGTTTGCTTTTGGTAAGGTCTAATTAACAAAGTTATTCTAACTTACCGTGAAGACGAAGTGGAGCTGGATTTGGGATGTTTGTTTATGTGAGCTCGTTCTATCAAAACAAATGTTTATTTCTGGTTAACTTTACATAAAAATTAACTTTGAGTTGTGTTGTTAAGATGATTTATAGAGCAGGCGTTACTTTGCGAAATTCCATTGTTATGTGGACAGTCAGAATTTTTATTTAGCTAAGATCCGCGGTAAGCAAACAAAAATAGAAAAATTATAATGTTCGTTTTTTACTGACGTCAATTTACCGAAAAACGGCCGTCAGCAACTCTCCTCTTTCCAACCACTGTCACCGCGTGGTGAGTGGTGGTGTCACCACTTTTCCACACTCTACTCGACACGTGTTTCACCTCAACACGAGGCATCATCAGGTATAGTAGACTCTACGGAAGACTTAACGGTAGTCTTCCTAGTAAACCACATAAGATCTATGAAGTTCTTATTAAAATTTAATTACATGAAGGTCTATGTAGACAGTCAAAAGTCCGACCGAAAAGTCTTTTCTACTTTTCGGTTGTCTTCCGTAGAGTCTACTATACCTGAAGATGCCTCGTGTTGGGGCGAAACACGTGTAGTTTACAAAGTGGAAAAGTGTTAGTGTGTGTTTGGTGTTGTGTATAGTGGTTGGTGGGTGGAGAATTGATGGCCGATTTTCAGTAAGTTTTTGGTTTAAGTTCCAAATAAATCCACTTCATACAGCAGAAAAACACACATTATTAATTTTCTGTTATTGTTTTGCTTGTCGCGGATCTTAGGTTAGTAAAACTTTTGACTGTCCACATAGTGATGGATTTCCGCAAAGTAACGACTAACTCCATTAATAATACATGTAGGTCATTTCTTTTATTCGGCAAATTGTGAACAGCAAAATAACACCGTTTCTGTTATAATTTGCTTTTTTAACGTTATAATTTGTAAAACTATAACTACCTTTAACCACTGTTACAAAAATACCTTAAGCTATACTTACCATCACTGGTGTTAGCTAGCAGTGCTACCACTTAATACCGATATTCCGCGAAGGTGGGATTTAGGTATACATACATGGTTTTACAACTATTAAATTTATTTACATGTTTATTATAGACTATTTGTGTTGTTGTTTTATCCAAGAGGCAATACTTTAAATGCCTTGTCTGACTCACTTTTACACATTCTTTTACCATTAATAAATGCTTGATAATTATTGAATTGACGATCAATTGACTCAGTGGCGGTGCCCTCCGCCCGCGGAGTCAATGGTCGCGGGTTCGATCCCCGCATCGGAATAAATATATGTATGGATTTACAAATATTTATTCTGAATCTGGCAACCCCGCCAATCCGCACTGGACGAGCGTGGTGGGTTAACGTCTGTTCCTTCAGAAATGGAGAGGCCCGTGCTCAGCAGTGGGACATATATGTGGTTTTTAAAAAAAATATTGAATCAATTCGAAACGATAAGACAAAAACTAGCGTACGTAAAATAAGTAATAATTACGTATATTTATTTTTTAACATAGAAATAATTTTCAAATAAAATATCATTGCATGCATTCTAGAAGTCACATTCATCGTGACTTGTAAGCTAGCTCCATAATTAAACCTGACAATCTTAACTTCGCCCCGGGCTCCCTTGATGTTTTGAATCTCATATGAATATTGAGTTTGAATACGGCTATCATTATTGTAATTACGTTTCAATTTAGTATCTTTTGCGGGGGCAAAAATTGATTTATAAATGTTTCATCCCCACTATCTGGATGCATGTCAGATCTTAATAGAATAGAAAAACGCGCAGAACGTGTTTCCAAACAGATACGACATTGGAACCTTAAAAAAATCAGCCTTAATTTTTCTTAAAGGCTGCCGGCCTTTAAAAGAAGTGTAGACGAACCGACAAGTACATATATTCCAATTTATAAAACTCGCATGAAAAATACAACATTAAATAGAAATATCGTATCATTTTCTGTTTAATGTTGTATTTTTCATGTCGTCTGGTTTGGCCTTGGAAACCCCTGAACTAAATTCAGCAGTTTTCTCATCCAGTTTTGAGTATCAAATAACTGTGTATCAAATAACACTTCTTGAAGGCCAGTAACGCTTCCTCAGTGCCTAGTGCACTACGGATGTCTATGAGCGGAGTATATTGCTTTCCATCAGGTGACACGCCTGCTCGTTTGCCTTCCTATACCTTAAAAAAACCCTCGGTGTACTCTTCTCTATTATTAAAGATCCATGCATTCTGTATTTAAAAAACTACTTACATAATTTAGGTAGCTCCCACACTTGCACTCTTCGTGCCTCAGACCGTAGCCGTCTTCGTGCCTCAGAAAATCTTCTCACTGTACCCGTAATGTTTCAAATTCTATCGCGGTATAAGTAATTAAACTTTGGAACCTGCTTACCTTAAAGCCTCGAGCAAACCTTATTTAAAAGGTAAAATTAAATACAGATAATGCCTTTTAACATTAAGTCCGCCTTATGACCAAAAATGTACATAAAGAGTAAATAAATAAATAAATAAATAAATAAATAAAGGTTTTAAATGAAAAATTGCCCACGGAGATATTTGTGTATGAATTCCACATGAATAAAACTCTGTTTACTTAGTTTGTCGAACTGGCTTCAAAGTTAAATGAAGACTTCCCGCTGTGTTTTGCCGGACGCTATTTAAAATCGTACAGCGGTAGATACTATTGGGATCACGTAAAACATTCTACGACTTCGGATTTTTCTTGTTGTTTTCTTATTCCAACTTCACTTTCAAAGTTGGAAGATTCCAGTCCGCATCGATAGCGGTGAGTGGACAAAGTTTTTGTTATACCACAGTTGTTCGCTGTTCTTACTTTTGAATGATAGTTTTTGTCACATTCGGACAATAGTTATGACTGGCTTTACTGTACAGTTACAAACAAAAGTCATATTAGATATATTTTTAAATCTTGAGGCAAACACGATTACCTGTTTGTTTTAAGATTTAAAAATATATCTAATATCACTTTTGTTTGTAACTGTACAGTATGGAGTTTGTATTTATGACCTTTGTGTTATAGAGGTCATCTTAATGTTTAGATTTTACGTCAGACTACATGATTTTTGGGCCATTAGTTCCGTGTTTAAATCGGTTTCAACTTTTTTAACAAAACAAAAATAACTAACTTTGTTGGCGCAGCGACCCAAAATGGATCTTGGCCTCCGAACAGATCTTACGCCACCGTGCCCTGTCCTGCGCCACCTCCTGCCAGTTGCAGATTTGAAGGTTACGCAAGTCATCTCTCCATGTCTCTCTAGTGGTACCTGGGACGTATCACAGGACGTCGTCCAGTTAAGTGACAATAGTGCGATTGGATGGAGATAACTTCGAGACAAGCCGAGAGAAGGAGTCAGTTGGGCTGGGCAGCATTTAGAACGAAAGAATTTGCCGAAGAACCAGAGTCACAACATAGCTCTTAAAGTTAGCAGACTGAAGTGGCAATGGGCAGGACACGTTTGTCGGAGAACCGACTATCGTTGGGGTAGATGAGTGCTGGAATGGAGACCGCGAATCGACAAACGTAGCGTGGGACGCCCTCCCTGCTAGATGGAGCGACGATCTGCGCATGGCGGCTGGCAGAGACTGGATGCGTGCGGTCGAATATCGGGCTATGTCCAGCGTAATTGTTATATATAAAATGTTTTCGGTTTCAATGAAGGTATATTACAGATTACGTTAATTTGTGATTTATGTGTATTAAATTAATTGTGTATATTTGGGCGTCTGTCCAAATTCCAAACTGTCGTCAAAGTGATACGCAACGCCACCGTTTAAATCTCTATTATAGCTATTTTATTAAAAAAAAAATAATCTTTAGTGTGAGTTAGGTTGGTAATTAAAGCAGAAATAGCTACTCTCAGAAGTAGGTCCCTCGTGTCTGAGGATCGTGGTCATCAGTAGTAGATCTACACTTTCAGTGGATGATCTGTCTCCAACGGCGTCTGTCTATCGCTTGGTTGACTATATTATGGAACTGAAAGCAGCTGATTCCTTGATTTGGTCTGTCCAGAAATATTTACATTGGAGTTCTGATATGTATGTTTTAATTTTAATGATGACTTTTCTTGCCTATTAAATAATACTACATGTACTATATCTTCACGCCTGTTTCCCGTAGAAGTAGATAGAGACCACGGATCTCCATCTGCTACGCTCTCGACACACATTCTTTGCTTCGTCCACACTTCTCGCTCTATTCTTGCAAGCCCGCCGTTTAACGATACTTTTGACCTGGCCTTTTTTAAAAACTTCGTGAATTTGGCCAAGGTTTGTTGTACATATTATATTATTTTTAAAATACAATACACTTTTGCGTTCGCCCCGCTAAATACTCTTAACACTAATTTGCCAAAAAGCGATCGCAAATGACTTTTTAAATTAAATCCTCCGAATTCCACTCTCCGTTTAAATTTGACTTCGGATATTCGATAACGGGCACGATATTGCCAGAGGAGCCTTCGACAAAATAAATAAATTCAGACGCGGCCCGTGCCTAAATTTCATTTCGTCTTCGCTTATTTAGGCAACGCTTGAATGTACGAAGTCGTAACAATCTGACTTCGTACAAGTAATATTTAACTAACATCCCAGCACGTTAGAGCGGTGAATATTGTGTATGTGTGTCGACATCTATCTACATTATATAAAACTGCCACTCACTCACTGACATGTTATTTAGGACAGTTTCCCAATCCAGAGAGATGAAGGGTAAGTTCTAGGGAAAATGTTGGGTTAGTACTCGAGGCGGAGGAATTACATCCAAACCTGAACCTTGTAAAATGCTTGACGGCTTGAAAATCTGAACCTTGTAAAATGCTTGACGGCTCTCGGACCTAAAATGTTAACAAATGCGAACATACATCAGCAGCCTGCGGCAGTCCACTGCTGGACATAGGCCTCCCCCATGGAGCGCCACCTAGCCCGATCTTCGGCTACACGCATCCAGTTTCTGCCAGTCACAACCGGGAACTGGGGGCCGTGGTTTTTTGGTGTGCTCCATGGGGTGTTTGCCCGTAGTCGCTATACTGGGCAGGTGGGTTGGCGACCGCGGAGCCAGACGCGTCGCACCGGTAACGCCGCTGCCCGTTACCGGCCTGAGTTACTTTGGCCTGGCATTTTGTGCGATGGTTATACCGCCATCGATCGGTCGTCATTGCCTCGTTGGTTTGTGGCAGGATGCACCGCGTGCAGGTGAGGTTGACAGTTGGAGCAGAAGGTTCAAGTATGCTCCCTTGCATCCCCGTAAATGCGATAACGTTAGTAAATGCGAACACATAGGAGAATAAATCCAAAATGGCGGAAAACAAGATGGCCGCCATACAAAACTAGAATAGTCATTTATCGATCGATTTCACTAAAATTTGGCAGAAGCCCGAAACGCTCCGGTAGCTTTGAAGGACTGCCGCAGACGGGCCTCGAAAATCTAATTATATTTATATACTTTGATATATACATTGAAATGAAGAACATCTCTAAACAACTCAAAAGCAATAACTTTTACTGTCGTAAAAGTGTACTCCCCTTCCTTTCGCTGAATTCCACTATCGCATAATTCGCTACGATGAAAACAAAAGTAACAAGCTATCACATATTTTAAAGGCCAGCAACGGAATTCTAATGCCTACATTTATATTTTTTTATTACATTGGCCCAAAAGTATACAACGAATTCCCGAAATCATCGTTGGGTTAAATATATAGAATTAAAAAGGAAAGTGAAAAAAGGCGACCGATGGGCTCAGTGGTGGGGCCCTCTGCCCGCGGAGTCAATGGTCGCGGGTTCGATTCCCGCATCGGAATAAATATTTATATGGATTTATAAATATTTAAATGGATTTATAAATGTTTTTTCCGAGTCTGGTAACCCCCCCAATCCGCATTTCCTTTCCTGCCCCTTCCTTTCTTTTCTATCCTATCCCTTCCTCTCCGCCAATCCACGGTCTGCCGTGCCAATGGATGCGTGGCTAGGGGCGAGGCTAGTCGCAAGCGTGCCGATCGTCCCGGGGTCGGGCTCCCCCGGGGACTATGGTGCCTTACCTCAGCATGCAGGGCTCTGCTGGGGCTGACCTCCATCTTCCCTTGCGGCTCGTGGGATTCACTAAGACAAATTTAATATACCTAATTTGTCAAAAATGACGGTGACGTGGTTCGTCACCCGTCGCGTCCTGATTCTCACGAGGGCGAAAAGCGACCAATGACAAGCCGTTTCATGTGTCTCTGTGGTCTCTGCCAACCCCTGTGGGGGGATAGACGTGAATATATAAAAAAAAAAGTAAAAAAATGAATAAAATTACTTAGTAAGAACCAAATCGACATGTTTTTTACAGGGCAGTAGCAACACTTGTAGGCACATATATTATTCTATTATGTGTATATATTTGCAGATATGTATATTTTATGTGTGTGTATAAATATATATGTTATGCATGTATGTACTTATTTATGTGTATTTATATATGTATTCCAAATTTGACCGAATTGAAAGGTTTCAGTACGGGCCTGCCTAGATCTCACTACCTACTGTGCTCCATCCAACTTCATCTGTAAATTGTCACAAATAAAATAGAATAAATAAATGAATAAAATAAATATATTATTTTATTATTTTATTATATGCGGATATCTATGGTTATGTTTAGTGGTCAGACTTTTTAATTCAGACAACGCACTCAAATCTTTCACTAGCCATGTTTTTAAGTTTCAACATAGCTGTAACTGAAGGAGCCAAGATTTCCTAACTTACAGGAACTTCTTAGACTTTACACATTTTGACATAGAGCTTTGTCTTGAACACTGAAGTACACTAGGTACGTCAACTTTCGCAAAGCTGGACCGCTTGCCAAACTAAGTCAACAATATGGCGAATCTTCGGCGCCTATACCGACATACTGACGCAAAATTAGGATAAACATGCTAATCTAAGCAAGAAACTAAATTGATGTTTATGTATAATTATGAACATTTCTATCCTTTACCCTTCCTCTCCGCCAATCCACGGTCTGCCGTGCCAATGGATGCGTGGCTAGGGGAGAGCTTACTCGCAAGCGTGCCGACCGTTCCGGGAGCGGGTTTCTACCTACTTCTACGGGAAACAGCAGTGATCGTCACTGTATGTATGTAAAATCAAAATATATCATTTTCTACTTACAACAAATACGTTTTCGGTCGTAAATATACGCACATTGGGATTGTAAGCAATCTACAATAACATCAGAAAACCAATAAAAGTTTTATTTCTTTAGTTATTACGTTATTGAAAATCATAGAGCGTCTGTTTTCAGTGACCGTAAGTAAAAAGGAAAGTCATAAAGCGTAGTAACAAATTTCAAATTCCTCAGCTGCCCCGGTCATACAGCGGGGACACTTGAGTATTCCGCGCGCGACGCCGTTCCATCCTTCAAAGAACAAAGTGGCCTGGCGGGATGAAGCGAGAATTGGATAAGGTTGTTCGCTATGATATTGGTTTTGCGAAAACATTTCTCAATAACGGGACGCCCAATTATAGACAATGTTTTTATATATCTAGGATCGAGACGACATATTTGAACACAACATCGTTGGAAGATTATATTGGCCGACCAATATTGAATTTCGATCCGTCAGACAATATAGACTTATTGCTTAATCTGTCTGAATTCTTTCAATTTCAACTGTTAGTTCACTCTCTCCCTATATTTACATATATCTTGTTAAAATTTTCTAACAAATGAAAATTAAAATAAAATACTTTTTATTTTAATTTTCATTTGTTTGTCAAATTAAAATACTATTTTATTCATCTACTCAAGTTCAAATACATTTCTTTAAGTTTATAGTGGATGACTTGATGTTAATATAGTTTTTTAAAATATTAGTTCATTAATTAATAAATTTTAGTTTTATATAGGAGCAATAAATTGCTCTTATATAAGAAGAAGCAGAAGAAGTAGAAGGAATCGACTTTAATTTTAGCAGGATATAAATGAATTAATCTACTTTAATTTTAGTAGGATATAAATTGAGGAATTGACTTTAATTTTAGTAGGATGTAAATCGAGGAATTGACTTTAATTATAGCAGCATATAAATGGAGGAATTAACTTCAATTTTTTTTTAATTTTACTGGTATTCTCAATAGCTACAGCTCAGTAGGCAACGCTGGGACTTACGCTCTGTACATCTTGAGTTCGCATCCTCCATTGGACTATTGATGTCGACTATTTTCTAGCTAGCACACGCATTATAAGCTACATTGGAATGGTTAACAATAATTCTTATATTTCTAAAATCATTATCTCTTCTTTTCTTCATCTCTTCTCTTCTGATAAAAATAATTAAAAAGAAAAGTATAATAACAGTGTGTAGTAGCACATACAATTTGTATCTCTCATGTACAAATTGCTGTAACTGATAATGATGGGAAAAGTCGCGCGCAAAAGACAAGTTGGTCAGAGAAGGAAGTCTTGGGTACGTAATATCAGGTAGTGGACTTGGATAGTGAATGCTCCAGAACTGCTGCACCTTGCGAAAGAAGAGAATTGTGCTGAATTGGCTGGCAACCTTCGCAAGTTGGAGAAGCACTCTTAAAAGAAGAAATAATAAATAGGTGGATGTGATTCGTGGAAAATCGTGAAAAATAAAGATTTACATGTATGTATATATATATATATATATATATATATATATATATATATATATATATATATATATATATATATATATATATATACATATATATATATATATAAATATATATATATATATAAATATATATACATGAGTCAACTCGGGTTTAATTCTAAATCTCAAATTATGTTACTCAACTTAAGTCAACGAGGGTTGTATCCGTGAAATAGCATTTATCAAAACTTTGGTATTAGCTCCGTTTCCTAATTAAACCTGTCGGTTGTTAACTTTGCCCCGGCCTCCTCTCGGAAGTTGAATAATATGCAAATATTGAGTTAAAATAAAACTTTTTTCTTAAGGCTTCATCGGCGACTGGCTTGAATCCCTTTGTATAACAGATAAATTTGATATGAAATTTCAAATTTTCCATTAAAATATTTGTATTTTGAAATTTTTAAGTGAGAGTTATTGCATGTGGTATGGCGTTCTTGGTGATCTATACAACTAAAATGGAAGTAGAAAGGCTACCCTACTTTCATTCGCGTGAATCATTGTCTGGTCGATATCGATGAAGTCGGCATTTATCGACTTTGTCATATCACTAGCCAATATTAAAGACTGCACGCGCAACAGCCTAGAGTTGTCTAAACACTTGTCACGCGGACCCACGCTTCTTGTCATTCTCTATTTATTTTCGTGAGTAATTTGGTGTTGGGGGTCTGGAACTCAGCCGCTCACCGTATGAAGCGCGGTAGCTAAGCTACCACTCAGACGCCGGTTTTCTGCAGGAGTGTGGTACTTCCCCGGGCGAGCCGGCCCATTCATGCTACAGACAAATATTATGTCATTCTTGACAAATTATTGTTTGATGTTGTATTTATGTTTGACAAGTAAATTCTTTCACAGGACACTCTATACGTGAAAAAGGAAGAGATTTTATAAGTGGTAGAGCCACGCTGCAGACGAATACTTTGATAAGAATGGCATATTATCGTTTTCGTAACATGAATGGGCCGGCTCGCCCGGGGAAGTACCACATTCTAGCAGAAAACCGGCGTCTGAGTGGTAGCTTAACTACCGCGCTTCGTCCGGTGAGCGCTCTGAGTTCCGAAGAGCCTACACCCTTCCTCCTCCTCCCTAACCCCCCTCTCATTCCCACTCCCATAATGACAATTTCCTTAAAGGTCGGCAACGCTTCCGCACTGCCTATGGCGCTACGGATGTCTATGGGCGGCGTTAATTGCTTTCCATCAGATGACACGCCTGCTCGTTTGCCCTCCACCCCATAAAAAAAAGATTTCATACACAAACGATTTTAAAAGGTTAATTAATAACAAAGATGTGCTTCGTAATGCTAAGTGGTTGTGAATTGTCACAGGCCATTCTTAGTTAAGCCTGTTCCATGTAACAATGGGGCGACGGTTGGCGAACAATTCGTAATAAACAATGGAAACGTTAGCGAAGGTTGGACGGGCGTTGGGGAGGGGGGGGAATTGTTGGTCATTACGATGTCAACGGGGCTGAAACTGAAAGGCTAATTAATGTGAATACACAATTGTCCTGAATATGACGCGCTGCTGAAATAATATGATGTGACTGAGAAATTCCAGATGTGTCGCATGCAAAATATATAAGTGTGTGTGCAGACGAAGAACGCGGTCTTATCTGAATAAGATTTTTTAAAATGAATACTTCTATAGGGTAGAAATTTATGGGTTCACGTCAGCAACATGCTAATGCTTAAGGTATATCTATAGCTATAAATATAGCTATAGACATATTGAAACACAGTTATTGCGCTTGCAGCGGCCTACGTACAAGCATGACGCCAACACATTGTTGTACATACTCGATTGTTTGCCTTTCTTTGAATGAATTGCGTTGGACGCTTCATGGATGAAAAAAGTTTTGTGAGTCGCATCAGCAACATGCTGTAATAATAGCAGCATTTAATATTACAATTAGTTTGAAAATTCAAAATACACTTTTATGCGGTGTCACGGTTGTCTATGGGCGGCGTTGATTGCTTTCCATCAGGCGACATGCTTGCTCGTTTGCCCCCCTATCCCATAAAAAAGAAGTTTTCACTTCTGTCAGCAGTCCTCATGATTGCTTCCGATTTTTCTTGATCGTATCGAAAATTAAAATATTTAACTGGAAAAGGAAAGTTTATATATAAATAATTTATTTGTTACACATTCGCATAACAGTAGAAATTTAAGGAACGACTATGGTTGGTGTTGATTGCTTTCCAACAAGCGACATGCTTGCTCGTTTGCCTTCCTATCCCATAAAAAAGTAACCCATTTTCAGTGATTGTATGTCAACTATATTTACGTCGCTCTGATTCGCGATATTCATATTTCGTACAAAGTAAAATGCTAGAAAGCTACGTGCGAGAAATATGAGAGCGAAGAAAGACGTCACTTTAGCGACATGTTTTAACTCTCTGATATGTGCTACGATTACGTAAACGGCTCTAAATATAAAAGCCTTTGCCTAAAATTGTTTCTTTTCTCGTGCTTTAAACGTTTTTTCATTTGTGAAGGTGCTGATAAAGTGGCTTTTAGTTTATTGTTATGCAATTTTCGGTATAGAATATCGCCATTCCATTATCTATGGGTATCGGACGCCTTGACTATAGGAATTATCGTCAATAGATGAGTAGTAATCTCTCACGAGAACTCCGCCAGTGGCCGCCTGACTCCCGTGAGGCGAGAGAGCCCGCGACGGACCCGAATTAGGAATAGATTTTAGCCATATTTAAAAGACGCGAAGTCGATTAGGACGCCTCTAAAGCCTCTAGGAAACTCGAGTGGTGGGGTTCTGATTCCACACCCCCGAATTAGCGGTTTTGTGGATGTCTCCCCATTCATTCATTCACTCCTATTTGACAATCAAGTGTGGGAATTATGCCAACGCCACTCAACTTTTTTGTTCATAAATTAACAGACATGGCTGTCAACGTGTTCCGTTATCACTAATTTGTTGAGACCATTATTCTTTCAGGTAGTTAAATTTCTTTAAATGGCACATAAAAAAATAAAAACCAGATGTATTGTTATCTAAATTATTTGCTTTAAAACTTCATTGTGACGCGTAACAATTCAAGAAAGTGAAATCAGGTCCGCTTCGTGTGCGTCCAACCGAATCATCACGCTTGCTTTAGTCCAAACCAACCAATAGCAGTGTCCATTCTACATCGCGGTATCAATGTTTTCCACCTGTTCCACTATATATGAAAATGACGTTGAAACTCACCGGGGAGTCCGTTGCTACCGAGAAGACCGGCGGTTGCGAACGCCGGACTCAAGTTTCGCTAAAAAAAATCTACATATAATTAGTTAGTTGGTAGAGTGGTTTACATTTCATTCAGTAAGTTTGCCAGATGCTTGCACACCTGGGAAGTCCTATAGAAAGGCCCTCTTCTTCGTCAGGTAGCAAGGTTGACTTCCTTTTTAATGCTGAAATGTTTGCTTCAATATTTCTTACCTTCGTATTCTTATATATGTATATACGTATAACCTTGTTTTTGGTGTACAGAATATATCTATCTATCTATATAAGTGGATATATGTATAATTTTTTTACTTAATAACTGGTGTGTGGACAGTCAGAACTTCTACTTGATTCCTCGTAAATCCACTTCTTCCAGAAGAAAATACACATTATTCTGTTTTTGTTTGCTTGTCGTGGATCTTAGCTTAGTAAAAGTTCTGACTGTCCATATAGTAATGGATTTCCGCAAAGTAACGCTTGACTCCATTAGTCATCTTAATAACTACTGAGTTACTAAGTAACGTAAAAGATTTAAATTGAAACTTAATATCCCGTTAAGTGTATAAGTGTATATGATGTAATGCTTTATATAATAGTAGAACTAGTACCGGTTGGAATGCATATATTACATAAAATTTTTATCAAACACATATGTGTAAAAAACCTCAAGGTAATTTCCTATTGCATGTAATTATTAAGATATTTTAAGATAAAATTTCTTAAAGTTATCGAGAAATCTTTTGTTACATAAAAGGAAACCTTTTACGTGTGTGCAAAAACAAGGCGGAGAAAAAAAAAAGAAATAAAAAGTCGATCGAACATGTCTCCTCTTTACGTCGAGTTGCTCGTACGATAAACGATCGAGGCACCCTATAAAGAATGGTAATGTTTTCTCTCATCGCCTCCAAAAGTCGTTCGGCAATTCACTTCTTATATTTTTTTGTTATGGTAATGAACGACAAAACTTTAGCCAAATAACTGATCAGGGGATCCGATCCGAACGCAGTCACAAACAAATACATTACGCGTTAAGAGGCGTTCCTTCTGAATTCGCACACATCAGTAATTTTAAGATTTATAGTTTGGGAAAGGAATCTCAAGTTATTTCCGAATAGAGAGAAACGTTAGCTTTTTCAAAAAACATTAATTATTTTCTTATAATCTATAAAAATTCTTTTTCTTCCATATCTTTCTTATAAAGATAACGCGACAAAATTCACTTTTGCGTTCCTAAGATTAACACAAAAGCCATCAACATAGAATCCAAAAGATATGTTTCGACTAATTAACCTAATTAAGACATCTTGATGAAAATCCAGGAGTTCTTGAAGTGAGGGGGAGGAGGGGGAGGGGAGATGTTAGGCCTCCGGAACTCAGCCGCTCACCTTACGACGCGCGGTAGCTAAGCTTAGCTAAGCTCAGACGCCGGTTTTCTGCGGGAGTGTAGTACTTCCCCGAGCGAGCCGGCCCATTCATGCTGCAGACAAATATGCCATTCCTGTTAAAGTATTCGTCTGCAGCGTGGCTCTACAACTATCAATGAAATAAATAAATAAAACTAAATGTTAAATCTATTTTTATAGAGAATATGATTCCAAAAATTTACATAAAACAGTGTTAAAGATAATTTTTTATAAATACCAGAGCTTCCCTATTTCTCGAGGAACGAACATTAACCCGGCAAGTGTATTGGCTGGATTGATTTGATACTTTTATCAGCGTTGGATAAGATATGACGATGACACCTTCCATCCACATTCCCAAGGTAAATTTATTTTGCCAGTCGTCTTTCATTCATCCTCTCTATATGCCCAAACCATCTAAGCATCCGTTTTTCAACTTTTATCACGACACCTTCTTTGACTCCACATCGCTGTTATATATCTTCATTTCTTATTCTATTATTCAAAGTTACCCCACACATACTTCTTAATGCTCTCATTTCCATCGCAATCAGTCTGCTTTCATAATTCTTCTGTCAAACCCAACTTTCACTACCGTACATCAGAGTCGCAACAAGCACTCCCTGATGAACCGCCAGTCGGGCCGTTATACACACATTTTAACTTTTCATAAAGGAGTGCAGGGCTGCAGGCGTATCACATGATTGCAAGCAATCAACGCCACTAATAGACATCAGACAATGTCACTTTTCGGTTGTCTTCCGTAGAGTCTACTATACCTGAAGATGCCTCGTGTTGGGGCGAAACACGTGTCGTTTACTAGGTGGAAAGTGGAAATGTGTATTTGGTGTTGTGTAAAGTGGTTGGTGGGTGGAGAATTGATGGCCGATTTTCGGTAAGTTTTTGGTTTAAGTTCCAAATAAATCCACTTCATCCAGGAGAAAAACACATTATTAATTTTCTGTTATTGTTTTGCTTGACGCGGATCTTAGCTAAGTAAAACTTTTGACTGTCCACATAGTGATGGATTTCGGCAAAGTAACGCCTGACTCCATTCATAATGTCAAGGGCATTACTGAAACGTTGCCGGCATTTAAGTGTGGACTTCTTCACTCTGGTAATTACGATGTAGTCGATCGACAGTTTCCTATTAAAGATATAGGAAAGGCATATGATGTAAAACTAAAACAAATGCCCAATAAACCTGCCGGTGGAACGGTAAATCTCTCCAGATCCTCGTAAATGTACGTCTTTACGACGCGTTTATAGTACAGTACGCCTATGTTAACATAAAGTAAAATCTTTAAGACCGCCAGCGTAATTAAGAAAGTACTTAGATAACATTTATGGTTCGTTTCATTTAAAGGGGGATTAGTGGCCAACGACACCATTTTAATTTTCTTTCACGTTTCTTCTACATTTATTCATTTTTTATGGGATAGGAGGGCAAACGAGCAAGCGTGTCGCCCAGATGGAAAGCAATCAACGCCGCCCATAGACAACCGCGACGCCGCAGGAGTCGCGCAAGCGCTGCCGGCCTTTTAAGTATGTGTAGGCTTGTTTTTTGAAGGTGCCAATGTCGTATCGAGAAAAGGAAACGAGGCCTATCCAAATACACCTGAAGAACAAAACACACCTGAGATGAAATCCATCGGGTTGACGTCGCTCAAGACCGGGGACATAGGGTCATAAGAAGAATGTCATATCGGTTTGGAAAGACTGTCGGAAGTAGTTGATTCCACAGAGTGGTGGTGCGTGGAAAAAATCCACCCATCCAGATGGTGGGGATGAAACTTTTCTTTACGGCGAGTTGTGCGGTTGTGGAATTCGGCGGCGAAAATTATTCAGAACATTACATGTAATACATACACTATAACATAACAATAATAACAAATATTCTTAAAATTCAAACCCAGCTGCATTTTCCCCAAGTGTCACAGCATGCATATATATAATGCAACGCTTTTTATATGCATGTTTAGTAGCTGAAAATTAAGATGATTAATGGATTCTGGCGTCACTTTGTGGACAGCCATTACTACGTGGAAAGTCAGAACTTTTACTTAGCTAAGATTCGCAACAAGCAAACAAAAATAAAAAAATAATAATGTTTGTTTTAGTGGAAGAAGTGGATTTACGGGGAACTTAAACTAAATCTTACCGGAAAAACGGCTGACAGCAACTCTCAACTTCCCAACCACTATTAACAACACCGACACCAAAAACATACCACCACTTTTCCATATTGCTCACGACACGTATTTCGGCCCAACACGAGGCATCCTCAGGTATAGTAGACTCTGCGGAAGACAACCGTTATAACTTTTTTCCAGTAAAAAACACACATTAACAAAGTACTTAGATAACATTTATGGTTTGTTTCATTTAAAAGGGGATTAGTGTATGGACAGTCAAAAGTTTTACTTAGCTAAGATCCGCGACAAGCAAGACAATAACAGAAAATTAATAATGTGTGTTTTTCCGTTGGGTTTAGTGGATTTATTTGGAACTTAAACCAAAAACTTACCGAAAATCGGCCATCAACTCTCCACCCACCAACCACTATACACAACGCCAAACACACACTATCACTTTTCCATCTTGTACACGACACGTGTTTCGCCCCAACACGAGACATCCTCAGGTATAGTAGACTCTACGGAAGACAACCGAAAAGTTTCAGTTTTCGGTTGTCACTTTTCGGTTGTCTTCCGTAGAGTCTACTATACCTGAGGATGCCTCGTGTTTCAAAGTTTCACTTTTCGGTTGTCACTTTTCGGTTGTCTTCTACGGCCTAGTGTCTACTATATTTGAGTGATGCATTTGTGTTCGGGCGAAACACGTGATCGTGTAGCTAAGATGGAAAAGTGATCGTGACTGTTTAGCGTAACTGTATAGTGGTTGGTGGATGAAGAATTGATAACCGATATTCAGTAAATTATAAATTTAAGTTTCAAATAAATCCACTAAACCCGAACGGAAAAGTATTTCAATTCTAAAGTATATTCGATGTATATGAGTATTCTATGTGAAGCAAGCGATACAATTTAAAAATCCGCTATTTTAAAAAAAGGTTTGACTGTCCATATATATTTGTATGGACAAAAAAAACACAGGTTTCCTTTTAAAACAAGGCTTGCTTGCGATAAGAATTAAATAAATAAATATACTGAGTAATCTCGATATCTAATAATGCTGCTCTACCTACATATAGAATTTTAAATCACTCTCTGCAGCCACACCTGTTGGGAATTCCTAGGAACTGCAACGATTTCAATTATGCTGAAGTATCTAAGCCGAGCGCTTAAATATATCCTACAAGAGGTTGCCATACATCATCAAAACGGTACTACCCATTTTCTTATATTTACCTACGGTCGCCGTTAAAATAAATCATAGTGTAAGAATAATAAGGAAATGCATTTATATGTCGCCAACACTATAAAATTCGCCCAGAAAGTATAGTAAAAGTGCAAAAAAGTTTGTAAAAAATCTTTTATTTATGTCTGGCATGAAATACAAGTTCTATACATATGAACAAAGATTGGCATATTTTCACATGGAAAAATTTGAAACTAGAAGGGAGGATCTTTCGTTGATATTTCTGTACTGTATATCTTATATTGACATTCCTCATATTTATATAAGTTGTGTTAATTTTGCTATACTCATAATACATGCATGAGTGCAAAATTGTAGTTTATTTTACAAATAAATAAAAAGGACCGTGTTTGTAATCAATCCCCCGCCTCGATCGTTGTGTGAATCGTACCACAAAATACATGAAAAGAAAAAAAACGCTTTAGACATTACTCTACGGCAATGTGATACAATTCACGCACTGTATTAAATCTAACATTTTAGTCTGTATAATATTTGATTTGTCTGCTTTCACTTTATGTTAATGTTGTGTCCATCTGTAATTAGGATTACATTTAAGTATGTTTTTAGAACTATTTAGAATAATGTATTATGAATCTAGATCAAGTAAACCTGTAATAAAAATAGGTATTATCATTAATTAGTTATCATTGATTCGATGTTTGATGATAATACATCGATACATCGATTAAATCAACAGTGATAAAAAATATCGGATCGATTCGTATTATAAATCGCATCGTATTATAAACACCGAGTGAATTCGATGTATCGATATATCGAATATCCCTAGCGACTAACCGAAACTTATATACACATACAATACAACAAAATTAGGAATAAGTTAATCATTTCATAAATCCACCGCAACTAAGAGAACAAGTTCCTGTATGCATACTTAAAATTAGTGTTACTAATCTAGTAGACAATTATTACATCGGAATAGCATCAGACTTTTTCGCACCCAGCGTACCATCCACTAAAACGTACGGAGGTTTCGGAAATTCAAACATTTTCCTAGGGGAGTCGGGGTGGAGAGGAGAATCGCATCGCCGAGGGGTGAATTTTCTTTAATAAAAATATATTTGTCTACCTACACCCACAGTAAGACTGACAGATTGTGTAATAGAAAAGCTCCTTCGATTTTTCCATAGATTGGCTCAATCTTTTTATATTTCATTTCGATATCAGACGAAAAGTGGCTGGCACGAATAGTCTTATTTTTATTTATTTTATTTGTTAACCTCTTAGGCACGGATGAATTTTGCACGGTGCTGTTTCTATGTATTGTTATCTTTGTCACGAACCGCCAATTGGACTTCAAATGTTGCGCCGCAAGTGTACTTGGATAGGCCATACTCACCGAAGGAGGAATCCCGATCACAGGCGCTGGATTGGACTCCTCAAGGGAAAAGGAAGCGAGGCCGACCCAAGCACACCTGGAACCACTCCGTAGCTCAAGACCGATCCTAATGAAGAAGCACCGTGGACGCCCTCTGCCCCACCTCGGTAACATTGGACCATAAGAAGTTTTTCAGTACGGCAGATGTGAAAGCAAAACGAGTGTGAAACAATATGTGAAAATTATTATTTAATTTAAACTGTGAGCTAGTTAGTGTGTTACTAGAATACGCCATATCGTGACGCATATTCACAAAAATGACATCCACTAAAGCCAGTAGCGTAGCGAGGACGGGGAGGGGGGGGGGGCAAAAAGGGGGCATCATGCCCCGAGCACTACTCACAAAGACGCGCCAAATGGTACGCAAAACAAAATTGCTGGATAATTTTTATTTTTATTATAATTGATTCCTGGAAAATATAAATTAAAACTAAATTAAGTGCCACTGTAATATAATAACTAAACAGTCTAAATCAAACTGTAATAATATATTCATAATAGAAATGGCACGTCTTTTCAACTGGCAGGGCTGACTCGATCTGTGTCTGTCAGCACTTCCTAATGGCATCTACGATACGTGGATACATAAATTATCTCCTTTCTTGATTTGTCTGATAATATATAATATAATATTATGTTATAATAAATATTTGCAGTGTACAAAGTACAAACATTATTTCTTTCAGAACATTATTTATTTTTATTTTTTAAACCCAATGTAGCTTACCCTAGTTATTTTCAAACGATTTATTAATTTGCGATATTTATTTATTAATTTACGAGTATATATTACATATAATATGGGGGAGGGGGGGTGCTAAATGTATTATGCCCCGGGCGCGAGTTAAGCTCGCTACGCCATTAACTAAAGTCACTCGGTAAGAAAGAAGTCATCCCCGAAAACCACTATAGTGTTCTTGTCTTCACTATAGTCTTTATTTTCGTCATTTTGCTGATGTAAGGTGACGGGAAAAGTCCTACGACTGGTTTCTTCTGGTGGAATTTTATTATAAAAACGATCGCTTAGCACTTCAAATGATTTTGCACCTCAGAGCGTCGGGAAGCAGGCGTTATTAAAAAAAGCAGGTGCGTCTTCCGTACGCCTTGGATATAAATGGGGCCGATTCAAAACACTTTCAATCAAGCGCGAAATGAGACGGGGGCTGTTCGGCCAATTAAATTTTTATTACGCTCCAAGTGCCGGTCATTATGTTTCTTTTTTATGATTATCTATTTAATCATCAAACTGGAAGCCATTAGGAGTTTTATGTCCAGATCGTTCGAGTGAAAGTGTCTCTGGTCGATTCTTATTGTCTGCGCCAAACGGGGATTTATGTAATGGCGCAGTCGTTTTAAAATCTTGAACTTCGGAATGTTCAAACATTTCCTACTGTATTGCCAGCACCTGCTAATTATATATCTTTCACGTTCAATGTTTTGGAAGGAAATGTGTTGTTTCTTCGTCGTTTGTTGTGTTTGTTGTTTCTAATAACTGTTTTACTTGGGACTTTTCCCGCCAACGTACATCAGTGATATTGTGTTTTTATTTCATTTTCATAATTTTATATTATTATCAGTTATATTGTTTAATTGTGGTGGCGTAATGTACAACATAGTTCGATTAAGACTTATAAGTGAAGTGATATGAAATAAATGCGTGTATCGTGACTTTTTAAGTTGACTGAAAAAGTCCATAGAAGGTTTTGGTAGGATAGCCACAATGTTATCAAGACGTAACGTGACAAGCTGACTAGACATTTTTAAAAGATTTTATATTATTCCATTTTACTTGACACTGGAAGAATAGTTTATATACTTATACATATACATATATTACATATATATTTATATGTGTATATATATATATATATATATATATATATATATATATATATATATATATATATATAATTTAAAAAAAAATTTCACCCTACTAAACACTTTAAAAGAAATATGCCATCACTAACGGGGCTTTGCTGGGGCTAACCTCCATCCTCTCATTTGGCTAGTGAGATACACTATGACGAATTTTAGTATACCTTATTTGTAAAAAAATTTTGGTGACGTGGTTTGCCACCCATCACGCCTTGATTGCCACGAAGGCGAGAAGCGACTAACGGAGAGCCGTTTCGCTACGATGAATGTGAGAGGACGAATGGATAAAAAGATACATGAGTGTGAAGGAAGGTGTGCCGGGATCGTAGCGGATGGAGATCTGCGATCTCTGCCTAACCCCTACGGGAAACAGGCGTGATGATATATATGTATATATGTGTGTAATAAATAGAAGCAAACAGCCCAAATTTCCCCGAACCTGAAGGCTGTATAGGCGTACAAACGCTAATATGAAACGATATTTGTTGGAAAAAATGTAAAAACCACCCCGCGGCACCCGAAAAGGTTCACAGAGCAATATGTTCCATCGAAAGTCACTTAGCGGAATGCGTGAGGGAAACTTGAGGAAGCACTATTCGCGGGAAATATTTTTCCCGGATAACTTTTAAAGTATTTAAATTTATATTATAATATATCATATAAAATCTATTGTTGATAAATAAATTGCAGGTCGAGTTTATCGTAATCATCAAGACATTACAGCCGCGAGTGGGTCTGATTCAGTAAATTTTCTCATTTGGGTTTTATTCTGACTTTCTCGCGCCAGTTCTTCACATCGATTTCTTTTACATCATCCATCCATCATCATGTAGGCAGGCGTTAATTTTTGGAAATCCATTACGGAAGACATACATATGTCTTCCGTAGAGTCTACTATACCTGATGATGCCTCGTGTTGAGGCGAAACACGTGTCGTGTGCAATGTCCATAGTGGTTGGGAGGTGGAGAGTTGCTGACGGTTGTTTTTTCGGTAACATTTAGTTTAAGTTCCCCGTAAATCCATATTATTTTTCTGTTTTTGTTTGTCGCGGATCTTAGCTAAGTAAAAGTTCTGACTGTCAATATATTATATAGATATATATATTTACAGAACACATATTATATTATATAGAATTATGGATGTGTTAAAAGAATAGGTATGTATATGTTTTAAAACGTCTTAGCATTGTTTTTATTGCTTTAAATAGTTTTTAATGGGTTAGGCAGGCAGACGAGTAAGCGTGTCATCTGACGGAAAGCAATCAACGCCGCCCATATACATCTGAAGCAACAAAGACATCATAGACGTTGCCGGCCTTTAAGAGTTGAGTTCCTGACTCCGTTAGTCGCTTCTCGCCCTCGTGGGAATCACGATGCGATGGGTGGTGAACCACGTCGCCGTCATTTAAATCAAGGATGCGTTCTTAACATATGGTGGTATGGTCCTTAACACAGAATAATTTAACTTTATTTGTTTACCAACATTCAAATATCGGTCTATTATTAAATCTTTCGCTATATCCATTTGATATCGAATCAGACGAAACGTGTCAATTAGAACAGTATAATGCCATGTTCTGCGATATTCCGTACGTTCTCTTGGAGTCAGTTTCATGTTTCGAATTGTCGATTGTGCATTTTTGATCACCATCTACGAACTCCATATTATGGATAAGTTTATAATGCTACCATATTTAAATGTATCATATTGTTTTTTTTTATTATTTTGACCAAAGGTTCTCCTCACACTTCCTGCATTGCCATTTTGGAAAGCGATGAAAATCCATGAAAATCCAACTACAGAAGTTTTATAATGAATATTTTTTTTCTTTTAAATAATGTAAATAATTTATTACATGATTTAATTATGTTTAATTTTTTTTGTATTGTATGTCTATGTGTATATTAGTTTGAGTAGTAGTATATATATGCATGTATGTCTGTGTGTACGTATCAATGTCGTCACTGTGGTCCGCGGTCCGACCGCGTTGGTTCTTGCTGAAAAGTAGTGCCAGGTGCTCTAATACAATGCCTGGCATATGCTGAGCAAGAATCATTTTATGACACTTGTTCGATTAAAATTGTTTCCTTTTTGTGTTATTTATTTGTATATGATAATATTTGTATAATACTTGTACAATCTATGATACATACATGTATGATATACTTGTACAATCATGACAGAGGAGAATTATTCAGAGAGAAAGAGAGAAAAGGTCCTTAACTTTACTCTTAAAGCAAGGTTCGCCACAAGCTTTTCTTATGTCAAGGGGTAGCACAGTCCATAGTTTAACCATAGTTCATAGTTTAAATTAGTTATACCGCAAAAGAATTGGATATAAAACCGGTACTTAAAGAAGATTCAATTTATTAAAATTCTTGAGACATAAGAATAACTCACCTCAAGCGGAGGAGTAGTAAAAATATAAATGTCACTTTAAATAGAAGTAAAATTAATGTTCGTTCAATTTCGCAACCATCCCGCGCCCCGCGCTCAGAATTGTTAGCGCTACCCTGGAGACGGGTCTCGCAATTCATTTACGCCGGCCGTGATCGGAGATCGAAAGATTTTTATACCGTTTTCTAGCTATGTAGGCATTCACCTCCTCCGCGCTTATGCAGCGAGAACTAGAGCCGTAAGAATAGAGTGGATGTGTCCTTTCGTAATTATTAAAACGAAATTATTATTTTAATAATTATTTTAATTTTTAATTATTTTAATACGAAATTATTCTCATTATCCGTTATAATGAAAATAATTTCGTGAATTTTAGTAACGTTCACAAATTGAGTTAAAGGCAATACAAATTGATAATT
Organism: Baronia brevicornis; assembly: GCA_031353405.1. Classification (NCBI taxonomy): domain Eukaryota; kingdom Metazoa; phylum Arthropoda; class Insecta; order Lepidoptera; family Papilionidae; genus Baronia; species Baronia brevicornis. The sequence goes on along the minus strand of JASFAT010003836.1, from coordinate 40,077 downwards.
CTGAACTTTACTATCTTATATTATTATTTTTAAAGGATATAGTTCACGATAAATATGATCTTAAATTAATTATGAATTATTAATTGTTATAAACTTACCTGAAGAAAGGATTATATGGACAGTCAAAAGTTTTACTTAGCTAAGATCCGCGACAAGCTTTAGCTAAGTAAAACTTTTGAGTGTCCATATAGTGATGGATTTCCGCAAAGTAACGCCTGTCTCCATTAATAATCTGAAGAAAGGATTGTTATATAGAAAGTTTTCAATCTATAAAAAAAAATCCGTATTTTGTTGTTCCTGTAAAATTAACGCAATAGCATTTGAAGCTTTTTATTTTAATTATGATAGGAAAAATTTTAAATTGCTATATCGACAAATGCTGATTACATAAGCTATGAATGGATGGATAGTAAGTTGATTTACTCACTTCAGTGTTATCAGTTTTTTTTTTGTGGGATAAGAAGGCCGCCCATAAAATTCCACCGCGCCATAGGCAGTGCGGAAGTGTTGCCGACCTTTAAGGAAAGTGTCATTATGGGAGTGGGAATGAGAGGGTGAGGGTTAGGGGGAGGGGGGAGGGTCTTGGGCCTCCGGAACTCGGCCGCTCACCGTACGAAGTGCGGTAGGTGAGCTACCACTCAGACGCCGGTTTTCAGCGGGAGTGTGGTCTTCCTCGGGCGAGCCGACCTATTTAGGCTACAGACAAATATTATGCCATTCTTTACAAAGTATTCGTCTGCAGCGTGGCTGTACTACTATTAAAGTATCAGTGTTCAGTGTGTAAAAGTGTATCAGTAGTATCGGTGTTTGAGTTTTCAGAACATCCACACTAATCTTACGTTCGGTGACAATGCACCCAGGAGACAAGTGGATCGTTAACGATGAGAATCATCGATATTATTGTCTGAACCTTAAACGTTGATTTGTTCGCATACCCACTCGCTGTTAACTTCATTTGAATGATATAATACTTGTTGTTTTCTAAAACAAAATCTAATTAATTAAATGGAGAATATTATATAAAGTTTTATCCATGCACTATCTACCAGCTTGAAAACACTAATTGTTTCCACTGAAAATCAGCGCGGTGGCTTGCCGCAGCTTTTTGCTGAGTGGACCTTTCTGTAATCTATTATTGCAGTATATATACAGCGACATACTTGATTGCATATCTTTTTTTATGGCAAACGAGCAGGCGTGTCACCTTTAAGGAAAGTGTCATTATGGAAGTGGGAATAGAAAGGGGGAAACGGGAGGGAGGAGGGTGTTAGAATGAAACAAATGTATATAAACTGTTTCTGTTTTGCTTATTATGCGTATAAAATGTCTTTCTTACACTCGTGTCAAAAACCAAAATGTCGACTCGCGATAGCAATATAATTGTGTGCGCGTGTGACAGAGACAACTAATAGAGATCGTATGAAATTTATTCAACATCGTCACTGCACTTATGTAAAATTAAAAAATACTTCGATGCTCTCATAGACATATAAAATACACACATATAAAATAGAGTTAGCATACGTAATGTGTGAAAATATGCAAAAATCCAAAGCGAAGATTCTTATATTTGCTTGACTAATGGAATGTTTTCGCTTTCATTTGTGCATAGTAAATTTTAAACGTGAAATATTGAGTCATGAATGAATTGGAATTTAGAATTCTCTCAGACATGGAATCCGAAAGTGAAATCCGCTAGAAGCTTTCAATGAGATGAATGCCAGCCAATCAAAATTCTGCGACTAATGCTGATAATAGAGAAATTCGCTCGACACGAATACTAATTTTTTTTTCTTTACGCAAGATGAATTACAATTATTCTATTTTTAATATTTTTTCCTTTTGGAATTGAAGAAACTTGCAATATTAAAACCATTTCACTGACAAGCGTACCTTTGTTATTCTCATCTTTAGAAGTAGGAATATCTTAATTCGTAAGGATAACACTTACGATCCAAGGTTTAGATTCTATCATTGGACTTTTGATGTGAATTGCTTTTCCAGCACAAACACTATTAATATGAATTGTTATCAAGAATCCTAGCAATATTAAAATAATACTAGTATCTATATAATAATCTTCTTTGAAAACATAAAATTGTGGTTTTATATTTCATTTTGAAGATTATAAATGGAGTCAGGCGTTACTTTGCGGAAATCCATCACTATGTGGACAGTCAAAAGTTTTACTTAGCTAAGATCCGCGACGAGCAAAACAATAACAGAAAATTAATAATGTGTGTTTTTCTTGCTGGCTGAAGTGGATTTATTTGGAACTTAAACCAAAAACTTACCGAAAACGGGTCATCAATTCTCCACCCACCAACCACTATACACAACACTAAACACACACTACCATTTTTCCACCTTGTAAACGACACGTGTTTTGCCCCAACACGAGGCATCTTCAGGCATAGTAGACTCTACGGAAGACAATCGAAAAACACGTGTCGTGGGAGGGGGAGGGGAGGGGTGGTGGTGGGGGAAGGTGTTGGGCCTCCGGAACTCAGACCACTCACCGTACGAAGCGCGGTAGCTATGCTACCACTCAGATGCCGGTTTTCTGCGGGAGTGTGGTACTTCCCCGGGCGAGCCGGCCCATTCATGCTACAGACAAATAATATGACCATTCTTGACAAGGTATTCATCTGCAGCGTGGCTTTACCACTTATGAATGGTCCCATAAACCAGACTTCGCCAACTGTCATCATCTCTTTTAATTAGACTCAGCATCTTACGTAGGATATTAGGATCAAAAAAAAATAAGGCGTCGAATGCTCTCAGTCTAACAGCTCTAAGACCAATAGAAAACTTTGTATAGCGTTGAAACTGACTATTTTTGAATGATCAGATACAATGTTGAAGATCAAGAAGTTTTTTGGCGCTGGTCGTTATGATTATTAATGGAGTCAGGCGTTACTTTGTGGAAATTACAGTCAAAAGTTTTACTTAGCTAAGATCCGCGACAAGCAAAACAATAATAGAAAATTATTAATGTGTGTTTTGTTGCTTTCAGTTGTCTTCCGTAGAGTCTACTATACCTGAAGATGCCTCGTGTTGGGGCGAAACACGTGTCGTTTACAAGGTGGAAAAGTGGTAGTGTGTTTGGTGTTGTGTATACTGGTTGGTGGGTGGAGGGTTGTTTTCGGTAAGTTACCGATTTTCGGTAAGTTTTCAGTTTAAGTTCCAAATAAATCCACTTCATCCATCAGGAAAACACACATTATTAATTTTCTGTTATTGATCTTAGCTAAGTAAAACTTTTGACTGTCCGCTGGTGGTTACTTTTCATTTTGCGGTTTTCTGCGTTTACGCCATTTCGCGTCGGTATATTCAAACGATGCCATGAATACGCCGCGGAAGCCATTACTGCAAGCGTATAAAACAATTTCTGCTAAATAAAAAGGCAGCGCCATAAACGGTGAACGTAAGAGCCAACAGCCGCGCCGATTACCCAAACTCATTGAAAATGATACAAGGTTTTCGTCGCTCGTGCCAAGTACCCACCCGCGTTGGATGTACGGACTTTTTACGGGATTATTCTGATCCTTAAATATTATATGTACTTGAACTTTTCACTGGATGTATTTAAGAGAAGAATTCAAGAACATTTCCTTTCAGTATAAAATATTTATATATGTATCCATCTATATATATATATATGTATATATATATATATATATATATATGTATATATATATGTATATATATATGTATGTGTATATATATATATGTATGTATCCTCTTATTTATATAGTATTGTTATGTATATTATTATTATATTTTGTTGTTGTACACTTATTTCTATCCTCGCAGCTTATCTTATTTCTCTTTCACTCCTAGGTTTGCTGGAAGAAAACTCAATTTTGAGTTAAGGCCGCCTTTGTACATCTTCTTTCCTTTTAATTCTTGTATGTCGTGTTTTATGTGTACAATAAAGTATTAAATAAATAGAGCCTTAGACAGTGCAGAAGCATTGCCGGCCTTTAAGGAAAGTGTCATTATTGGAGGGGGAGGGAAGGGGAGGGGAAAGGGGCGGCTGGTCCTCCGAAACTCAACCGCTCATCGGACGAAGCACGGTAGCTAATCTACCACTTAGACGCCGGTTATCTGCGGGAGTGTGGTACTTCCCCGGGCGGCCCGGCCCATTCACGCTACAGACAAATAATATGCCATTCTTGGCAAAGTATTCGTCTGCAGCGTGGCAGTACAACTACAAAAAAAAACGAAAACTTAACACCAAATACGAGAAAACTTTAGATTTTTTAAAAAAATTATACGTGTTTACTCATTAACAGTCAGTTTTAACGCTGTACAAATTTTTTTATTCGGTGCAGTATTTTTTTTTATCAAAATATGCTATGTTTTTTTTATATTTATGCCAAAATTATTTTTTACAGCTACAATATTGTAAATAATAATAGGAATAATGCTGGTAAAGCCATGGTAGTATGAATGGGCCAGTCCTACTCAGGAAGAATCTCACACATGCATTATCGTTGTCAAGTGGATAGCATTAACTCCTAAGGCAAAGGCCCAATACTTTTTTTACCCTTTCTTTATAAACTGGGATAGTTTTCACGTGGCACTTTCAGAATAACCCTGCAAAATTTAACCGAATGCATAAATAACAAGCTTAATTGGGAGTAAAATTTCACTGCAGTTATGATGTACTACTCGAAGGTTTTATTCTGGTCTTGTATTTTATGAAAATATGCATAATAAATGCAATAATAATAGATGACCGATTGGCTCAGTGGCGGGGCCCGCCGCTCGCGGAACCAATGGTCGCGGGTTCGATCCCCGCATCGGAATAAATATATGTATAGACTAATAAATATTTAATCCGAGTCTAGTAATCCCCCAATCCGCATTTCTGTTCCTGCCCTTTCCTTTCTTCTCTATCCTTTCTCTTGCTCTCCGCCAATCCACCGTCTGCCGTGCCAATGGATGGGTGGCTAAGGGCGAGCTTAATCGCAAGCATGCAGACCGTCGCGGGATCGGGCTGCCCGGGTACTATGGTGCCGTACCTCAGCATGCAGGGCTCTGCTGGGGCTGACCTCCATCCTCCCTTACGGCTCGTGGGATTCGCTAAGACGAATTTAATAAACCTAATTTGTTGAAAATGGCGGTGGTTCGCCACCCGTCACGTCTCGATTGTCACGAAGGCGAAAAGCGACCAGTGGAGAGCTATTTCGCTGCGATGAGTGGTAGTAGATGAAGCTGTGGTCTCTGCCAATCCCTGCGGGGGATAGGCGTGAAAATAAAAAATAATAATATTCAGGGAGCACCTTTGCCTAGTCGCCTGTAAGGTAGTTATGGTATAGTATGGTATCCAATTGTTGACAAATGAACATTTCTTATTCTTATTAATGGAGTCAGGCGTTACTTTGCGGAAATCCATCACTATATGGACAGTCAAAGTTTTACTTAGCTAAGATCCGCGACAAGCAAAACAATAACAGAAAATTAATAATGTGTTTTTTTTCCGTTGGGTTAAGTGGATTTATTTGGAATTTAAACCAAAAACTTACCGAAAAAGTGACGTCACTTTTCGGTTGTCTTCCGTAGAGTCTACTATACCTGAAGATGCCTCGTGTTGGGGCGAAACACGTGTCGTTTACAAGATGGAAAAGTGATAATGTGTGTATAGTGGTTGGTGGGTGGAGAATTGATGGCCGATTTTCGGTAAGTTTTTGGTTTAAGTTCCAAATAAAAACACTTAACCCAACGAAAAAAAAACACATGATTAATTTTCTGTTATTATTTTGCTTGTCGCGGATCTTAGCTAAGTAAAACTTTGATTTCATATTCTATCATTCAAAGTTAGAAAAGGATAGAGAAGAATGGAAAGGGCAGAGAAAAGGAAAGATGGATTTAAGCAGAATGACAGAGGTATAATACTACCGCAACGGAAGACAAGGAGTGATACGGTAGTAGCTCGGGAGGCCGGGGTCGCGTACCCATGTATCAATACCATAACTACCAGACAGGCGACTAGGCAAAGAGTATACCTGATAACAAATCTTGATAAAAAGTGTAAATAATATAATTGTGGCTTGTACTATGGCAGCGAGGTAAATCGTATTCCATTCTATTCTATCCCTCTTTTGTCTCACAAGGAATAAATAATATAATAAAATAACTTCCCCAAAGTAAATCCGCCTGACATTTCGCCATTGATCTCGTCTTAGTGTCGCCGACTCATGTCATTAATGTAACAATTGCAAACTAAATTTTGTGAACGGAACAAACTTTGCGAGATCACTCAGCTTAGCTAAAGCCGTTGACAAAGACTCGTTTAACTTTGTCTATTAACTTAACTTTTTCTCTTTTCGCTGCTCCCCCGCCTTTCGCTGTGTTTCAATTACAAGTCGTTTACTATCATTATTTTGCAGTATTATAATACATCTTTTATATTATAAAAAAATAGGTGTAAAAAAAATATTTTTATGTGTATATTTTTGTATATTTTTTAATGGTAGAGCCACGCTGCACACGAATACTTTGTCAAGAACGGCATATTATTTGTTTGTAGCAGGAATCGGTCTGTTCGCCCGGGAAATTACCACACTTTCGCAGAAAACCGGAGGCTGAGTGGCTGAGCCCAACAACTTCCCTTTAGTGAAGAAGCTTTATTATGTGAATTTTATTTGGAAAACTGAAATTTTCTTCAAATTTGGCTAAATATTGACTGACAGAATATACTATAATAATATTATCAAAAGGAAATAATACTTTTTAAAAATATTATTCAAATTCTTGCTAATAATTGTTAAAAATTATAATGATTATTCTAAGAAATGGTATATATCAGTAGTCCAATGGAAGATATGATCTCTAGACATTACAAATCGTAAGCCAGAGCCTTACATACTGAGCTATTGCCGCTTTATACACCTAAAGTGTGCATTAAAGCTTAAATAAATAACTTAAAAAAGAATATTCTTAGCACACGGAAACTTCGGAAAAATCGGAGTATGGAGCTCGGCACAGATGTGTTGAACGATCACAACGACAAATTGTTCCGCGGCAAATTGCTTTCCCAAACTCGCAGTGGGCGAATTTATATTTTTCTAATCGTATCTGAACATATGAAAGAGCCACTGACGTAACATATCAATTACTTGATCCCTTAATTTCAATGATTAATCGCTTGGGGCGTATTTGACTTGTGTAAGACGGTTTTGACTTGACCTAAACAAGCAAAACAGCAATCTTAAGTTACCCGAAGTAATATTCTTCACATAATCAACATAATCATAAGCTGATGTTGTTTAATTATCTGTTGAGAATATTTTTTTAATAAATCCTTGAATGCTGGTGGTATCAATCAAAAACTTGCAGCAGTCCACTGCTGGATATTGGCCTGCCCCATGAAGCGCCACCTATCCCGATCTTTGGCTTCACGCATCCAGTTTCTGCTAGCCGCCCAGCGCACTATCTAGCCGAGGGGCGTCTCACACTACGTTGACCGAGACGCGGTCTCCACTCTAGCACTCGTCTGCTCCAACGATTGCCGAATCTCCGATAAACGTGATTTTGATTCCCATTGATGCTATGATAGCTGCCAAGCCTAGTTAAATCGGCTTATTTTTCTAAGTTGTTTCCAAACAACTAAGAGAAAGAAGCCGACAGAAGGATTGGGTGGACCCAATTGCATGATTTGTCCGAGGTTTACTACTGGATAACTTCGAGAGTTTACCTTTGACGATGGTCGGTTGTGAATCCAAACGAGCGTTGACCATGACTTTAGTTTTATCGAAGTTTATGGTCAAACTGACACGTCGAGAGGATTCATTAAGGCTGTTGAGGATCTCTTGCAGTTCCTGTAGCGAACAGAATGCTGGTGGTATGGGGTATAATAAAACGCATCATATCTGCATCGTCACTTATCAATGTGGTGGGGATGAAACATTTTTTTTGCGGCAAGTTGCGACAAAAGTGAGGATAGAGCTTGAAAGATGAAGGACAAACGCTACTTGAGGCCAAGTTGTTCTAAAATGAAATGATCCTAAATTATGCCCAAATATCCTCAACATTTTCCTCCAGTATCACATTTCAAAATATATGCATGTATACTGGGATGCTTATACTTTTGGAACCTTTCAGACGATGTAGCTGAATCCTCGTACAGAAAATCAATCAATCGTCAAACTTTTGCAATAAGTATTATATATCAAATAATGAAAAACATTTCGTTAGCCTCAATAAATAATTTGCGTTTGAAACTCGTTACGATACATAAAACTGTAGTTATTTGTGTTTGTAAGCCAGACTTTATAGTTGTTTTGGTGAAGTTGCCGGCAAAACATAGCAATTCCCAGAAACTTGTGAGCAAGATTCTCTTTTTGCCCGTCAACGAGTCCTGACTTAAATAATAGACGACGACAAAAACAAATTAACTTCCCCTAATGTAAATAAAGCTACGTTTCATAAAATATTTGGAATTTCTTTTGAATAACAATAAACAAACAACAAGTTAACCACAACTGTGTTTTTATGTCTGTTCTGGTAAAAACCTTTAAACATACATACATATCGTCACGCCTGTTTCCCGTAGGGGTAGGCAGAGACCACAGATCTTCATCCGCCACAATCCCGGTACACCTTCATTGCTTCCTCTACACTCATCCATTTTGTCATCCATCCTTCCTCTCACATTCATCGTAGCGAAACGGCTCTCCGTTAGTCACTTCTCATCCTCATGGGAATCAGGACGTGACGGGTGGCACACCACATCGCCGTCATTTTTCAACAAATTAGATTGATTAAAATTCACCATAGTGAATCCCACAAAAATTTTAAAATAATATTTAAAAGCTAAGTCAATAATATAATATTACTTTCTATAGAAGAGGTCGGCACACGAGATTAGCTTTTTTATACAACCTATATATACGTATATATATCACTCTGTTGAGCACTGACTTCCCCAATTTCTAGAAGAATATACATTAACCCACCACACTCGTCCACCGTGGACTGGTAGGGCTTTCAGACTATGAATAAATACATATTTGTGGGCCTTAAATATTTATATTAATGTAGGAATCACACTTGCGACCATTCAAAGACTGCGAAACAGTTTTTCAGACAGCTGACAGCTGTTTGTGTCTTTTTAAACGAATGAATAAACAGTATGAAGTGGCTCCGGCCAGATAGCGCGACGATCTACGAAGGAGACCTGAAAAAACTGGATGCGTGGAACGAAAGATAGAGTTAAATGATTTGCTTCTGTACAACTGTGAACTGTCACATGATGATGATGATGAGTATATACAAAAAAAATAAAATGGATTTGATCTATAATACTCTTCTAGGGTTATTAAAAGACGCGTGACTATCTCTGGCATTCGTGGTTGAAAGTTGTTAATTAAAGGAATACTTTAATGAGCAACCTGCAGGCGGTTATTTCGCTTAGATACAACGCAATTTGTTGTTTTCCTACTAAAGCTACATAGATAAGGACTGCCTGATTTTGCAAGAAAGAGAATATACAGCCAGCTGAGCGCAATGAACCATTCAGTGTTACACTTCGGGCAATTTTGCACTTTGGGTAGTTTTACGCTTCACGCAGTTGTTCGTTCCGAGCAGTTTTGCGTTTCGGGCAGTTTTGAGTTTCGAGTAATTTTGCGTTTCGAGCAGTTACGTTTCGAGCGGTTTTATGGTTCGGTGTTGGTGTCTCACAATTGCCATATTTACAAATTTACAACGTGAACTACAGATATTCAACCCATTCTAGATAATGTAGTACCTTGATGAAATAATCAATGAAAAAGTCATGCATCAAAGATATGGTATGATACCTCACTACATAAAATCAATGTAGTTTTAAGTTTACTACGGAAAAAACGGAGCAAATATTGTTGTATGAAGTTATTGAAACGTTATGCGTGTCGTGGCCCGCACGCGTCGGGAACGTTACTAAATCACACGAGTGGGGAATTTGTCTCGTCAATTTATGCACGAGGAATAAATCTAAGAGCGGGGTGCGGTGGATCCAATAAAATCAGACGTAGTCTAAAGAAGGGCGGTACTGTAACTTTGAATTCTCGGTTTTATTCCGTTCTCTTACTATCTCATTTTCGAAGAAGTGAGTATGAGACAGAAATAGTAGCTTTACTAAATCTTAATTATAGAGTAATAATATGAGAGTAATTAAGAAGTATATATATATATATATATATATATATATATATATATATATATATATATATATATATATATATATATATATATATATATATATATATATATATATATATATATATATATATATATATATATATATATATATATATATATCATGTATATATATATATATATATATATATATATGTATTCAGCAAATCATCAACGTAATTTCACTGTATTTACCTCTCTCCACAGATCTCCGTCCGCTACAATCCCCTCCCTGTTTCTTCCACACTCATGCATCTTTGTATCCATCCTTCCTCGTATTTTCATCGTAGCGAAACATATCAAATTAGGTATATTAAAATTCGTACTCGGTATAAGTATAAAATATTCTACTACATTATTGAATATATTTATCTTCCATTTTTTCTACACTGTACCAATGCATGACGCTACTAAACGAATACCTACGTACCTAGTCGTATATATTATACGTGTGGACTACATCGTTTGATTACGGAAACGAAAGAATCTCTCGCTAGAGAATAGAGCTGTATATGCTACCTCGGTTTGGTTGTATGTTTCTTCCTGTCGCTCTATATTAACTGCTTGATTTATATACGTAATGTATAAACGATTAATTGTGTGTATATATCCAAATCAGTTACATCACTGCGGTCTGCGATTTGACTACATTGGCCCATGCTAAAAACAATTATTTTTTTTTATGGTAGGGCAAATAAGGTATCGTGTCATCCAACAGAAAGCAATCAACGCCGCCCATACACGCCTAGACATCTAAAACAAATGTTATGATTAATGGAGTCCGCGTTACTTGGATCGATTACTATGTGGACAGTCAGAACTTTTACTTAGCCAAGATCCGCGAAAAGCAAACAAAAATAGAAAAATTGTAATAATGTGTGTTTTCTGTTGGAAGAAGTGGATTTACGGGGCGCTTAAACTAAATCTTATCGAAAAAACTGCAGTCATCAACTCTCCACTTCCCAACCACTATCAAAAATACCAAACACACACTACCACTTTTCCACATTGACCGTGTTTCGACTCAACACGAGTCATCATCAGGTATAGTAGACTCCACGGAAGACAGCCGTAAAGTGACTTAACAACAACTTAACGGTCGTCTTCCGTAGAGTCTACTATAACAACTTTTCTGTTTTTGTTTGCTTGTCGCGGATCTTAGCTAAGTAAAAGTTCTAACTGTCCACATAGAAAATGTTATGGTAACTTTCACTATGTGTCAATCAAGTTTGTATCCAAAGTTTTAATTAATTAATGCTGTCATCGTTAATTAGTTGACAGATTCGTAGCGCTTAATCTATTTCATTAATTCACTCATTAAAACTATTTCATACTGGGTTTTGACATACACATTTTGTATGTATTACCCAGTTTTATTTTGTTAGATAGATATATTCGATTTTTTTATATATTCACGCCTATCCCCCGCAGGGGTTGGCAGAGACCACAGAGTTCCATCCGCTACCATTCTTCGCAGCGAAACGGCTCTCCATTGGTTGCTTCTCGCCCTCAATGAGAATCAGGACGTGACAGGTGACGAACCACGTCGCCGCCAAATCAATTATTCATTGTAATATTTGTATACAAATGGCGGTCTTATCGCTAATAGCGATTTCTTCCAGACAACCGTATGTATATAATGATGTGGCGTAACAAAAATACGCATAAGTCATTTGTTTTTCGGTTGCTATTGGAAACATAGGTTTCCGTCTTTTCAATTCAAATAATTCGGATAATACTGCCCACAACATAAATATAGGTTACCCATTATATAGTTAAATAATAAACGAATATATAAAAAGCTACAAAGGTAAGTGTTAGTCATATTTCAACCTGGAAAAGCTTATATTTACAGGAAAAGTGGAAGGGAAGAGATTCAAGAGGCACAACTCAACTCAACAAGGTCCAGCGGTGTAAAATACTAGACATGAAAATCCTTGACGTGATAGATCAGGATTGAGGCCTTTCAGATATGGGAGCAGATTTGTTTATGTACAACAACAAGCAATCAAGTCGATCTTGAAAAGGAGTTTTATTGTGTTAGTTATATCTTTTGAAAATAAGTTGTTGAACTTTGTTAATGGAGTCAGGCGTTACTTTGCTGAAATCCATCACTATGTAGACAGTCAAAAGTTTTACTTAGCTAAGGTCCGCGACAAGCAAACAATAACAGAAAATTAATAATGTGTTTTTTCCTGCCGGATGAAGTGGATTTATTTGGAACATAAACCAAAAACTTGCCGAAAAACGGCCAGCAACTCTCCACCCACCGACAGGAAAGCACGCATTATTAATTTTCTGTTAATGTTTGCTTGTCGCGGATCTTAGCTAAAAACCAAAAAACTTTTGTCTGTTCACATGTTGAACTTTGGATAAAATCTTTCGCATATTTTTAAAGATATTTAAGTGGACAGTCAGAATTTTTCCTAGGCTAAGAGCTGCGAGAAGCAAACAAATGGAGGAAAATAATAATATATGTTTTTCTTGTAAGTATAATAGATTTGCAGAGAACTTAATCTTACCGAAAAACGGTCGACAGTAACTCTCCACTTTCCAACCACTGCCAACAACACCAAGCATACACCACCACTTTTCCACAATATACACGACACGTGTTTCATCTCAACACGAGACTACATCGGATATAGTAGACTCTACTATTATATACTAGAAGTTATCAAACGGTAGTTTAATTTATAATTTATAAGTAATAATTTACGCCCGACTGTATTAAACACATTTAAATAAAATACATAAATAATAAATTCAATCTACTATAAAATTCTCAACAATAATTGAAACACAACGTTCAAATTAAACCGCTTAGTTTATATAATGTGAGTATTAAAACAGGATTTAAAATACACTGTCCACTAAGTGGGTTAAATGGGAGATTCAATTTTTGTGGAAGTTCGTCATTTAGTTGTATGTAGTGGTAGAGCCACGCTGCAGACGAATACTTTGTCAAGAATGGCATATTATTTGTCTGTAGCATGAATGGGCCGGCTCGCCCGGGGAAGTACCGCGCTTCGTTCGGTGAGCGGTTTAGTTTTGGAGGAGGAATAATTTTTCAATTCTTACTATAAATTCACACTCTCCTTATGGATATATATTTATATATACGATATATTTATATATACGATATATTTATATATACGATATATTTATATATACGATATATTTATATATACGATATATTTATATATCGTGTTCAAATTTTCAATCGTTAATAAAATATTGTTTTCATCCACTAAAGTTCAAATAGTGGATGACACTTGATGTTAATAGTTTTTGTTTTCAAATATTTATTAAATTTAAATAAAAATTTTACTATAATTTTATATTATTATTATATATTCACGCCTATCCCCCGCAGGGGTTGGCAGAGACCACAGAGCTACATCCACTGCCATTCATCGCAGCGAAACGGCTCGTTGTTGGTCGCTTTTCGCCCTCGTGAGAATCAGGACGTGACGGGTGGCGAACCACGTCGCCGTCATTTTTCGACAAATTAGGTATATTAAATTCGTCTTAGTGAAGCGAGCGCAAGGGAGGATGGAGGTCAGCCCCAGCAGAGCCCTGCATGCTGAGGTAAGGCACCATAGTCCCCGGGGGAGCCCGACCCCGGGACGATCGGCACGCTTTCGACTAGGCTCGCCCCTAGCCACGCATCCATTGGCACGGCAGACCGTGGATTGGCGGAGAGGAAGGGAAAGGATAGAGAAGAAAGGAAGGGGCAGGAAAGGAAATGCGGATTGGGGGGGTTACCAGACGCGGAATAAACATTTATAAATCCATATAAATATTTATTCCGATGCGGGAATCGAACCCGCAACCATTGACTCCACGGGCGGAGGGCCCCGCCACTGAGCCAATCGATCGGTCATTTTATATGGGAGATATCAATTTTATATGGGAGAAATAAAATCACTTAGATATTTAGCGGAATATAAAAGTAGGAAGTGACTTTAAAATATGTCTTTACTTGTTATAATATATTGCAATAAGATAAAGTGAAAAAGTAATACTAAATATACATAGGTATTGTGGCGTGCCTGCCGTACTGCTTCTTACGGCGACACCCGGGATCTTTAGGGGGTTTTTGTCTTCATAATAAAATTCTTCGAAATTATATTATTTTATTCTTCTTATTTCTTTTTACATTTATATTATATTCATTATTACTTTTTTACACTTTTTATACTTTTTAATTTACATTTAATATGTATGCCGAATGGGTGACATGTCTATTTTTATAAAAACGTCAATTGAACTAATCATTTGGTTTTAATAGAATATTATTTCTTTTTAATTTTAAAAACAGAATTTAAAAAGAAATAAAACAAAGAGTGTTATTGCATTAGTGATACATTTTATTAATGTTTCACTACATGCCGCCCCTCCATAAAATAAATTTTCAGAATGAAAAATTTTCTTATGGCAAATAAAAATTAAGCTACAAATCAATAAATTTTTAAAAATACAATTATATATTAGTTTTTAAAAATTAAATTTTAAGTGGAGGAAAAGAGATTTTAATTATAAGGATACTACATACATGCTTATCATCCAACAAAGATGACCCCAAAATCCTAAGATTTAATTGGGTTTAGCAAGCAGCAGATCCGATCAAAGAAAAACCCCATTCCTAACCATGCCCTAATCTATAATATTCTTAGAAAAATCAAATTTTATACTACAAAACATTTTTACATGTACTTCATGTTCCTTTAGTCACAACAGCATTCTTTCAGCAGCATATTTTCTTCTTTTTGCAATCATATCTCAATATCGCATCTTCTCAATTAACATCAAACAATAACATCTTCTCAATATTGTATAGTCTTCTATCTGCGCGGTCTTCTACTTAATGCATCATCTTCTATATTATGCAGTCTTCTATTTAATCGTATATACGCTCTCTACGTCTTCTATTTAACCGGCCTTCTATCTGACTGGTCTTCTATTTATCTTGTGTTTTAGCGAAATAATCTTCAATCTAAATAAAACACAGAGTTTTATTGCATTAATGATACATTTATTAATGTATCACTACAGTATATAAGGCAAAATACACCTTAATAATTATATCAATACAGTTGAATTTTGTTTGATTTAACTGAACTGTGACACAAAGGGTATCACTTGTCCACTGACAGCTTGATATACAATGACAGTTACTTACCTATGCGGGAGTCACTGTTTTATACAAATCTATACAAAGGCGCTTAAATGCTATAAATTTTTTAACATAACTTTACATTGTAGTTATTTATGTTTAGTTATTTCTGACAGGGAGGAGATAGATGCCCTGGAAATGTGGTGTTGGTGGAGAATGCTCATGTTATGGACTGAGTTCAGAACAAACGTCTTCATTCTCCAATAACTGAATGTTAAGCGAAGCCTATCCTCGGTCGCGTAACAATAGCAGCATTTAATATTACACTTAGTTTGAAATTTCAAAATACAGTTTTAAGTTATCACTTCTGTCGGCGATCCCCATGATTTTCAACGATTTTTTTTTTTAAAGAAAATCTAACTAAACAAACGAAAATAACTTTTTAACGTTTAGCAATATAAGACTATAGGAACGTGAAAGCTTTTCTGTTTTTCCTTCATGAGCGAGAAAAATGTATTGGCATAACTGCTCTCCATTATGTAAAGTCAGAATGTGACTAATGCGGCCCGTCTGGCGGTTCACCAGGGAGTGCTTGTTCTCTAAGGTACGGTAGTTAAAGTTGGGTTTGACAAAAGAGTCATGAATGTAGACTGAATGCGATGGAAAGGAGAGGGTGGGGTAACTTAATGAGAGAGAGAGGGTGGGTAAATTTACGTTGTGGATGTGAATGGAAGGGTCGGTAGGGGAAGACCAAGCAAAACATACCTTGATCAAATTGCCGAAGTTTTTAAAAACGGCCAGTCCAATAGTACCATTAACCGAAGAGCTTGCAAGAAGAAAGGTCCTCCACCCTCATCTGTGGAGGAAGCAAGGAAAGTATGCCAAGATCGTAGCGAATGGAGATATGTGGTCTCTGCCCACCCCAACGGATAACAGGCGTGACGATATATATGTATGTATTATGATTCATATAACCAATATTTCTTTGTCAAGTTATGGTAAATTAAATACTACACCTATATTTTTTAGTGAAGAAGTTTTTTTTTTATTCACTAACCTGCACGTTTGTTAGCCTTTGTCTACTGTATATTAAAAAAAATACTTTTATCAACAGAATTTGTACAATTAAAATTTTTGCCATTACGCCTACAAAAATCTGAATAACAATTATTCAAATAGCACTGTGAATAATCTGCGATAATTGTTACTGCAGGCGTATAAAACACTTAAAATAAAAATGCGCACAGCAAATAATAAATTTAGCAGCTAACAGCGTGGCCGATTACCAGACTCATGGAAAATGATACAAAGCTTTCGTCGCTTTTGCCAAGTGCCTTCTTGTGTATAATGTGCGGATGTTTTAAGGAATAATTCTGCATGGTAAAGAAAATTTTCAAAATTTTTTAAATTGAAGTTTCATAATTTTTTAAAAATATAAGGTCGTGTTAAAAAACTTTTTTTATTTAAACTCTTTTTGATGAAATTGACCATTTTTTAGCACTATCAACCTGTGGACAGACAGAAAAAGTTGATTTGCAGCTTGAAATAAAATAAACTAAAAACTTCTTATAAGTTATAACTTAAAAAGTTCGACTACAGAATACATAATAATACTTATACGTGTACACATACATACATATACATATATACACACTTACATATTATACATATATATCCATATACAATAAACATATAAGTACACAAAAAAAAATTAAGAAGGAAAAGTAATATTCACCTTGCAGCAAGTACTCTCATCTTTATGTACAGGACTTTTTGAGTTTACAAAAGAATTTGTTTGAGGCTGAGGCTTTATAATTTCACAAAGAATATTAGATTGAATGGTTGAATTGATGGGTTGGTGAATGATTTATAGGTAATGCTAGTGCGGTGTGAAGGAATCTCAGTCATTGCAAATTACAACGTACCGAAAATATGCAAATATAACAATAACCTTTTGATGTAATTGTATATAAAGGTTATATTTGTATGCATTATGTATTTTTCGTGTAGCAATGACAATCCTGCACAAAATTTGTATGGGCATTCATGACGCCATATTGTAATTATTTCAATATGACGTCATGACGCGGTTGGATTTAAAAGGCTAAATAGACATTTGTTGTTTATGATATTATTATGCTAAAATATATTGAAGTTTTATTGCCTGAAACATACACATGTAATATGTGGACAATCAGAATTCTTACTTAGCTCGGCTAGCTAAGATCCGCGATAAGCAAACAAAGATAGAAAAATAATAATGTGTGTGTTTTTTATTGGAAGAAATTGTTTTACGGGGAACTTAAACTAAATCTTACCGAAAAAACGGCCGTCAGCCACTCTCCACTCCCCAACTACTATCAACAACACCAACACCAAATACACACCACCACTCTTCCACAATGTACGCGACACGTGTTTTGCCTCAACACGAGGCATCATCAGGTATAGTAGACTCTACGGAAGACAACCGTTAAGTAAGAATCACCGCTATGTGAAACCAGCTACCTTCGGCTGTCTTTCCGAACCGATACGACATTGGCACCTTCAAAAAACAAGCCTAAACATACCTAAAAGACCAGCAACGCTTCCGTGACTCCTACGGTGTCGCGGTTATCATGGACGGTGTTGATAGCTTTCCATCAGGCGGCACGCTTGCCCGTTTGCCCTCCTATCCCATAAAAAAAAGAATTCTGAATATCCACCTAGTAATAGATTTCCGCAAGGTGACGCCTGACTCCATTAATCATAGACATGTAATGTTGATGATGATGACATCTTTAACAATTGTCGCAGTAGTTCTAGGCCATGAATCAATGATCCTAGGATGAAATGCCAATAATGATGGAATTTATTTCTCAACACAAAAATTAATTTTTGAGTCTGTTGATGAAATTTGTATAGTATGTATTCGATACATGCGAATTCTCCTCCATTTTCAATACAAATTCAATACATTGTGTTATATTTTATATATTCACGCCTATCCCCCACAGGGATTGGCAGAGACCACAGAGCTCCGCTGCCATTCATCGCAACGAAACGGCTCATCATTGGTCGCTTTTCGCCCTCGTGAGAATCAGGACGTGACGGGTGGCGAACCACGTCGCCGACATTTTTCTACAAATTAGGTATATTAAATTCGTCTTAGTGAATCCCACGAGCCGCAAGGGAGGATGGACGTCAACCCCAGCAGAGCCCTGCATGCTGAGGTAAGGCAACATAGTCCCCGGGGGAGCCCGACCCCGGGACGATCGGCACGCTTGCGACTAGGCTCGCCCCTAGCCACGCATACATTGGCACGACAGACCGTGGATTGGCGGAGAGGAAGGGAAAGGATAGAGAAGAAAGGAAGGGGCAGGAAAGGAAATGCGGATTGGGGGGTTACCAGACTCGGAATAAACATTTATAAATCCATATAAATATTTATTCCGATGCGGGAATCGAACCCGCGACCATTGACTCCGCGGTCGGAGGGCCCCACCACTGAGCCAATCGGTCGTCTTATTGTGTAAAGGAGGATTTGGGCGTTATATTTGTATTTGGGCAAACATTTAAAGTACTTTTACGTATAATACTCGTATGTATACCCTAAGCAATTGAAACGTGTATGATTCGTAAATTGTTTAATAAATGAGATGGATGGTTGGATTGTTAAAAGTTAAAAACAAACATTTAGATTTTAAAAACGCGGTGTGTCTGTTAGGAAAACTTACCGCCGGAACAACGCGTTAGCATATAAAATACTTTGACTTCCGAAACTTAGTTTGAGAGATGAAACATTACTTAGTCATGTTTGTAAATCAAACTTCATAGTTTCTTTAGCAGAATCGCCGACAAAACATATCAATTTACATAAGCTCGGGTAAAACTTGATATAATAATATACGACGAGGAAAATAATAATCTCTTCTGATATAAGAAATATTATAATTCGCTGAACAACAGAAACATAGTTTTATGTATTCTTCTTCTGGGAAGAACGCATTATAATTTTTCCAACGCTCAACTTCCTTCTGTACGTTCCGTTTGTTTGTATGTTGCACACCATTGGTGATGCAGATTTTTATAGACGATGGCAATTATTCGTCATATAGTGATCCACTTGCTTCTTTGTCTTTCTATCCAATAATACAGTCACTAAATAAAAGTAAACGACATAAGAAGTGCTGAATTAAGGTAATACTTAGTGTTTTAGAATTTAAATTATAATATTAATCAACGCATAAAGAGACTCGCAATTTTTTTTATACTAACTTAGAGTAACATATATTGCCCAACGACATCCAAAAACATTATTAAATCACTTGAGAATGGAATTTGTTTCGATAATTTGTGCCCGAAGAATAAATCTATAAGTGAAGCGTGGATTGGATATCATATTATATAACATATACCATAGTGTATCCAATGCGCACTCTCTGCTCATAAATTTTTTGGATATATCGGGGTTTTTTGGATATAACATGGTTTTATTGGATACACCGTGGTTTTATTGGATACAACGTGGTTTTATTGGTTACAATATGAATTTCTTGGATACACCGTGGATTTATTGGATACAACATAATTTTATAAGATATAAGGTAGTGTATCCAATAAATTTAGAAGTATTTTGCAAAACCGTAGTGTATATGAAATGCTTAAATCTGGAATGAAAGTCTTTTTATATTATATAACATAATTTTATTGGATACACGGTGCTTTTATTGGATACAATATCATTTTATTGGATACACCGTATTGTATTCAATCAGACGTACTTTATAAAACCGCAGTGTATGAATTACTTAAATACGTAACATTAAGAATGAAATAGCTAAGGGCATTTGACAAAACTTCACAACACACTACAGTATCACTGCTAATTCATTTCTGTATTAGCTCTACAGGTCAAATCCCAAACTTCTCTCCGTTTGTATGATATTATATCCGTTTAAAGGTACGTAACATCAACATAGTACTTGGTTTTTCACGTATATTACATATTACTGGGACTACTTACCATAGAGAGTAACCTTTTGCTCTTCTACCTACGCTTTTTGTATAAAGAAATGTATGAGATATAAAAAACTGGCCTCGTGTTTATTTAGGATGGTCATTAGAACTGCGCCTTTGCCCGCGCCATTTTCAATACAAATATTTTTCACATTTTTTCTTTATTTCCGATAACTTTGGAGTTATATCGATGGATTTAAAAAGGTCGATAATCGTTTTTTGTTTTTTACCTTAATTGTTTGGTAAATATTTTTTACAGTCTATAGAATATTCAACGATTGTTCGATTCAATAATTCGAGTACTGATTCAAAAGTTCTACTTAAAATGATCTAAAACATAAATTTATTTTGTCTGTAGTTAGATCTTCAAGATACGAATCTCGAAGGATGCATACTAATTATCTTTGAATCTTACTAAAGAAATAAAATCTCTTTATAAGATTTCAATCAGAGATGTTCTTTCTCTTCGCGGACGACACTTCAGGGATTCCATTGAAGAAGTTGGCTAGAGTAATAAATATTTGTATGGATTACAAATATTTATTCCGCTCTGGTAACCCCGCCAATCCGCATTGGACAAGCATGGTGGGTTCAACGTCCGTTCCTCCGGAAATGGAGAGATCCGTGCTCAGCCGTGGGACAATTGTATTTTACTTGGCTAAGATCCGCGATAAGCTAGTAAATGCAGAAAAAAAATAATATGTTTTCAATAAAGGAAGTGGATTTGCAGAATTTAAATTAATTATTTAAATACTGTCAACACACTGCCACTTTTCCACATTGCACAGGACACGTATTTCGCCCCAACACGAGGCATCATCAAGTATAATAAATAGTACGACTCTACGGAAGACTACCGTTAAGTGAAAGTTCTGACTATCCACATAGTAATGGATTTCCACAAAGTAGGGCCTGATTCCATTAAACATCCATAATTAACTCGATACATGGAGTCGAGGACGATGTAAGCAATCGGTGTGAAGAACTGGAGTGAGAAAGCCAGACTGAAACCCAAATGGAAAAATTTACTGGACCAGATCCACCCCCGGCTGTAATGCCTTGATGACGATGATAAACTCGAACCTGTAATTCATTTATGAACAATGGATTGATTTCTTCGTTTGTTAGCTCATCGCGGATCTTAGCCGAGTAAAATTCAGATAAAAACGGATTTCCGCAAAGTAACGCCTATCTCGATTCATTATATTAAGTTTTATTTCAACTATAAACATTTAGTAGCTATTATTTTTAATTCTACAATACATCTACATCTACTAATAATATGTTAGTCGGATTTGTCCGTAAAGACGTTAATTAATGGTGTTGTCAGTCGTAATTAGAGACGGATTCGAATCGTTAAATTCGTCTCACTAACTCACACGATAAAGTATGGCCTCATCCAAACATAAATTAAGGTTTCCAATGCTTGTTTTGTGTTAGGTATTAAATATCCACAAAATGTGGAGCATGTAAAACAAAAAAAAATACCTATGTTGCTGGATTATAGGTTTATATGTGGGTCGATTTTAAGTATATATATATATATTGTTTTTTTTATATATTCACGCCTATCCCCCGCAGGGGTTGGTAGGGACCACAGAGCTCCATCCGCTGCCATTCATCGCAGCGAAACGGCTCGTCATTGGTCGCTTTTCGCCCTCGTGAGAATATATATATATATATATATATATATATATATATATATATATATATATATATATATATATATATATATATATATATATATATATATATATATATATATATATATATATATATATATATATATATATATATATCCTCATCTCCATAAGCCATCGCCCATTTCCTGCGATGCGATGTGAATTGTACGTGATATGTGTTGGATTAAAATGTATATTACAAAAGGGTATAAATTTATCTGTCTATATTTTTAATGCATAGGGAGGCAAATGAGCAAGCGTGCCTCATAGAAAGCAAACAACGTCGCCAATAGACATCCGCAACACCATAGACATTGTTATGTTGCCAGCATTTGAGCATATAAATATGCTTGTTTAATTCTTGGTTCAATAGAGTGGTGGAGTAGGAATGAAAATAAGGTCAAGGTGGCCTCTAAAAAGCTGGATGTTTTTAGCAATACAAAGTTTTATTTCGCGGCAGCCCATCTCCTCCAACATTATAAGGCCTAAGTCCGGACAAAGTTTGAAATGTTTTATTTGTTAACATGCGATTATTGTTCGATATTTGTTTGTTATCGCCATGATTTTCGACGGAAGAAACGAATTAGAACAAATTCCAGAAATATCCGGAATTAGAGAACAAATTGCAGAAATATTCGGAAATAAAATATAAATTGCAGAAAAGTCCGGAAATAGAGCACAAATTATAGAAATATCTAGAAATTCCCAAATATTCGCCAACCCTAGCCTTTTTTATGGAATAGGAAGGGAAATGAGAAGGCATATTACCTGATGGAAAGCAATCAACGCACCCATAGAAATTTGCAGTGCCATAAGCAGAGCAGAAGCGTTGTCGACCTTTAAGTTGGGCCTCCGAAACTCAACCGCTGACCGGACGAAGCGCGGTAGCTAAGCTACCACTCAGACGTTGGTTTTCTGCGGGAGTGTGTTACTTCCCCAAGCGAGCTGGCCCATTCATGCTCTAGATAAATATATATGCCATTCTTGACAAAGTATTCGTCTGCAGCGTGGCTCTACCACTAGTAATATTTGGATTAGAAAAAAAATACTATGTCGAATGGTTCGCGTCTCACAGCTCTATGACTATAAAAACTGCCAAAGTATTCGTCTGCAGCGTGGATCTACCAATGTTACCCGCACACATCCTGTTAATTCACTCGGTCCAATGCAAATAAATCATTAATGTTCTTTACTCGGAATAAATCCACATTGCATCCATAATAAATAACACGAGGAGTCACAATACAATACAGTCAAATTTTATTCAAATCCGCCAACATCAACGATGGCTATCACAAAGCAGCACGCCCCCACACTGACAGTATGATATACGATGACAAAGCTGCTCTCCACGCGCCAAATTCATTGTTTCATTACTACATCATTGCAGAATAATTCAATTGTTTTGTTCAAAACTGACTTACTTTTCTTCCTTGATGACAATCCTGTGTAACGATAATGCCAATATCAAGTAAAATATAAAAAACAAATGCACTGAAATATATAAGGCAGTCTGTCACGTCTCGATAAATAATTGACTGAATGAACGTTTTGAATGAAATGAATGAATGAATTCAAAATGTCAAGATTCATGAATTTAATGCATTTCCATCGACTTATATGCCTTAATTAAACTATGTAATACAATATTGGATTAGAGGAAGATATATATATATATATATATATATATATATATATATATATATATATATATATATATATATATATATATATATATATAGATATATGTGTATATGTAATTTAAACTTAAAAATCCATTACATTAACATGTCTGAGCATTCCACTTTTGAAATGTTGTAAAAAATACCGTCTACGAAATTAAATACATATGCAGGCAGAGATTAATTAATAGAAAATATTTTCGAGGGTAGGCCGACTAAAAATGTTGAGTGAAGTACCGACAGAATCTGATTTATATTTTTCAGTTTTCTCTTATCTGGCTTGCCCATTAAAAATGTCTGCTTTTTTTACACAAAAACACACCTGCCTGCGTAGCTAGACTCAGTACATTTACAGTACATTAATTATTTGAAGTGAATTTACATGGTAAGTAAAATAAATGCTGTATTATGTATACAGCATTTCTTTTACTTACCATGTTAAGCTGCCTTCCCTTTTCCATTAAGTCTTAAAATAAGCTATGATATATATTAATTAATATGTAGTCTCAGACCATATTCGGCCTATTCATACTATGAAAAGAAAATTTAACAATAAAAACTGTGAGGTTGCGATAAATACCATAAAAAATTTAATACTGATAAGCCATTACTTATTATCATTAAATATTACATATTTATTGATCAATCAATACAACAGTCCACAGCTAGACACAGACCTCCCTCAAAATTGAAGGAATATAATCTCTTTTTAAAAAGCGATCATGACAGTCATTAAGTACATTTATTTTATTCTTATGTGTATATATTGAAATGTTGAATGGAATCTTTAGTCTTTGTTTTTCCGATTTAGTCCAGTAATCACGTCGGAAATAAATGGGTGATCATGAAAAGAAATGCATGTGAAACGAGAAGGCTAAATTTTGGAAATTACATGGGT
This sequence comes from Baronia brevicornis, assembly GCA_031353405.1. Lineage (NCBI taxonomy): Eukaryota > Metazoa > Arthropoda > Insecta > Lepidoptera > Papilionidae > Baronia > Baronia brevicornis. Next base: position 15,513 of record JASFAT010003836.1, on the reverse strand, counting down.
CTATAAAAGCTTAACTTCAAATTCGATCGATCGATCAAGATTATGGATGTATGTGTGTGTGTGTGTCAATATGAATATCGTCACTGCGGTCCGCGACCTGACCACTTTGGTTCTTGCCGAAAACCAGCGCCAGGTGCTCCAATAGAACGCCCGGCATATGCTCAGCAAGAAACATTTTATGATACTTGTTTGATTAAAATTATTTTAATTTTGTTTTGTTTGTTTTTTTTGTGCAAAAATTAATCATTGTAAGAAAGGTGTCATAAATAAAGTTTTTTTTATATTTATTTTGTGCATTTTCCGCCATCTTGAAAAAAAGGATTAAATTAATTTTTTTTTCACAAACCTTTTTGTTGCTTCTTTACGATCTACAATTAAGGTCCTTTTTTATTTTGACCATGATTCATTCATTTACATTTTTTTATTTTTTATTTTCAATTAAAATTAAGAACTCTAAGGCACTGCAACGTTTAACGCACCGCGATAATTTGCAATATGAAGTTAAGCTTTTCTAGTCCTTCCCCCCATCCCCACGTAATATCCAAAATTTAACCTTCTCGGTTCAAATACATCTCCAAATGTATACAACGATCAGGTCACCAGCTCTTTTTTTTTTTCAGGATTCTTCAGAACTCTCCAATTTCCATTTAATCTGTGCTTTGGGCCGAAGATACGAGAGATACGAGATATATTTTTTAATTATTTTAATATAGTCATATATATATCTCATATTATGATTTTTTGCAAATAAATGTATCAAAAATGTTTAATTGTAGTTCAACGCAAAACTAAAACACAGTCATAATTAATTACTCCCGTTATTTTCAGCTGAAGCGATAGCCACATATTACGGTGTTAATCAACCCGAACCCAATGAAACAAATGGCATTGTTCAAGACTTTTTTACATTGTTTGCTGTACGTACCTATCACGCGATATAAGCCACCTGTGGCTTTATAAATCATCGTTAATTGTTAAAATTGCTCGCAGCGATCCAAACATGGGTGATAGTAGGGAAAATAATTTGAGTTTATTTGCACTTGTATTTATTGCAATTTGTGCTTACCACCGAAGCATTGCAGAAGGTAAATAATTTATTACGTTTTTATTTTAGATGTTATCCCACCTAAATCGACTATCATTTTCTCGTTTGGGAAATGTCTGAAGTTTCAAACGTAGAATATAGTTGCATGTTCATTCATTTATTCATATTATCACGCCTGTCTTCCGTAGGGATAGGCAGAGACCACAGATCTCCATCGGCTACAATCCCGGTATACCTTCCTTGCTTCCTCCTCACTCATCCATCTTTCCATCCATCCTTTCTCTCACATTCATTGTAGCGTCGCTTCTCGTCCTCGTGGGAATCACGACGTGACGGATGGCGTACCACGTCGCCGTCATTTTTTAACAAATTAGATTTATTTAAATTTGTCACAGTGAATCCCACGAGCCGTAAGGAATTAGTCGTATGTATTTAAATGTAGAGATATGTGAAATGTAATTTAATGTGAGGACCCAAATGTCTTGAGCTACAAGAACACACCATAGGTCCTAGTCTTGTGAGGTTTTCACCAGTTTTTAGATTGCAGCTTGTTGAAATTTACGATCACTGCATCGCTTCAATGATACCTAGAATAAACATTTATATCCTTTTGGCGGTGTTATCTTTTTACGTGTTCGAGACAACGGTATCTATGTGTCTCTCTGATTGTACTGTCATCGGTTACTAGTTCTTCGATTTAGGATTCTCCATCTTTCGCTTCTTTAAAGTGGGGCTTTTTTATGGGATAGGAGGGCCAACGAGCAGGCGTGTCATCTGATGGAAAGCAATCAACGCCGCCCATAGACATCCGCAATGCCATAGGCAGTGCGGAAGTGTTGCCAGCCATTAAGGAAAGTGTCCTTATGGAGGAGGAGGGGGGAGGAGAGGAGGGGAAAAGGGGGAGAAAAGAATTATATAATATTCAGGTTCCACATGCTGTTATTTAAAAAAGAGAAATAATTGTTTTAAAATTTCAGAACGACAGCATCTCGAGTTTCGATCAAATATGGGTCACCTCAATGAAATTCCGAAACGATTTGAAATAAAAGGTGAAAATGCAGCTTTCGCATTTAGAAAATATATAAATGATATAAATGACTTAGCGAAGAAAGAAAATGTTACAATCAAGTACAAAGTCAAAGTCGAGAAGTCAAAGCTAAATAAGAAACATGCGTTCAAAACAGAAATGTCAAACAAGAAGAAAACAAAGAAGTATAACGTCCCGTTGAAGAGAAAGAACATGAAATTATCAAACTTTGAAATAATACTTAGGAAACATGCTGATGCAATGATTCCGAGAGTAATTAACGACAATGAAGAGATACCTCTGACAACAGAAAAACAAGTTCAAATAATAACGGCGAAGCCACTGTGGATCGGGAAATACAAACCGATAATAAGCCAAGTGAAAACTAATTACACCAAAATTATAAAGCCAGTCAGAGTGAAAGAAATCACACTGACTAGATAATTGAACATTTTGACAGTGATCTATGAATACCTATTATATAACATTTGTATTTTTATAATGAATCTAGTTTATAAAGAAAAAATGGTAGAGCTATGTTGCATGGATGCCGTCAAGATTACTAAAGTAATACATCACATATATCACAAAATATCGGCTTTAAATGGCGTTTTACTGGGTTACCGCGTTTCGTGCGGGGACATCAGTTACCCCAACTCCTTTTCATCATTATCAATGGCGTTAAAGCCTTCTTACTCTGGAGCAAATTTTCCATCCAGATCTATCTACTCCTAGCTTTTATTTTATTCAATTCAGCGTCTTCGACTTTTTTGGCCATCCTTCGCGCGGACCGTCGTCAACATCGAAATCACCGTCTTTAAAGCGACGAAACCAATCGCGGCACATTGTTTTATTTAGAGCAGAATTTCCATACACTTTTTTCTTTTTTAACTCGAGATGTGCTTCAACCACCGTTTTCTTTAAATGAAATAAGAAAAGAAACACTTCTCGCAAATGACGATTATTTGGCACAAAATCAGACACCTAAAAGTATATGACGTTACAATAAAATCACTAACATGTCCAAGCGGTTTGTTTGCCATATGCCTAAGCTTGGTTTATGTATTTATATATTCACGCCTATCCTCCGCAGGAGTTGGCAGAGACCACAGAGCTCCATCCGCTGCTATTCATCGCAGCGAAACGGCTCATCATTGTTCGCTTTTCGCCCTCGTGAGAATCAGGACGTGACGGGTGGCGAACCACGTCGCCGTCATTTTTTCGACAAATTAGGTATATTAAATTGGTTGGTTTATGATGTTTTGGATATGTCAAAATCGACCATCACTTACTACTGGAGCCATCTAATGGCAAACAACGAGAACTTAGTTGGGCACCTAATAATAAATATCCTATGTATTTGAGTTTTTAAAATCGGAATTAAAAGCATTAATTTATTCCATGTAAATCTTTCTTTAGTCCCAATTCTCCTTCCTCTATTTATCCTTTTCCTTCGTCTATTTCCATCTTTCTCTCCCATCTTCTTTCTTGTACTATTCACTACCTATGAGGTAGGTGAATGCGCCTTTAATCGTTGCTCGCTACGTCTTAATCATACCCACCCGAGTAACCCCATCTTGTCCTTCGTGACACTCGGTAATGCACGTAACCAGCAGCAGCACCAGTAACACGACAGAAGTAGTCTTCTATGAGTACTACTGTCTCCATGGTGAGGACTGGTCCCTTTGCGGCTCTCTACTTGGAGCACTGCTGCAAGTGTCCTATGTACTCACGTGACCACTGCCGTCAGAAGTCTTAACGCATTCGCTGCAAAAACAGCGCTGGTTGCTTACCATCAAGTCACCCGCTTGCTCGTTTGCCTATATATTCTTTAAAAATTAGAACCTGTCTATATTTATTTATAAAAACTGTATAGAAAAATGTTAAATAAAATCAAAAGTATAAGTTTAATTGTTGGTTTGATAGTTTTTAACGGTAATTCTCTATTTTCTATAATATATAATAATATTAATTGAAATTACTAAATAGACTAGTAATCCACTACTACATCAGGTGTCGATGATTTTACCATAACTAGGGGAATATATGATAACAAAAATAGACATACAACAGACTATATATAACACAATTATTTTAAGCCTGTTTCACATAACTACCTAATAATATAGTAACTCAATATTTTTCATAGATGTTAATACTATGAAACTTCGTAGTGTTTCAGCGCTCACGTGATATTACTCTAGTTATACGATAGTTGACACACTGTTTTTGATAGTATTAATATTTAATATTCATCTCATAAAAAATATATAATACGTAACAGCATATGTAAATAAATAAATCCCCGTTGTAAAATTTACGTGTAGGATTTGACACATTCAAATCCTACAGGCCCCGCAAAATTTATGAACCCGGGACCGCAGCAAGTCACGCCAACCCCAGTGGATATGTCACATCAAATCTAAAAAGCTATTGAGTTGCCTTTGCCGTAATCAGATTGACTTACGAGCAATGAATGTTACGCTCCGGTACAACTTAGCGAATGATGCATCGCACGATAGCCGCAGGCACTTACCTTTTCCGCGTCGGGTGCAATAGTGTTGTGAAAGAGTCTTTATCGAGAACTTCATTATGATAAATATTGATTTACGAAACAGATATCTAAATATGGAGCCTTCAAAAAAACTTTTCGAATCTTAAAAAAAACGAAAGAAACTCTCGAGCCTTCAAAATTGAAAGGAACTTCCGAGACTTTGAAAAGGAATTTTCCGAAACAAATTGTATTTTTTAAGGTATATCTGTAGCTATGAGTATAGCTGTAGACATACTTTAAACACGGTTAATGCGCACGCAGCTGCCTACGTACATGCATCACGTCAACACATCATATATATCCGATTGTATGTGTGTGCGTTGGATGCTTTATGGATGGATAAAGATTTGTGAGCCACGTCAGCAATATGCTGTAGTAATAACAGCATGTCTGTAGTTACATATTATATAATATTAGTGTTGTGTAACAAATAAAGTTTAATTTTTTACGTGGGAAGTTCTATACTTTGCGTTGTTCTTTATGTTGTGTTTTAATTTGATTATTTCAATTGATGAATAGTCAGATCATTGTGCAGTACAACAATGAGTACTAAATATGTTATTAATATTACAATTACTTTGAAATTTAAAAATTCAGTGTTAAGTTTTCACTTCTGTCGGCAGTCCTCATGACTGCCTCCGATTTTTTCTACGAATCTTTCTGTTCTCTTTTTATTTAATCATTATAAACACGCTCTATTCAATCATCTCTTCGATTTTTCTTATTTGTATTGTATATGTATGTAATAATTTTATTATTATAAAATATCATGACTTTTTTGATGACTTGACCTATCTTTCTTTTTATTACTATTTTTTTCCTGCACCTATATTTATAATCATTGTCGAGATCATCATGTCAGCTATTTCGAATGCCTCGCTATGGTCATTTCGAAAACTTAATTATCTTACTAAGTCACACTCTTACTCTTTTAAACATTTACGAAGTGCCTTCTTTTGATTTCTGATTTTTTTCGTTCACGTATTTCATGTGAGATAACCGTCACTCATTTTTGAGTGTTTAGTCAAGAATCTTTTGAATTAATTTCATTCAAAAATAATAAATTAAGTCAATCGTCAAATATCGATAAAGTAAGCCATGCAATCACTACGATAAATAAAAAGCCGCATAGCGCGAAAGTGTTGATGCTATCTAGTGCTTTACGTTGAGTCGAGTACAGAAGTTGCCAGCTCGTGCGACTAATATAAGCACCTTACACGGTGCAAAGTGAATTCTCCCTTACATCTATCGAAATAAAACACTATATGCCTAGTTTCATTAGTGTTATACATTCTTATTTCATTATCAAATGTAAGCTCATTGTATAAAAATATATACGTTAATCTTTTGACATATTTATGGTTAGTTAAAAACAAGCTTATCTGGAGTTATGCAAATCCTTTAATTTGTAAAATGGTGTAAATTAAGGCCGTGGTCACACTAGGCAAATTGTTTGCTCTGAATTAATATATGGAATGCAGAAGTAAACAGCGCCGCCCATAGACAGAAGGTACGTCTTTTTGTCTATGATGTAGGATGTGAATAATAAGAGGGGAAAGATGGAATGGGTGGGAAATTGGGCCTCCGGATTCCACACTTACTTTCCCAGTCTAGTAGGCCCCTTAAACCTACCATGACATAAAGACAGATGTATATGTATATTCTGCAGTAATACAAATGAGTACATATTAAATTATAATTCATACACAGCTGATTCATTCATTCATTCATGAGTCTAGCACAGTTTTATTAGTTTAATTTAATTTGTACAGTCCTTCGACAAAAGGCCTTCTCGACAGTAATTTCTAATTCACATAATATTAAAACAACATTTCATTTTATTTCCAGACTCCATAATAGTAATAAACGAGGAACAGGTATACGTTTTGGGTCTGAAGATTTCCGAACCGCTCTTACCGATCGCGGATTCGATCCCCGCATCGGAATAAATATGTGATGGGTTAACATCCGTTCCTCCAGAAATGAAGAGGCCCGTGCCCAGGAGTAAAACTTATATGGGCTGTGAAATGTTAAAAAATGAATAATATGCATATATATTATTATAGTTTATAATTTGGACAGTCAAATGTCTTACTTAGCTAATCTTAATTAGCTATCTATAGCGATCTTAGCTAAGTAAGACTTTTGACTGTCCACATAGTGATGAATTTCCGCAAAGTAACGCCTGACTCCATTAATAAGTTTATAATTTAAGTTACATGTTATTTATTTTTATCAAAATAATTATATTCTATTGTACACGAATAATATGGATCGGAAATTGCTGTAATACAAACCAAGGCCCAGCACAGCTTCAGCGGCAAATATAAGTGCCAAAGTTAATACTTTGTAAAAGAAATCGATAGCATAGTTTGAGCAAATTCTTTTTTATAGCAAAACAGACAAACGAGCATGCATTACGTAGTTACAGATGTGCTAACAAATATTTGATACAAATTTTAATTAATATCTTATAGCAGATGGTTAACAATCGCTATTGTTACAAATCATATTACTGAAGCACTGAAATAATTACATACATCAAGGCGACAAAGGAGTGGGAAACACGTATATATGTTCTCAATTTGAAATTCACTTTAAGAATTCCTCTTATTGCGTGTACAATAAAGCTTTCACTCCATGCGAATTCTAAGGACTTGTTAACAGTTACCAATGAGAATAAAGTCAACAGAGAACCCATTAATTGATTAAAGTTTTTAGCCCATTAAAATAAATTTTAAGTCTGTTCAAATTGAAAATGAGTTTTCATGTCATTAATATGTATATATACATATATAATATATATCGTCACGCCTGTTTCCCGTGGGGTACCTAGGCAGAGACCACAGATTTCCATCCGCTACGATCCTGGCACACCTTTCTTACTTTACCCACACTTATCCATCTTTTCATCCATCCTTCCTTTCACATTCATCGTAGCGAAACGACTCTCCGTCTGGCGGGTGGCGAACCACATCACCGCCATTTTTAACAAATATATATAAAAGATATAAATCTATTTGATTCGAAGATGTTAATGCTGGTAGCCCATTGGCTTTAATGGCTTTATCGAATACTGAGCAAGTAAAAATGTATTTGGGAATTTGCGCAAATCGCAGATTCTATCGGCTCGACGCCGTGTCGAAAGTACACACGTGTTTGTGTCCATTGTAATTTCGTCATGACGCTACGTTAAACGTGTAGGGGATGATTGGACCTAAATAACTATGGTCCCTATAAGTCCCATAGGCCCTAAGACCCATAGGTCTAGACGTTGAGAACCGACCGGGTATGTGACAAAATCTCGTATAGACGATCGGTGTAGAAATGTTTCCTACTCTACGTGGTCGGCTAGGGCCGGGGTGCATGTAAGTGTTGGTGTCATGGATGGATCCGAATGATGCCGTTTCGTCGTCCAAAAATATAAATCAATATAAATAATATATATAGAATATAGTCTGGCTAAAAGCGTGCGTTTGGGCGTATATGCCAAATTTTAGTGAAATCGGCCCATAAATGGTGTTATCCACTTTGTATGGCGGCCATCTTGGTTTTCGATATTTTGTTTTTCGTCCTCCTCTTAGTAACGCACTTGTTATCATTTTTTGTAAGAGAGCGACGCCCATAGGTGTTGCGGTTCGGTTGGGCCGTCCAGTAGTTCTTCACCACCTTTCGATCCTTAAGGTTTGGATATAATTATGTATAATAGTGGTAGAGCAACACTGCAGACTAGGATGAATGGGCCGGCTCGCCCGGGGAAGAACCACACTTTCGCTGAAAACCGGCGTCTGAGTGGTAGCTTAGCTACCGCGCTTCGTACGATGAGTGGCCGAGTTCCAGAGGCCTAACACCCTCCTCCTCCACTTCCATAACGACACTGTCTTTAAAGGTCAATACGAGGACGACGTTGATTGCTTTTCATCAGATGACACGCCTGCTCGGTTGTCTTCCTATCCCATAAAAAAAAATCCTCTGCCTCGTACCCGACTTAGGGTTAGGCTCGAGGCTCGAGGATTTTATCGGAACAAACTCACCCCCATCGCTTACACTTTCGCAATTAATATGCCAGTAATGAGACGGTGGTAATACAGTTTTATAAAATATAAAATAGATGTCACTACATACACATTGACATTGTTTATATCGCGGTGTCGTGATTGTATTGATTTGAAGTGACGAATGGGCACAGCAAGACTCAATAAAATTAATAAACACTGTACGTACAGCGTTTATTGTTAGCTCGCAAAGACAAATCTAAAGAAATTTTTATGGTATAGAGAGGCAAACGAGCAAGCATATCGCCTGATGGAAAGCAACTAACGCCGCCCCTAAACATCTGTAACACCAGAGGAATTACAGATGCGTTGCCGGCCTTTAAGATTTTTTTTATGTGATAAGAAGGCAAACGAGCAGGCTTGTCATCTGATGGAAAGCAATCAACGCCGCCCTTAGACATCCACAGTGCCAAAGGCAGTGCGAAAGCGTTGCCGACCTTTAAGGAAAGTGTCATTTAGGGTGTGGAAATGGGAGGGAGAGGGTGTTGGGCCTCCGGAATTCGGCCGCTCACTGTACGAAGCGCGGTAGCTAGGCTACCACTCAGACGTCGGATTTCTGTTATTGTTTTGCTTGTCGCGGATCTTAGCTGAGTGAGACTTTTGACTGTCCACATAGTGATGGATTTCCGCAAAGTAACGCCTAAGTCCATTAATAATCCCAAAAAGTATTATAAAATCCTATAATATTATATATATTATAAAATCCTAGCGAAAAATATAAGAGAAGCAAAAACGAAGTTAGCGTAATATAATATATATTTTATGCAAAGCTCTCAACTAACACTGGAACCGAACATGGTCTTATGCATAATTAATTCACATTCAAAGCCCCACATCGTTAGCATGAGAAGTTACAAATCCAGTTACGTGCTAACGCGCTGCGCCCGAATTTGTACGTAGATCTTAATTTATTTGGCGCGCCGCTGGTCGCGATCAATACTCCATTTGTTGCTTTAACACAACTTACTTTACGTGAAAATTTGTCGTGATTAAAACTTGAGATCATTATGTCAACAGTCAAAAGTTTTACTTAGCTAAGATCCGCGACAAGCAAAACAATAACAGAAAATCAATAATGTGTGTTTTTTTCCCGCTGGATGGAGTGGATTTATTTGGAATTTAAACCAAAAACTTACCGAAAATCGGCCATCAACTCTCTACCCACCAACCACTACACAACACCAAACACTACCACTTTTCCATCTTGTAAACGACACGTGTTTCGCCCCAACACGAGGCATCTTTAGGTATAGTAGACTCTACGGAAGACATCCAAAAAGTGTATTTTGACTTTTTGTGTGAAAAAACACACATTATAGATTTTCTGTTACCTTACCCTTACCCGAGCTTACTCGAGATTCTCTCACGTGCCCGGTCGGTTCTCATCCCCTAGACCGAGCTTAGGAGACTAATAGGGTTTATAGTTATAATATTAGGTCCAATCCTCCCATACACGTTTAACGTAGCGTCATGACGAAGTAGAAATCGACACACACACACACACACACGTACCTCCGATGCGGCGTTGAGCCGATGGAATCAGCGATTTGCGTATCATTTTCGTTTATTTGAATTAAATGTTTTTTAAAGGTGCAAAAAAGTTCACGGAGTCCTCTAGTATCAAATATTTCTCTGTTCTTGCAGCTATCCTGGAGTTACGACTACTGTTGTGAGTCACGTCATATTTGCTTTTCATATCTTGTGCTCCGAGAGAAAGAAAAATGCAATATCGCATTTTAGCGTACAATTTGATATCTTACCAAGATATCTTCGCCCCAAACATTTGTTAAGTAATTACGTAGAATGGAACGTCTAATTTTGTGTGACTTTTTCAAACTTCCACCCACACCCGATAAGAGTACAAGTTTGTAAATTAAATCTAGAACTTTCTGTGTGGCGGAATCAGACGCCCCTTGTGTTCGTAAATATGGGTATCGGGTTGAAACGATTCAGGGCTCCGCGGTGTACGTCAAGGAACTGTTTCGTTGTTCTGAGAATTTAAATATGTTTTTTTCCGCTTTATTAACCCTTTCGGCCCGAGCGGTGACTATAGTCACCCAACGCCCGACGCTCGCTCTGTCCGAGCGGTGACTATAGTCACCCAACGCCTGACGCTCGCTCTGTACGAGCGGTGACTATGGTCACCCAACATTTGACGCTCGTTATGTACAAACGGTGACTTAGGTCACTCGCGACTCTTCATGAGCAGAATATATATGTTATCTCCATGGTAATCCATCGCAAGTATTTTGCACTTGTTTTACGCTGCCTAATAATAAACTGACGAAATGAGCAAATATTTTCTATTGCATTATGTTATAATTTTTTAAGCATTTTTTTTTTTACGAGCGACTAACTCGCTCTGCGTAAGATAGCGTGGTATTGTGCGTCTGACGGACGCTTGCAGTTGTTCCGCAAGTACGGACACTTGCCGCGACTGCTCGGTCAGCGGGGACGGCGCGACATAGAATGCGTCCGTACCGTAAGGGTTAAATCGGTAAATAGTTTTGGATGCGTGGAGCGCGGTTGAAGTTTCGGCTGATTTTTGGCCGAAATTAGTTTATTAAATATTAATTAGTGTACATGTATTTTTTAAAAAGTTAAATGTTGTGCTTTATTTATAAGTTTGCTGAGCTGACGGAATAGCTCCAGTAACGAAGAGGCATTAAAAGGCAAGAAAACATTAAATATTATATTTTTTGAATGAAGATATAAGAGAGCGATGTGGAGTAAAAAGAAGATGTCTTGACAAAAGTTGAAAAAGGGATGCTAAGATGGTTTGGTCACACAGAGAGGATGGATGAAAGACGTCTGGCAAAAGAAATTTATGTTGCGGACGTGAATGGAAGGGTTGGCAGGGGAAGACCACGGAAAACATACCTTGACCAAATTGCCGAAGATTTTAAGAAAAGCCAAGTCAAGAGGGCTTAACCAGCGGGCTTGCTGGAGGAGAGTGACGAGTGTAGAGGAAGCAAGGAAAGCAAGGAAAGATCGAAGCAGATTGAAATCTGTGGTCTTTGCCTACCCCTACGGGATACAGGCGTGACGATATGTATGTACGTATTTTTTTTTTGTATGCGGAACCCTTAGACGAGCGTGAAGTTCGCGCAAGTTCAAAGCAAAATACAATCAACGCATATTCAGAGGCGGGCGCTCCGGCACGAACTGTAACAAATTCACTTGACTGCTAACTTCGCTCAAGTTTGTTCACAAGTTACGTCTCCATTTGACATATCTCAACTCAATAAAGTCTGTTCGCGTTTGCTATGCAATGTTGAAATATACAAAAGTATGTTTATATATGATATGTATTTTTTTTTACAGACCATATACGTTTCAATGCTGACCACGGGCCTCTCCATTTCTGTAGGAACGGACGTTAACCCATCACGCTTGTTCAAACTGGATTGGCGGGATTACGAGACTGGGAATAAATATCTGTAAGCGATACGTTTATTTATTTAGATGCGAGAATCGAACCTGCGACTATTGACTCCGTGGCTAGAGGATCCCGCCAGTGAGCCAATCAGGTATGCAGCTAATTAACCCACATAACCCTAGTTTGCTGGCGGGACAGGACCTTCAAAGCTTACAAACTTGCTAACTAAAAATTTGCACCCATGTATTGCATTGCAACGTTAGCTAGCTTTCGGATACAGCGCGATCCTCTTTAAGATGCTCAAGTCAACGGAATCCTTTGCCTTTGTACCTTTTGATTTCGGCAGACACTCTAGTTTCCATCATGTCTTCGTTTTTTTATAATAGCGGTTGAGCTATGGTAGCACGAATGGCTTTACAGAGGAAGTATCTTACTATATAGTACCTCCTAATAGAAAATGGGCGTCAAGTCGTAGAATATTATTTGACTACCGTCACGTATGGTGCGGTAAATGGGAGAATCTAGAGGACTTATTACTTTTCCCCTCCTTTACTTCCTTCTTTCCTTTCCTATACTTAAATCTTTATCGTCAGATAGGTAATGTATCTCCAATGCCCTTGGTGCTCCAAATATTTACAGGAGCTATGGTTGTTTACCATCTCCCTTCGGTGACCCTTTCTCTTGTTTGCCTATCTATTACACAAAGAAAGTGAAGAATGTACCGAGAACCAATTAAATAATATAAGCCTTTATTCAGATAAATATATAATATACTTAAATAATGGACAGTCAAAAGTTTTACTTAGCTAAGATCCGCGACAAGCAAAACAATAACAGAAAATTAATAATGTGTGTTTTTCCGTTTGGTTAAATGGATTTATTTGGAACTTAAACCAAAAACTTACCGAAAATCGGCCATCAATCCTCCACCCACCAACCATTATACACAACACCAAACACACATTATCACTTTTCCATCGTGTAAACGACACGTGTTTCGCCCCAAAAGGCGTCTTCAAGTATAGTAGACTCTACGGAAGACAACCGAAAAGTGACTTTTCGGTTGTCTTCCGTACAAGATGGAAAAGTGATAATGCGTGTTTGGTGTTGTGTATAGTGGTTGGTGGGTGGAGAATTGATGGCCGATTTTCGGTAAGTTTTTGGTTTAAGTTCCAAATAAATACACTTAACCCAACGGAAAAACACACATTATTAATTTTCTGTTATTGTTTTGCTTGTCGCGGATCTTAGCTAGGTAAAACTTTTGACTGTCCATATAGTGGTGGATTTCCGCAAACTAACGCCTCACTCCATTAATAATACTAAAATAATGCTTTATCATTCATCGTCATCCTTGTTATCTGTTTGTCTAATAACAAAGGCCTCTTCCAACATTTTCTATTGACTCCTATCTCTATCCTATATACTGTCGTCCATCTTTTGTATTGTCTTTCGCGTCTCCTTTTCAGGTTCCTCGGGTACTGATCGGTGATTCTCCTACTACATTTCCTTTCTCTTCGAGAGTATGTTCTGTCCAACGCCATACATATTTCCTTACAGTATCAGTAATATTTATAAGTTTGGTCTAGTTCCTTATGTTTGAATCCTTATCTTATCCGATCTCTTTATGTTCAGCATGCTTCTTTCCATTGACCTTTGGCAGACTTGTAGCTTCTTTGTTTCTGTTCGTAGGAACCCATGTCTGGCAGCCATATGTTAGCTCTGGAATAACACAAGTATTGAATAGTTTCGTTTTTATATTCACTTTTATTTCCTTGCTTTGCCTTTGTTAAGTCATGACTTACATGAGAACCAATTAATATTGTACTATTAAAACCAATTAAAATTGTACTAGTTTTAATTGGTTCTCGTAATCATAATAAATACGTTCCAATACGCGTCTATTTGTGGCTGTCTGGTTATATACGGTTCAAAGTCACCGTCCGCTCTCATTGGAAACAGTTTGCAATTTGCTTTGTATGAGGCACACAACGCTTGCCAGCTTATCTATGTATTAACTTCAAAGCGAAAGCGTACTATTAGCCTTTGCCATTGCTAGTAATAATACAAATCAATCCGATATAGTGGGTGCATTTAATTCACTAAAAATACATTCTAATTATTAGTAATTTTTTATGGGATAGGAGGGCAAACGAGCAAGCGTGTGTCGCCTATGAAAAGCACTCACCGCCACCCATAGGCAACCGCGACACTTAACTCCCGAACGAATTTTCTTCCATCAACCTCTGGATGGAATAATGGAAGAATGGAAAAGATTTTTAAACAGTAGGTACAAGAATAATAATTGTATATAAATTAAATACATACAAATATATAGTTTTATATTTTATCAAAATATATACTACATAGTCATACACGTATTTGTATATACATACATATATTTCTAAAAGTATGACAGAGAAGGTTGAATCCGGGAAGCAGATAGTTTAAAAAAAAGTTCTTGACTGTACCCTTAAAGTAAGGTTTGCTAGGGGCTTTTTTGAGTCAAAGGGAAGCATCTCCTGGCTCCCGCGAGGGGGGAGGGCCAGCGACGGGCCCAACGTAGGAATATCTCGACCACGCGAAGTCGTTAAAGGACGCCTACGGACTACAGACGTGGGGTTCATCCCCCAGGCTCAATCCCATACCCCTGCGTGGGATGTGGATGTCCCCGTTTCGTTTTTCCTTCTATTTTCTCGTTCTATTCCGTTCCAGAAATATCCGCGTGAAAATAACTAAATTCCCTATCTCCAGAAATTAACAGTTCAATTCTAAAATCGATTTCCCCTTTCAACGGATTTTGCCTTTGTTTTGAAACTGCTTAGGTTTTGACAGGAATAACAGATCATTTGTTTTACTTTGCTAAACATTCAAACTGTTCGAATCAAATCAAATTGTATACAAAGTTGTCAATCTGATTTTCAAAATTAAACTACAAGAATCCCGCTCTAAATATATTTAAATGCATTATTTGTTATAAAATAATTATTTAAAGTATGATTGTGACAAATAATTTTGTCACTACATGTTTGTGTTTGGGTAAATACATATAACAAATAAAAGTATGTTTCGTCGCCATTTCTTTTTTTTGTCGGATAGGAAGGCAAACGAGCAGGCGTGTAACCTGATGGAAAGCAATCAACGCCACCCATAAGCATCCTCAGTGCAATAGGCAGTGTAAAAGCGTTGCCGGCCTTTAAGAGAAGGTCATTATGGGGGGGAGGGTTTAGCCTCCACACGATGCGCAATGGCTTAGCTACCACTCAGACGCGGGTTTTCTGCGGGAGTGTGGTGCTTCCCCGGGCCGAGCCGGCCCATTCATGCTACAGACAAATAATATGCCATTCTTGATAAAATAATCGTCTGCAGCGTGGCCCTACTATTCTGAAATTCGTCATTGTAATATACTTCATTATAATAAATTTAAACACATAAAATAACATGCCTATGTAT